>OY804258.1:57113026-57713026 GCA_963680825.1 Meiosimyza decipiens | reverse complement strand
TACAGTTTTAGTGATCATCTCTGAAAAAGTAGACATCAAACTTTTAGAACTACTTCGGCAAAGGATAAATAAAAATTATGCATACAAAACTAGGACACTCTGTCGTGACGCCTTTGTGCTGCGCAATAAACCCCTACCATGGCAAAAATGTAAAATAAAAGAAGAACGTTCCATAGCTGCATTCTGCTATCTAATTGCAAAAAAAAAAAACTAGAACCATAAGAAACTCTCCTTAATGCGGTTGACCACAATTATAACTGACAAAAGGAAAATTCAAATTCAGGATACAATGGATTTTTTTTCATTCCCACCAAAAAGGGTTGCAAAATGCTATAATAACTTTATTACGCGACATAGCAAATAAAAAGCATAACAACAAATGAACATTTTTCTTGATTAAGTCAGCATTAATTACGAAAATGATGCACGAAAGGTAGAACGAATCAAATGGATAAAAGGACAATAAGTAGCGCAAACAATATAAAAGGCAGCAGAGTCAACTCGATTGCAATTGAAATGAGAGTAAAATTGAAACCGTCGACAAAAAAACTGAACAGGAAGGAAGTTAAGACCACACATCTCTGAAGGTAGATATTGCGCCAGTTCAAAAAGCAACGCACATATAATGCAAACAAATGGTATTAAATAGCAAACAAAAAAATAAAGTGTGATAAATGTCAATTTCCTGCTGTACATTTGTCACGGACATTTGTGTGCAACGTGTAAGTCAAAGGATCAGATTTTTTGTTCACCTTCTTTTGAATTTTGATGACTTCATTAGGAATGGTATGGAGTTTTTTATGACTATGGTGGTACTTTGAGCGCCATTAATTGTTGTCATGAAGATTTAAGTACTTTGGAATGTTAAAGGTTTTTCTTTTAATCCTTTTAGATATTTTTATGGTATTTAGAAAATTTGATTTTAAAGCAGCTGCTTCAACTAATTCAGCTAAATTATTCGTTGGTATTATTTTAAATTTTCATTTTATAATAAAATTTGAAATTTCAAAACACAGAAAAAAGTCAGATGAGTTCTTAAAGCCTTATATTACAAAATATTTTAAATAAACTTATTTTGTACCAAATATCATGCCTTACCCAAAGACATGAAAGGTATGCAACAATAAAAGCTTCATTTTTTTTATCGAAAAATTCCAAAACATAAAAATGAAAACAAAATGTGGAATTTCAAAATGATTCACATGACACAGACTGTTACCACTTGCTTTTATTGTTTTCGTATGCCTGCTGCCAACTGTTTTTTTTTTTGTTGTTTTTCATTGCATTGATACAATTTTTTAGCTCGTTATAAATTTCTACTACTTTTGTTGTTTTTATACAGCTTTACCAGTCTGCTGTCGATGGTGCTATAAAATCATAAACAAAGCGAGTTTGTTACAGTTTCTGAAATGACAGTTCAACAAAAAAAAAGCAGAAAAAATATCAAAATTAAGAATAGATGTTTTATTTGGTTTATAAAAATTTTAACATGATTTATTTGAGCTCATAAAATCATAAAAAAACTTTTAAGGTTTTTGTTTTGTTTCCAAAATTTCTTTAAGAAATTTCTTAAAATTTTTGCTTTTTCATCCAGAGCATGAGAAAATTTCGATTTTATTGGTACAACAATAAAAAGTGGTTGCTGGAATGTGAGCACACATAAACAAAAGACTTAAGTAAGCAACCTGCTTGCTCAGTGTTTTAATTAAAGTAAATTTTTAAATTTTTTGTATAATAAATTAGTTGAAAAAGGAGTAGGAAAATCCTTTATGTGAAATACCTACTAGTGGAGTGGAATATAAGATATATAGGTATATTTTGAAAGCCATTTGTACAAGTTCATTTAGTAAGACTCTAGCTATCGTGTAAGGTCACTATTTAAAATGAAAAAAAACATGGTCACTCTACAATAATTTCTTTTGGAAATCAAGTATACTCGTGTGTGCTCACTTCTATCATAAGATTTCTTGTATTAAAGATTCCACGCTCTTTTGCCAAAATATGACCACTTTATTTCTGGTCGTTGTCCAAAGCATTTTTGTATACGTAACTTGAAATTTGGAAAATTTTCATTTAATAACTAAGATACATATCACAATAGATTTCATATCTTCCTGAGACTTTCCTCAAGCTTTGCAGCAAATTAATGTTCGAAAGGAGATCGCAGCAATATCAGACTGTCAAAGACTGTGAGTGCTAACCAAAAGCATATACCTAATCGCATGAAATTCCAGTTACCACTCGTGTTTAGTAGTCAAATTATTTGAGAAAAACTAAATTTTTATTAAGTCTTAAGGATCATCGACTTTGATAAATTTTTTGTTTGTAGGTCACTCTTAATTAGCTGACTAAGTACTTGAATTACCATCTTTAAAGTCATGTTATTACAAATAGAGTTTTTGGTTCAGATATTGCTAGAGAGTACAAATCTCGTCGGAAATGAAATGCAAACAAATCATTAGACCCCAAATTTTGAAAAAAATTTCTTTTTTAATACATATTTTTAGAAAAAGGCCAACAAAAAGAAAATTCCACAATATACGCCCCTATCCTCAATTTGGAGAAAAAAATACTCACACTATAGGTATTGCTCAGAGTAGTGCATAGTTAGAGGGTTAAAGTTCGTAAAAATTGCTTTTGTAGGCGTTTCCACCGAGTACACACAATGCTGTTATTTCTGAACATAACCTTAAACATGTATCGACCTATATGAGTCCTGAAATTAAATACTCATTTAATTTGGTTTGAGTACATTACTGTCTTTAGGAAAAATGCTTTTAAGAGCACAATATTTGCAACAAAATAATTTCTTTCTCTCTGTTGAAGTCTATTAACCAATAACTTATCTATTGTTCTTATAGGAAAGAATTCTCAATCAAGAATGCGTTCAATGAAATTTTTCACGAAAAAAAATTTTTTTCAATGCATTTTATCTAAATGAGGAAGTAGAGATTTTACAATGAACAATTGCACATCACATGCCCCGCATTTAAAATTTAAGGATATTTGTTAAGTTACCAGCAAAAGTTTTCAAATAATGTGATTTTGAAAAAAAAAACTGAAATTAATTCAGTTTATTGTATTTGCGCTTATCACACAATATGACAATAACTCACAACTAAAACGTAAGTCACGCCGATAACGATCATATGATTACCGCACGCACGCTATAACGAACAAGAGATCGAAGGAAGATATTTACAGTGGGTAAGATTGAATTAAATGCATAGAATTTGCTGCAAGCATTTTGAAAAAAAAATTTTAAAAAAATCTCTGTGAATAGAATAAAATTATTAATTTCGATAAGAATTTACATCCAATGCGATTTTTTGGCCATTGAAAGGCCGTAACATTGTTTAATCTATAAGTGAGGTAGTCAAAAATTTAATTGAATGCCCATTTGATGTCAACAAAATATGGGTGCTGCTTTCTTAAATATTGTTCAAGACTTAGGTCTTAGGAAAATATTTTTTGCGTAACGAAATTTATTGAAAGGAAGTCGGTCAAAATATGAACTTTAGTTTTCAGTGGTTTGTGGTACAGTGTTTTTACTGTTTTTTAACATACAATTTTTTTAATTTAATTAGCTCATTTTAATGCATTTTCAACAATTAATATCTTTGCACATGCAAACTATGCCCCATCTATAGTGACCAATGTAAGGAAATTTTTTAATTTTTAGCTAAAAATTGAATTCAATTTAAGGCAATTGAATGAAAATTGTCAACAATTCCAAAAGTGTTTGAGATATTCGCTAAAGGTCTGTTGATATTTTGATGGCATTGATTAGGTCAAGAATCAACACATAGAGCTTATGAACTTCCGAGGTGACCTTCGACCTCTAAAGGCTTAAGTTTTGGTTGGAGTATGCAATGCACAATATTATTTGTTAGAGTAGCATTAAGATTTTGTGAAACTACAGAGATTGGGCAATTCTGTGAATATTCTTTCCAATCTTATAACCAATTACCGATACTGTTGATTTTTGGCTCAGAAAAATTGTTATAAAAAAATATGACGCATATGTAAAATGCTGTGTTGAGTCGACTATCTAACTTTCTGTTTTATTATTTCTGCGAAATATAACCGCAAAAATTGTAACGAACCCGTCGTCAATGAGGCTTAAAAATGTACAATGATCACTGGGGTATAGTCTGAAATACTCCGAAAATTGTTTGCTATGTTATCTCATATATGGCTATATAACTTTTTTACATATATTTTGACGATATGTATTGAACTAACTTAAAGAAACAACCATTCAAAAAGTTCGTAGCGCAAATGCTCAGGCCAAGGGGAAAGGTTGTTCGGAAGAACTCAGATAACTGAACACAATTAAACATTTTCAATAAAGCTATAATTCCTATACATAAAAAGACTACAAAAGAATAATTTAAAAAAAAATCCTAATAAGTATGAGGTATTAAAGTAAGTTAAATATAACACAATTTTTGCAGTACAACAAATGGTCCATTTGCAGTCAGCGCATTTATATTTAGAATTCTTGTTTTTATTCCGGAGACACTCATAGTATACCCTGCTGAATCTTGATGGCTTTATTTGGTAGTTTCTCACACGTTTCTTAAAAGCTTTTACCAATTATTTTGCGAAATTCTTAGTAAAGCGGTAAATGAGGCGGGGTGTGACACACCCCAGCTGTGTTTGGTTCTGTGCTTCCCTTTCAATGTCTTACGTTCAACTAAGCGAGCTTACTGCGAGCAGTGGCAGATGTTCTTATGAGGAAAATGTTGTCTCTGTTTGTAATCACATGGAGTTTGTCACACCCCATCTCATTAACGACGGGTCAAAATCAAAGAAATTTAGGTATTTCCCTGAAATTTGTTGTCAAATCCAAAGGCATATAATTTTTTTTTATCATTATTTAAATAAAATACGGACGAATTTTAGTTTAGATTTTTTGATATTTTGCATAATCAGCAATTTTAAACGTTATCTGCTTCTCTTGCACATTAAATATTTCAAAATATTCAAGAGTAAAACTAAAAAAAATTCTCCACAATTTTCATCATTCCATTTAAAAGTCACAAAAATGACACAGCAAATGTATCGAAACATATTTTTTAACAAAAATTTAACATACCCTACCCCTAGTAAGTAACGCAGACAAACTGAATTACAAATACTGGTACAAATCGAAGAAAGGACATTAATGTGTCAACATGCACAGCATTGATTTACTATCGTGGAACCAATGCCATTGCTACGTTATTGTTGTTGTAAAACATGCTATATGTAGTAGTAGCCCTCATAATTATTGATGTTTAGTTCCTGGTACAAAAGACTTTCACAGCCCTCGTACGCATATCCTTGATGCTTGATAAGCAACTGCTGTTGGCGTAGTATTGTTGCCTTAACTTCATCAGCAATTATTTTATGTTTGTCTGTTTTGTGTTTGTGATTTGTTTTCGTTGTTTCTCTATTTTTGTGGGTTCTCATAAATTCGTCAATGCCACTGCTGTTGCTCTTGTACAGCGATTTCCTTCTTGTTTACGTGCTGTTTACGTTAGCTGTGATTGTGCTGTTTTGATAAGCAATCTTATAATGGAATGAATGTTGAATTTTATTTTATTCTATTTTATTAAAAACGATTTTGTGACAATGGCAACATCAAAATTGTAACATATTTTTGAAGTTACATAATGCCTTACTTAACTCAAAAACAAAAGACTTCAGCAAAGAACTTTTTACTATATGGATGCAAAACTTAAGACAAAAACAAGAATTTCATATATATTAACTAATTTAACCTAAGGATTACGTACAAGAAGTTTTTCAATTTATTCAAAAATGAACACATTGTACAATAAAAACAACAACTATTGCGCAAGCTAACCCACTGACCCAAAGAAAAATGCCATCAAATATTTCGTTTTTTCTCTCCCAATCTTTTTTTATGTAATAAAAAATTTTATTACTTGCAAAAATTATTAATGTTGTCAAGAGTAGCATTGTTCTAACAACTATTTAAAAAATCTCAAATGAAAATTAAAAATCACAAAAGAATAATTTTTTTTATCATTTACTTGTGCCATGAACATTAAACATAATTATAAATTTAAGCATTGCATATGCCAAGAAATAAAACAATAAAAATATTTTAGTTTTTTTACTTTTTTTTTCTTTAAACTGCAAAACTGAAGAATGATATATGAAATAATATTATGACTAAAATAATTGTTAGTATTTTTGTTGTATTTGTTGTTAGTATTTTTGTGATTTACTATGTGAAATATTAGCGAAAAAACGACAAATTTTTTTTTCAACAATAAATAATAATTTACTAAGTTCTAAATTCTACTGAAATGGTGAAGAATTGATGTATTTAAAAATGTGAAAAAAATAAACTCAAGGTTAGCAATATTTTTTTCTTTTTTATTTGCTGTTGTTGTTTTTCATCTATTGTTAGTATTAATGATGTTGGCAGTTTTCGTTTTGATAACACAAGACAACATGTTATTTGAAACTGAGTTTCGAAGAAAAATCTTTGTAGCTCTATACTACGAGTATCAAAAAAAGTTTTCTGAAATAAGACTGATAAATATTCACGTTCCTATGATGATAATGAAAGCCAAGTTATAGATGACCAAATACGGATAAAGCCTCTACAAGTTTTTGACTAATGAGTCACATAGAAGAACGTTTATTATGGAAATCTAGCTTATATCTAGTTTCAGTGTGAAGGCCTTGGATCAAGGATGGTATTTGGGTTTTGCGGAAATGTAATGAGTTGAGACTTGGAATGTAATTTTCGAACGACGATTGTTATTTTTTTTTTATGGACCCCAAAATTTTCTAAAGAAAAAAAAAAAATAAAAGGGAATCGATTTGACCAAAATGTAGGGAAGAAATATAAAATTATTAGAAATAGTTCAAATGCACCGAAAATGTGCCAAGTGTGTTGAAAATTGTACCGAATGTATTAGAAATTTATTGAGCGTATGTATTAGTATGATAACCAATTTATGAGAAAGTGTCCGGTGATTATTACTACAGTATCGCAAGTAATGTGCGATAAAGACAGGAGGGTCAGGAGGTCAGGTCTTCAAAAAAAGAAAAAAACACTTAATCTGAACCCATTTTGTATTAATTAAAACAGCGCCAATGAAAGAACTTTGAACGGGTGCGATTTCGCATGTCCTTAATTGAAATGATTGATTGAAAGTTTTGAATGACCAATGCCAAAACATCTATCAAGGTTATCAACAATTGATATTTTGAACGCTTTTTTGTTAACAAAATTTTCTTATATATACCGACGGTGTGAAAACATTTTTCTAAAAGTTGGTGTAGCACTTGGAAACAAAAAGTTTCAAAAATCACTTTTTTATAATTCTTAAAAAGTATCTGTTAAACGAATGTCTGAAATTAGTTTTTGAGAAAAAATATCCAACTCTTTTGGGATGCTTCCTTTTTCAATAAGAATTATAAATATAAAAGCGGTATAAAAAAATTATTTTTCCTCTTCTTTTACGACTTGTCGACTGAACTGCATGTGAGTTTGAGAGAAAGTAATTTCAAAAAGACAAACAGTGCAAGCTGTCCTAAATCTCATTGTCGACATTACATCTGTATTGACTATAACTTTTTAAGAAGTATATAAATAAAACTAGAGAAATAAAAAAAGTTGAATCGAACTCAATTTAAAATTCACTGATTGGAGTTTTAAGAAAGTTTGTGCTTCTTACATTTATGAATAAAAGGTACATTCTAAAAAAACATATATTTTGGCTAGTGCTGATTATCTAGCATGACTGTTAAGAACTATTTATGAATAAGATTTATAAAGATTGCATTGCCGTTCAAAAGAAGTACGATTCGTTTATGTTCCAAACATGGAAATTTTTATGCTTCATATGTATCCATAAGACTTTCATCAGGCTATAACTATATAGCGCAAAAATATTGTGTTCTTAACGGTATTTACTCTAAGAAACTGAAATTAAGCATTGCCGTGAGATTCACAGATTATTGTAGTCTGTTTTAGGTGGAAGTAATAACTACAGAAGAAGTAGCAACCTGAATAAGAAAAAAAGTCGAATGCAAAAGGGACATAAGCATTTATTCAGATAATCTCACAGCTATTAAATATCTAGAATCAGTCTTCCAAGGCTCGCTGACATGTTACTGGGTAGCTGCTTATTATAACAAAAAATAAATACATTGGTTAACTAGTAATATAACGAGGCAAATCTCTGGGAAGCGAAGCGCTCTCTCTAATGTCTTTTTGGCAGAGATGCGGAGGGATTGGGTTTTTGGTCTCTTGACTTCCATAGAAGTTGTAGAAATGTGGAGGAATGGGAATGCATGTAACATTTGCTTTGCTTCTGCCCCATCTGGCTTGAAAACGACACAAAACACTTGGGTTAATGATGTTATGAATGACCTCAGCTATTTAAGTATAAATCAGTTTCATAGTTTTATTACAAAATCTGGTTGGTTCAATGAGAGGGTATACTCAAATACCCTGTGTTATCACAATATTTCAACATTTGTCTAAGTAAGTGGGTTCTTAGAATGTCACTCCAGCCTAATCTAAACTGACTTTATCCAAAGTTATTATGGTCACAAATTTCAGCTGCGTATAGACCAAGCTTACAAGCAATAGATCGAGGAAATATTTTCGGGCAGTTTGAATCAGGCTACAGTATTTTATATAAATCCTTGCTACATAAATTTGTTACGAACCATTTTAAATAAGTTGTAAAAAATCAGTTGGTTGAAGAACGTACCATATTTCCAAGTTCTGCAATCTTCATATTTTATATATGTTTTGAAAATCATAAAACTTTAGGATTTCTCGAGGTTAACAAAGGACAATATCATAAGTAATTATTTAATACAATAATGGTAAGTAATGAAATGCATACCTAATTTATCAAAAAAAAAGGCAAATCATCATTACTTGTGCGCTGCGCTTTTGACGATAACGTATTCCAAAATAGATGAAAAAATTACGGGAGCCTTATTCAAAGCTTATGCGAATATCGCACCTCATTTGTTAGACATAGCTAAGTTTTTTATTATTTCGGCATCAAAACTATTGTATTCGTTTGCTTAAAAATTTAAAGTTGTGCATTCGCTGAAGTGATATAATGTTAAACACAATTATTTTTATCAAATTCAAAATGAAGAACTTTAGATAGCATTATTGCCAATCAACTATGTTTAAAATTATTGTAATTCTCAAAATTTTCGTTCTTCATGAGTCCTATGTACAGTGGAAACTTTAAAAGTAACAAATTGTGGAACAAAAACTTTTTTGCCTTGTGTTAATGCTGCTACTGCCTCTTTGCTGATGTTCCAATTGCTGCGATGTTCTTTATTTTCGCTGTCGCATGTATCGCTCAAATAACAAGTGATCAATTCAGTGCTTTGAAATATTTATTTTTCATCAATATGTGTTTATACGGTCGACTTGATTTTATTTGTGTTAAGTTTTTAGAGGAAAAAATTGAAATACAAAAGAAATTATTATTGTTAAATCATTTATCAAAACACATCGGATGGCTTTGAATTAATTTGAATTTTTTTTTTTAGCAGTGTTTTCAAACATTTTTTACTTGGTATTGGTATTGTTTTCTCTTGAATGTTGTTAATTGTTGATTTTGATTTAACAAAATTAATCATCCAACAATTTTGGTTATCCGAATGCGTATATTGAATTTAGAACGTGTTTTATGTTACGAAGTTCTGTGATTTACATTTAAGCAAAAAAAACATCTCCTTTAAATCCCCTAAAGATTTAATTTCAATTTACATATTTCTCTTACGAGAAAGTTTTTCCAAAATCTTTTAATAAAATCTAGATCAAATTTGTTGGCTTAAGCAATTTCAAATTTGTCTAATTCATTTAAATTTATGGCTTCCATTGCTTCATTAAAAGCACTAATTGCCCCAATTATTAATGTTCAATTCGTGACAACATCTTTCCATTCATAAGTTTTCTTCGTTCTAATGTAAGACAAAAAGCTTCATTCATAAGTTTGCTTTTCACATTTATAACTCTCATGAAACTCTGATACAGTTTTTTATAGCAGCGCTGCTGTTGCTGCTGCTCCATTCCATTGCTGCTAATAACAGCAATTAACACTTTGTAACAAAACAACCAAAAAGCATTGGGTACACAAAAAACCACACACCCAAAATAACATTTCCAAATAGTAATCCAAAAATTACTAAAACAAAAACTTTTTCTTTTTTCGTTGCAACAAAATCAAATCCCATGAAACAAAAACCAAGTTAAAGGAGCAATATAACCCAACAACAACAACAGAAATGCTGAAAAAATGGCTTCACCACAAATTAACATGATTAGATTTTTGTGGTTAAATCAAATTGCGCAGCTGGCAAATGCGGAAGATGTTCGCTGGTTGGTAGTGGTAGTGCTAAGCTTATGCTCAAGCATTACTGATGCTCCTCATGGGTCTGCTTAGCTCATTATGATGCTGCTAATTGAACAAGTAAATATTTAGATTTCAACAATATGTACTGGAATACAACAAGCTTGCATGCAAGGAAGTTGAATTCAAAATAAAAAACATTAAAGAAAAACCAAGTCAACTGCGTTGTGATAACAACAAGTCGGTTTATGGGTCGATCCACAAATAAGCAAATATTATTTCGCTTTTTCTCTGCAAATTTATAATTTCTCAATTTGATGTTAAGTTCAGAGCTGATGAAATAATCAATGTGGATGTTGGCACAATTTTTATTAACGCATATGCGTGAAAAGTTTGCAACAATACGGCGCAATGTACCACACTGCGTGCTCAACAACGTACTTTTTGCGCTGGAAGTTTCCATTGGTCAGAGGAGTGATTATGGACGAACTTAATTACGTCATTTCAGCCGAGATAAAAAAATTGTTGAGGATGCCAATGTTATGGATATGTCGTAGCAATAGAATCTTTTGGCCCAATTTGCGCAGGCATATTTTAAGCTTATCACACAACTCAGCTCTATAGCGCTAATCAAAGTTCGCAAAGTAAATTTTTTTAAATATAGGAAAAAAATCCAGTTTTCAGTAAAAAGCGCATTGACATTTTTTTCTAAAATTGTTCAGCAATGGACTCTTCGAAAGGTTAGGTTAGGTTGAAAAGGTCGCTTGCAATATAGCAAGTTACATTCGCAGGCAGTGCGCCCATTATTATACCCTACATATACAAATATATAAGTACATGTATATTTATCTCTCACATTCCTTAAAATTATCTTACTGATTGTGGGAGAACCACCCAGAAGCCTTGGTGAAGTTGAGGATATTTTGGTAAGCTCCAGCTCGGCAAGTTTTCAAGACCAACATAGAATGCAGAGCCGAAATATTTCGTTTATTTCCTCAATAGTCCCTTGCATTCACAGAGCAGGTGCTTAACCGTCTCCTCCTCTCCTTCATCTCCACAACTCCTACAGAAATCTCAGAAAGCGGCACCATATTTAGCGGCCATAGGCCCAATAACACAGTGCTCCAGCAGTACCCCTACAACAGTTTTTAGCTCTCTTCCTCTGAATCTCCTTCCTAGACTTAGTTTTGGCTATATATTTCGAGACTTTCTGCATCCGGTAGTAAGGTTCCACCTTTGGTTCGTTTGTTTCTTGGCTATGCTCTCTATCCGATAGTATAGTTCCGACGTAGTGTACGCTTTAAGAACTATTTATAAAATTAATTCTGCTTCAAAAACTTGCCTTGTTAGTTAATCAGATCGAGTTAAATGTTTCAGCGCAATCTACATATATTGTTGGAAACATATTTTCTCAAAAATCACCCCAAAAATCGTGTAAAAGTTTCAAAAGTGACATATTTTAATAAATCTTTGACACATAAAACTCACTTAGTAATTATAACTTTTTTTTCATTATTGGTAAGCGTAGGATGAATTGTCACACGTGATAGAAAATGTTGCAGTCGTATTTGAAAATATGAATATTTTTTTTAGTTTTTGTGAAAAAAATAGCAACAGCACCAAAAATTGCACTGTAACCAAAAATTGATTCAACAACTTAGTTTTTTTTACTGTATAGAAATCGCTTATATTTCAAAACTTTTAAGCATGCAATATTTGTTTCATATGAAACTTTTTCGTGGAAAGACTCATACATAATTCAGTAAAACAAAAATTAAAATGCCCCTAAGCAAAGACAAATCAGTCGAGAAAAAGCAAAAACAAAAAAAAAAAAACGAAAACAAAATAAAATCCCATGAATTTGAACTCAAAAAACTTCAATTTAATTTTAATATTTTCTGTATATTTCACACCAATTTTTTCATAAATTACTGTGTGTATTCAGTGCTGCGCTTTTTAAAAGCTAAATCAAGTAAAACAAAATAACAAAAAACAATACAACAACAATAACATAAATATAAATAAGTGTATAGCAAGTGAAAAAAATTTGTCTAATTTGACAAGTAAATATTAATTGCTTACATTTGTTTCGTTTTTTTTTTTTTCTTCAAAACAACAAAAACAAAAAAAAAATGTATTTTATTTAACATATGGGGCTACAATTGCATTTGTTTACGTACGTATGTATTTAAATTTGTGGCTTTGTGTAGGTGTGAATTTTAAATGTCGCTTATTGCTGACCTGTATGCTCAAAATGAAAAACAAAAAAATTTTAAAATCCAAAACTTTCTAAGCATTATTGCTATACTTAAGAAAAAATAAGCTTGTAATGTTATGACCATTGATTTGCTTCATGCTCACAGTTTTATTAATGTAAACCAAGCCAGCATTGGAAGATTCCTTGTGATCAATATGTAACTCTGTTAAAGAATATTGAAATGAAAATGAAACTTTCAGTGTATGTTTGCGGCATTTTTTTCATAGCGTATGATCTAATGCGTCATGATTTGATAAAACGTTTTTGATATTTTCATTCTACAAATAATATGTGATTCGTTCCAAAGTTTTTATTTTTTAAAATCACACTCAGTTCTTATTTCTTTTAAATTCATTAAATATTTGATGCACCCACTCGGCATGTTATATTTCATAAAGTATCAGAAATGTTATGTTATGTTATGTTTCACCTGCAATCATTCTGAAGTGTTTCAGAAAGGTTTTTTAGTAAATGATTCCTGAACCTTTGAAATTAAAACTTTCTGACAAACTTTTACTTCATCTTGCAAGGTTTCTGTAACGTTTGCAAAACGTTTCGAATGAATTCTTTCTGTGGACATTGACACATTGCAGAAATTTTTCTGAAATGGAAGCTTTTTGAAACTTAACTGAAACTATGTAAGATTTCATGTGAAAGATTGTTGAAAGGATTCCGAAACCTTACATGCCAAGTGGATATATCAGTATTTACAAAAAATAAATCAAATGGCCGACAGTTATATCTTTGCAGCAAGCGATGTTTCCGGACGGTATCTTGGGTATAACTTGACGGACATTGATTCTTAGATGTTCCAAAATTTGCGGTTTGTCAGCATTAATATGAATCCATGCAAAACCAACAAAAAATTTTTAAGCCATTAAGTTACATGATATTGGTCGGCAGTTGGCGTCAACAAAATATCGTATTAAATACTTGAAAACTTTTGACAAATACGTTGCACCCGGTGTGTGGCCTGTTTCACCCTACTTCTATAACCCATTACATTGCTTGATTTTTTACAAAAAATAATTGGTTATCTTACGCTCAAAGCACTCACCATTAACTTTTACGTTCCATACTTTCTCATTTGCTAAGGCGAGAACAGAGGTGGAAGAGTTTGCTTTCATTTGAAAACCCAGCATCGACATCTTGCTGCCTTAACAATTCGAAAATTTGAACGCTTTGAGTTAATTGGTCCAGCCATAAACGTTATATTACCAGTTAATAAATGATACTTGGAACGGGAGTGACAACTATTTATATGATTTATAAAGTTATAGTATAGTAAATACGATTTGTGTCACCCACACTTCATCAATTGTAAATCTATTTTTGGCATTATATAAATGTCGCAAGGCAGGTCATTATTATGGATAAAATAAAATAAGTTTTTCGTTTCTGATAATGTATTAATTACTTATATTTTGCTTTCATTAATAATCCTTTGAGAGCCTGCTCTGTGTTTTGAACACGCATCGTTCTGACATATTTGTTATTCGCAAATAAGCTTACGCTTGACAACAGAACTGATCGCTCTAGCACTAAAATTATTACTTCCGCGATCAAAAATGTTTGCTGGGCGGATTATTTACAAATATAAATTTGTTTTGTACATTTTTTTAAATATTTTCTTTCCAAGTTGCTAATAACTTGAAAACAAATGCTATGCTACAATGCATAAAATAAATTATGCTAATAAGCAGAGCTTTTAAAAACAACATTGAGTATAAACACCTTCCAGCCAAGTTGTATATCATCTCGAAGGAAATAAAATAAAAACAAAAAAAATGTTTTTTATTACTTTAATGGTGTTAATTAAAAGTTGACTTTGACGTTCATAGAACACCCAAGAAGAAGCATGCTGCGAGAAAGTTTACTGCTTAAGTCTTTTATATTTTGAGCTCAAAAATATATATATGCATTGAAATTGTAAAACATAGCTTAAATTGGTCTATTTCTTTTAAAAAATATATTATATCAATACAAATCAAATTGTTGTTCTCATGTCATGTCTCATATTATATGTCATTTTTGCTTGAATTAGAGCGGTAATAGAACGAGGTTTTTGAATTAAGCTGTAAGTTACTTCACTTTTCAACATTTTGAAAATTACGAAAAATAGTTTTATAATAAAGTTGCGGACAGTATGGAATCACATTTGTTTAATGCCCAAAAAACATGTCATGAAATTTTCTAATGAAAAAAAGTTTCAGTTGCGAAAATTTTTCTTAAAACTTATTTTCTGTCACAATAACAATGAATAAAAATTCCGCTTTCGTAAACTTTATGTCAGTAGCATATGGGTTGAGATGTATTGTATGAAGATTACTTGGATAATCAATAATGTATTCATATGCTATATAATTTTTAGCTTTCTATTTTTCATGGAGCAAAAATCCTTGCTCAAGCTTTCTAAGTGGTCATATCATGTTAACTGTACACTTACTAGGTTGCAAGATTGGAAGTACCATAGAAAAACCTTAAGACTTTTCAAGAACATCTCAAAAATGTTGACGAGCTCTTTGATATTAAGTAGTGCAATTTTCAATTAAGAAGTTCTCAAAATTAGTCAAAAAACTATTTGTGGTCAAGATGCCATAAATTTTAATAAAATTTAAAAAGGTGTGAGTTGAAAAATGTCAGTGAACAAAAAAAAAAATTCTCAAACATAAAAATTTTGCCTTTGTATTTTTTTTTGCCATTGCAAGCATTTGCTACGACAGTTTTACAACTTTTTGATTTACCTTATTGGTTGCTCGCTTTTATTTTTCATTGTTCTGCGAATAACAGTGACAAAGTCAAAATATTTATTGGGTTCATATACTGTCTAAAGATAAACTTGTATGCATGTGCATTAGGGTGGATAGTTATGAATTCGAACATAGTTTTTCGGTAATGGAATGTTTCCAAAAATGACGATGGTAGTAATACCATCGATTATGCCATATTTCAATATATCGAAACACATTTCAACATAGCGACTAACGTATCTGAGGACTACTGAAAAAATTAAATAATAAATTTCAGGTCGTTAGAATGAAGAAAAATTAACTGCTTGCTATTTAAAGTTGAACATTGGTAATGACATTTCAAACTTAAAATCAATTCATTCAATTTTGTAAATAAAAACTTGTATTGATTTATTTGCTAGCTGTTCCCGCGGCTTTGTACACTCCCTCCCCGTTGTACAACCTCTTACATTTTTCGTAGTCCTTGTTGCAGAGTATTGGGTCCATGCACAAAATTTCACAACTTGGTGTAGGAATTTAAGCGTTTTTGTTGTTTGGGAGGTGCTACGCCAAAGTGTTCAATCTCGTTCAGATTTTAAGAGTAGCTTGGCACAATCAACGTACATGCATGTATCACAAGTTCACAACTGTAGCTGTCATAGATGCTAAGATATAGCGTTTCAATTCTGTTTGTTGTTTGGAAAGTTCCACACCCCCGATTTCTAATCGCGCACACATTTCATGAGGTTTTTAGATGTACCAAATTTCAAAACTCTTGCTATCATAAGTTACCAGATATAGCGTTTGAATTGTTTTTGTTGAATGAAAGTTGTCACGCATCCTTAACGTAGACAATATACATCTTAGCATCAAATTTCAAAACTGTTGCTTTCATAAAAACCAAAATGTTTTGTTTCTTGGAAGGTACCATACCCCGTGGTCGAATCCCGGTTATATTTTGAGAAATGCTTAGCATTGGCAATGTGGACCCTAACACCGAACATTAAGCCTGTTGCTATAATAAATAGTATCGAATATATGGAGTTTTGAGTATTTTTGCCACACAGAAAGTGCCACGCCCCGTTGCCCAATCTAACACCGAGTTTTGAGTGGCGCTATACCTTATAGTTCCGATTTCCAAAAACTTCTGCTGTCATAAAATCCAGATATAGAGTCTTAATTATTTCTATTATATGAAAGATGTCACGCCCCGTTGTATAATCCCCTCCAAATTTTGTATTTATCATAGCAGCAATGCATATGTCATTCAAAAAATTTTATGAACTTTTTAATGATTTTTATATGTTGACAAAAAAAAATCTTTTTTTTTTGTCCTAAAGAACAGTGAGAGTTTTCGAGCCACCCTTATATGTCAAAAGAAAATATATATGCAAAGTTCTTCTGCTACGATATTATTTTCATAAAATTTTTTGAATTCTTAACCTTGGATGTTAAAGGCCGTATACTCCTTGCACCAGCTTAATCAACGCCCAACCCAACACAACATTTGGCTGTGCCCCGATGCGTGATCTAGATAAATGTTTGCTGAAATTTTGAACATATTTTGTCGAAATTTTTATTAAGCAATTTATTAGCAGCTAAAATGACAAACATTTATTTCTGTCTCAGAGTTTTTTTTCATCTGCTCCCTTGGCTCCCAGTCACAACTGTTGTTATAAATTATTCACTTAAGTTGCGGGTGTTGCTCATTTCATTTCATTATTGATGATGTTGCAAAGCAAATGTTTTGCTTAAGAAATTCTTGCCTTTTTGTTGGTTCCTTCTGTGGTCTCATTGTTCTGTATCGCTGTTATCAACTTCAGCCCCGTGTTGTTGTTGCGGTCTGGAACGCCTGCTGTGCGTTGACACTGACACTTTGTGGTCCAGTAACAAAGCAAACAAATTAAAAAAAGTGAGGAAAAAATCTGAAAAAACTGCAATGCGACGAGATTTAAGTGGCTGATAAAATCAAGATCATGCAGACGATCAAAGCAGAAGAAGACAAAAGAAAAAAATGTAACATATCGCAATTTCGACTGAACTCTTGGTAAGGGTCTCCCCTGGCATACAAAAGCGCACAGTGAAATGTGTTTGCCCACATTTAGTCGCAGGGTCCTGGCAAGAGGTATCATAAAAATAATAACACACACGAATTATTTGGAATGACATGAGTAGCAGATATTTTGACAAATTTTTAACAAATACATTTTGCCTGTCGATTCAATAATTTACATTGTTGAAACAAAAAAAATTTGAGCGAATGAATTTCGTATGTTTGCCACTGAGAAAGAGAACAATTTTATATTGAAAGCGAAATCATCTTTATTGCAGCTGTTGCAGTTTATTCACCGCCGTTGATATAAATTTCTGTTTCCCAACTTGAAACTTCCTTTGTGAGCAAAAAATATTGTGACCGATCTTTGGTTACGAAGAAAGAAGATATTTTGAATTGTAGTAGCAAACGGGGTTTATTTTCATTCTCAACTGCATAGCCGACGAATGGTTCAACTATAAAGCCTTATTAGTGGCTGTGAAATTAAAATAAGATAGTAAAATAGATTATTGGGTAAAAGTATTCAATTCTACAATTACCGGAGATACTGAGAAGATTATAAAGCTTATTTCCCTTACTACTGCTAAGCCTTACTGCTCAGCTAAAATAATTTTATTACAAATGATGTCTAGAATGTATATTTAACTTTCTTGTGAATGAAGCAAGCCAAAAAAACAACCTTGATCAAAGAATTCCCATTCCTTATCAATCGATGAAGGCAAAAATAATATATATATTTTGTCCTTTAATTTTATTCGTGTTCCTTTAATCCAAATCGAGTCATATTGCATTGGTTACGTCAGTGCACCATCTTACGTGGTTTTTGGCAATCAGTTGCACTAGAGGTTGTCTTACTTCTATGTCAGCCGCTCTTCTCTAAGTCTCACGGTTTACGTTTTCGACATACCGGTATTTTCACTTTCACACGCTTAGTGTCTCTTCAAAAAATTCCAAAATTATTTCAAAATCAGGGGTATACGAAAAGCTGTTGATCGCTTTGGCAGTTCAATATTACTGCTGTTATGTTTAAAAACTACTTATAAACCAATCACGATTATTTTATTTATAAAGATAAATATTACGTTCTTTGTTAGCGGAAGTAAATATATATCAATGTTTCCTTTAGTAAAAAGTAAATATGTTTAGTTGCAAAATACACCAGAAGTCGAAAAGTATCACCCACATTTCAGAAATTCCACAAAATTGCTAAAATTTATCGAATCGTTAAAAGCATTAGGGAACCTCAATATAATCGGTCAGAGACCATAAAATTGTTTACCGCATAAAAGTGTCGAGAAAGTCTTCAAAAATCGAAAAGTATGTAAAAAATTTCACAAACAAAATTGACCAGTATCGTTATCGTTAAGGCCGATATAAGTCGAACATTATAGTAAAAGAATGAAAGGCTGTAAATATGACAAAAAGTATCGATAGGTGTCAAAAGACATATAAAAAGTATCGAATAGTAGCGATTAAATAATTTAAGCAGAAAATCATCGAAGAAGTTGAAGAGTATCGAAAACAATAATCGAGAGACACGGAAGTGTTCGACAGGTATCGTTTTTCATCAGAATACGCTCAAAACGTTCAGTAGTATTAAATATTGTGGAGAAACAACGGATAAGTTGAAAGTAATCGAAAACGCTGCGAAAACCTTTGTTTATCAAATTGTATCGAATAGTATAAGAAAAAACATTTTAAAAATTCCATAAAAGTCGCAAAGCATCAAATATCGATGCTCGATCGATCGAATATTATTTCATTAATTTATATTAAATTAATTATAATATTAAAAACATAGAAAAAATTATTAAAAGCCACACAGAAGTCTATAATAAAATTTTTGAAAAGTATCGAAAAATTATATAAAATTAGTAAAGTATGTAATCAATTTAATAAAAAAAAATTAAGAAATTTGAAGTGCATCAGATATATTTAAAAATATGAAATAATATCGGAAAAAATTGCAAACGTCGAGAAGTATTGAGTATCATATAAATCAAACAGTTTATAAGAACACTCCAATTTGACGAATATTGTCATTAAATAAAAAAATAGTACCAAACTTATGAGAAACAGTTTAAAGGTATCGAATAATATCAAGAAATTTTAAAAAAATTTGGTAGAAACACATTGAAAATTGGAATAGTAACGTAAAAATATATTCAAGAGACACCGAAAAGTCGGAAAGGTATCGAATAGAAATTCGAAGCTCCAAGAGAATCGAATATGACGGAAAAATAGCGAAGCAAGTAGATTATTATCGAAAAACGCTGAGACAACCTATGTACAACAAAAAGTTTCGAATATTAAAAAAAATATAGTCAAAAGTTGAAAAACCGAAAACATAAGAGATTACAATATATTTTGAAAATAATATTACAAACGTCTGTAAGAGTTGAAATGTACCATAGAATGTTAGTAATTTTATTAAAGAAACATCGAAATATTAGAAGAATTTCAAATATTAGAAAGATAAGATCGATTGGTATAGAATAGCATCGGAAGAAAGTTGAAAAGTTAAAAAGCATCGAGAAATACAAATAAATTCGAAGAGCATCAGGAATCACTGAAATATCGCTTAAGTTACGAAACACAAAATCGAACACAAAAAAAGCATACGAAAAAAATAGACAGTCAATAGAAGACGAAGAAACCAAAATAAAACATGTGACATTATTGAATTTTCTGTAAAACACAGACAAAGTCGATGGAATACGAAAACACTTTTACAAACATCGTAGAGTTCGTCAAAATGTATCAGATACAGGTAAGTATACCTAAATGCTTACTATGCGAACAAAATTTCATTCAAATTTAATAGTTAATTCTGGAGATTTGACCAAAAGAATCACTTTTGCTCAGAGCATGCAGGAGAAGATCCAGAACATCTTGTTGCACCAATGATGAAAAGTGATGAGCTCAAAATATTATCGAGAGAATATAACAGCTTATGTAATTAGTAATAGTAAATTAATAGCTGTGAGCTTTTTAAATTAAGTATTTTCATATCTCTTTACTGTTTTACGCAACGCTGAAAAATTTCTTGCCCCTTTAGAAATTTCACTGCAAAAATTTTTAACTCTTGTGCAGAACTCTGTTCACAACACATCAGCAACTGCAATCATTCCCAGAAGGCTCGTTACAAACATTGCTAGTATGGGAACATAATAGGCATTTTGAACTTGCTATATGTTGGTCCAAACAATTTTCCTTAAATCGAAATATTTGCGTTTTAAAAAGTAGTAGCTAGCCCAGAAAAACTGAAAAACTTTCGATATCATTTTTACTTTTTTGCTTGAGCTTAACATCCTGTTTTAGAGTGACAGTCTTAAGACCAAGATTTATGTTATATTTTTATATTCTTAGACGCCACTGCACTCACTACAAAATCGAAAGATTTAAGCAACAAACTTGTTCTACATTAACTATTCACATTAATTAAATTAAAACAAATTAAGTGATTTCAGTTAGCGAAGCAAATCAAACTAAAACCGCACACACAAAGCTTAAATGCTATGAATAAATTCTTATTAACTCTGTCATGTTGGTAATTAGGAAAACCCCTACAATTAAAATGGTAAAACAAACATGCAAACCAGCAGCGAGTAGCCCGAAGTCAAATTAATTGCAGTCCGTCAGTTGGAGCTATCTGTAGTAGGAACATGCACATATATAGTGGGAACATACGTCATACCTCTTACGTTCAAGTGAACAGCAAAGTGAAAAAATTCCCACAATCAAAGCTCAGCGATCGATTGCAAAGGTAGCAGTGGGTGCAGGGGCAGTGCTTAACAAATAGTCAACACAGTGAACCAGTTCTAGTTATTGCCTCTATATTTTTCAATTCTAAAATTATATTGAATCAGCAGATATTTATTTTTTTTTTTGTGTTAGTTAAGTGGTTTCTTATTGAGGCACCGCTGCTAGGTTAATGATTAGTCACATTGCAAAGTTAAATGTTTTGCATCATTTCTTATTTGATTGTTAATGTTGAAATAAATTACGAATTTTAATTGAAACCTTATGAGAGCATCATTTTGAATTTATAATATGATGATGATGATCCTTAACAAGTGCTATCAGCTCATTATGTATCTATTGTCTTTAATACCATGAAAATCTGCGTATATTTTTTCCTGAAAAATAAAACCAAAAATCTTTAAATTATCACTGATATCAAAGATTAAAATCGCCTTTGTAAAATATGAAACTCAAAACTGAATTCAGACGCATCAAGCGATGCCAATCCGTTGCTTCAAATTGCTGCTCTGCTTTACTCTCTCTCGAGTTGAACGCCATCGTTGTCGTTCTCTGGGTTGTCGTTGTCGCGCCATTGATGACTTTTGTTGTTGATAATTTTGATTTTATTATATTAATAAAATGTTATGCTTTGAATTTTATGTGTGGTATTTAAAAAAGTGCCCACTATACAGCAGGTAACATCTGACTCACTGGATTCTTTCAACAGCTGTCTGTCCGTCTGCCTTTCTCACAAAAATTATTGCTATACTGCGTCTGCGCAACATAACTCATTAGCGCTGCAGCTGCGCTGTTTGTATTTCCTATTAAACTGCATATATTTTTTCAGTTAATTGGATTAAATTTTTAAGTCAATTTATATGTCGGTTTGCAGGGTTAAGCGATGGATTATTGTTGAAGTAAAAAACTTTAAGAAATTTGAGCAATTATAGGTATAGTCTTTTGAAAGAAAATGATATGTATATAACCTAAAGGTATATATGTGGTTCTATTTGACGCAGATGATTTATTTAATGTCAGATAGCCTTTAGCGTGTTAATAAACTTCCAAGCGTCATATCTCTAGCAGTATTTAAGTATTTTGAAACTTTTGAAGTTTTCCAAATAAACAAAAATACTTGGAATAAATATGCTTGCCTATGTTTTGGTTCGTCATTTTGAAAAAGGTAAAAATAAATTTTTTTTTCATAAGATTAGTGCAGAACAAAAATAAGAAAAGCATAGGCAGACTTTCCAAGTAGCCTGACTAGAAAATTTACTGCTGATTATGCTAATTTTTACACTTTCAACATCACTTCCAGTAAGATTGGTTAGTATATCATACCTTTAGTTTCAGACATTAGTGAATCAGATGACCCAAATGTTTTTATAATATTTTAAGAAGTATATTCTATCGTATAACGTTTCATAAATTTTGCTTGCACAAAAGTGTCTATTGAGAAAATGTGTACCATTTGTGCCTAAAAAAAGAGTGTATTGTTATTATATTTATAAGATAATTCCGAACTATTTTCCTTCTCATATGTTTGCGTTAGTTCTTAAGAACATTTTTGATTTATTATAAAATCTAATAACAAGGCATTAATTCAAGCAGATACCACAGTTCAATCTACTTTCGGTTTTGTTTGTAATGAAATTTTAATCAAGAGGTAACATTCAAATTGAAAATGACACTTTTCGACTGTTTTATTATCAAGCATTCAATGTCTCGATTTCACACTACAGCAAAATTTTCTCATAGATGATCACATGTACTCCTCTAACAATTATAATTCAGTACGAAATCCTATCCAAACACCATGTCAGCATCCAAATATTGCTTCTTTTTGTTACGGAAGTTAAATTTTTAATGTTTCAGGTCTAACTTTTTCAAAATTTTTTCTAAGCTATTCGAATTTTTGTGTGCTGAAATGCAAAAAACGATAACCTGATTTCTTAGTTCAGATCATTGGTAACACAAAAAAAGTTTCACTGCTTTGGTTCTTACTAATTTTTTCTTAAAAATATTGATGCACTGAAGCCAAATTTTGTGACAAAATAAGAATATTTGTATTGCTTTAATGACCAATTTGTGTTTTTTTTTTAATTTATTTTGTTATTAATATTAATTTCTAATAACTAATATCTTTGATTTCAACAATCTAACAACCTTTAGCTACAATTGCCAAAGGGAGTAAAAGCAGCATTTTTCTAAATAATTCGACACCTGCTAACATTTGAATCTATTACCTCTTCTAGCTCCTAATAAACACATGACAAATGTATCTTGATTTAATATCTGTCCCATAGACAAAAACAACATATATATTTTGTAAAAACTTGATCGCTTTCCAAGAGTGATGGTTAGGGATACACAGATGAATTGTAAAGGCTTAATGATTCAAGTTTTACTAATGTGACTTTTATCGTTAGGTGTTAACAACTTAGCAAAATAAATAAAAATTTTTCCAGGCTAATAAATGTCACTGTATGTTACATTGGCAAAATTTAGTTTTATTCCCTTGAGGAAATGGTTAACAATTATAGGTATAACAAAATACGTACAGGTGTACAAACATGTGTATAAAAAAGTTGTTGACTGTAAATAGTCGGACTTATCTTAGCAAAATGCAGTTTTTACTCTCTGAAATTTATAAATTTAAAGAAACAACATCTTTGTTACTCTTTACTTTCCAAGAAATATATTTCTCTAATAGAGGTAAGAAAAAAAACGATAATGTTTTGTTTAAAGTCATCGTGCTTCTGTTTGGCCGCAATTGCTGCATAAACTGTTTATCTAATTCTAAATGCTTTAATTTGCTTCTCATCTTGTCATTTAAAATCTTTAGGCCTGTTGACTTATATATTTTCTTAATACTACTTTAATCGGAGTTTTCTTAAACTGCTCGAATTCAATTTGGTAACTTATCTCTGAATTTATTTAATATTAAGAAATCTCAGTTTAACAAAAAAAGCAACGCATAAAGTCAATTGTGAATATTTTATATAGAAGTTAATTGAGAATAGTACCATGTGACAAATGATTAAAAAAACATTTCAGAACAGAGATATGTAGACATGGAAGAAACGCCAACTAAGCCCCAAGCAGCTTGCAAAATGCTGCCTTTTGCATAAAATGCCAATATCTTAAGAAGCTTATCCCGGATTGATAAATCATGTACCCTTAAATTTGCATAAAGGCTAATAAGTGCAATAAATTTAGGACTTTATACCTCCTCACTGTGTGCTTTGATACGCGAAAACGTTGGAAGAACTTTTTTTCAGTACATTTCGTCAAATTATTGGATTTCGATTCGTGATTTTGTAAAATTTGGACTTCATAAAAGTTTTCACAAAGGTCTATTTAAGAGAAAACCTTTTTTTATTGAATTATTTCAATAAAACAAACTTCAAACGTAGTCGAGTCATATTAACTTTAATCGACGATTTGGTCAAATAATAGCCGATTATGCGACATAAATAATAGATGTTTGTGACTAATCGGCGATTGAGACCAAATCGGAGCTTAATCTACGTTTAATTGTGATAAGCTGAAAAACCTTAATTTCTTCTCTCTGGCAAGGTGAATTCGATTTGCATGGATTTCATACATAGACAACGTGCCAAAGGAAGAACAAAAAAAAATATTTTGAGACGTGCCTAAGCTGAAAATTTAAGGAATATAATTTGTTTTGAAAAATTGAACCCATGAGTTTGGTTTATATCGCATCTTAAGCTCTAAATATTTTTTTTTATGCTTCACTCAGCGTTTTAATTTCCTATTTAGTCATCCCTGGTTACACCTTGCGTTCTTGTCGTCATATCTTAACTTTTACTTGAATTGCTGACATCGTTTAGTATGCTTACTGCCGTTGTAATGCGTTGATTTGATTTGATGTTTTGCTATTAAAATGCTGGTTCGTTTATTTTTAATTAGTGCAACAGTCTACGGGGGGTCTCATTCATTTTGCTCTGTTAACCCGTTTTATTTTTTCTTTTTGGTGATTTAATTATATACTGTAGATAAATTGTAATAAAATGTGTGACATAGTCTTAAAAAAAAATATGCATTTTTTGCTAAAACTCCTTGTATTTGCTTTTAACGATTTTTGTTCTAACATACATTGTTTTTTTGTTGCTTTTTTAAACAATCTTATTCGAATATTTGTACTAAATTAACAAATAAAATGTATAAAAAAGTAATACTTGCGAATTAATTAAATATGCAGTACATCTGCAAAATAAGAGATTATCATAACTCAACATTTTGTTTGTGCATTCAATTATCTGTATGTCCGTCTGTTTTCGATTATAGCTATGTCTGTCTATTTGTCTTTCTTTGAGCACATCTGCATATGAACGACCTTGCTGCATCGTTCAGAACTTTATGTAAAATCAGATACCCACTTACTAGAAATAATAACTACATACTATACCTTAATATAATCACAATTTTAATGTTGAGTGCGGCTAATAAAACCACCGGCACTAACAACAATAACGACCAAACGTAGTAGAAACAACATTAGAAACAATAAAAAATAGTACAAAAATAAATAAAATATAAAAACTAGTTGATCAACAGCACAACCATACAATATTGCACAAAGAAGAGATATTAGCAATAACATTATCTTTACACCGTGCAACAAAATTTTTAGGAATTTAATCGACTTCATATTTATTAGATATTTGATTAGAAGCAAATTATGGAGCCGAGTGGATGCAAAACTCGTTAGGTGCAATTGATGTCATACGAAGCATTTTCTTAAGAGGCGACCATTACCATGGTTAAACTTAATGGTAAACGTTGTTTGCTATAGCGAAATCACATTTTCATATAAAATCACTGTATTTCAGTGGCAGCGAACATTGGCGTTTGAGTTGAAAACATTTTGAAGTTTTAAATTGTTGGGATGAAATTCGTTTCAGCACTCGTTTTCATCAGCAATTTATTGATATTTTTGTTAAAAAATTTTTAGTAGACCTAAATTTATTTTTGTCTGTAACTGATTATGAATTATAATATACATTATGATTATTTAGGCCAGTGTTGATAATATCTTGATTCGTGTGAATTTAAAGTATATTAATTCAAGTCTGCTACAAGATCATATGCAGGGCATGTAAGCTTCAAATGAAACTCCTATAGGTATTTAAAAAGGCGTACTTTGGCAACAGTTGTCCAGTATGGCTCTTGACGTTTATTTTAAGTCATCAATGAGAATTTCACTGTACAGTTTGGATGGAGAGGTGCGTTGATTTTCCAAAGCTAAAGAATATTACGCACTACTACAAGGTAAGAAATTTTTTATCATAACATCAATTTGCGATGAAAAGTCTCGACTGTGTATACGATATCGAATAGAAAGTATCGATAAAGTAATCATTTAAAGCAAGGATGCGCAGCCCATAGCACGTTTGGCTCTTCGAGCTCTTACAAGAATAACAACTAATACTGAGCTCACTTCGAGCTCTTTTCGTTATTCGAGCTAAGCCATGTATTTTGTTTCTGTAATTTTTTCTTCAACGCATCGACTTGTTGAACTCTTGCCGTTGCTCAAATTAAATAATTGCGGTTTGCCATCGGTGCATGATTTTGTTGATGAAAATTTGTCTTCAACGCACTTTATTGTTTGTGTGATTTTGTTTTCAATTCATTTGCTCATTGAACTTGCCGCAGCTATTTAAACGTTTTCATCAATACTGGTAAATTTTTCAGAAAATATTTTTTAATACCAGGAATTTTTTTCAGCTCTCGAAAAAAATCTTGGGAACATCTCTGATTTAAAGCATCGATGGAAAATACCGACATCGAATCAAAAATTTTATAAAATCTCTCAATTTGTTTTAAAAAAACTATTCCAGCAGCATTTAGTGTTATCAAGCACATACATACAAATGGGGCATTCTTTACAAAACTTTAATTGATTTTGGGACTGATAGGAAATGAGACATGGATTTTTTTTCAAAATGTCTTAGCTTTATGCACCAACATGTTAATTTTTTGTTTAAATCATGATTTCAAATGCTCTTTAAAGTCAAAAAATACGACTTTATGAAAAATTTATCCTTCAACCGAAGCAAAAGTGTTCCTATTTTAAATGATGAGTATCTAGTCACAAAAATACCGAAAAGCTTCAAGAATTGCTAAAAATTTCATAAGAGAAACTTAAGCTCGGTGTTCAGAAGAAAGACTTACATATATAAATTAAAATAATACAGGAAACTATTGTTTTGGCGCTATCTGAGTTAACCTTTTAAAAGGACACCGAAAACGTCATCATTAATGAGAAAAATGTGCCTATTAATATTAACCTTGGTAGTCGCCAATCTATGACACCAGCTTTGAACTACAACAGTACACGTCACTATCGGTGGATTAGAGAGTGGTTAGGAAATATTGTTTAAGTAACGATCTTACTAGCATCCCGCAGCTAGAATATATCTCATACATATGATTCAGATTATTGCTTACCAGCGGTTAATTTTATCTCATGTTGTGAACGATATCTAATTCCAAATGTAATTACTTTCAGCAAACACCCCTGCTCTATAAAGAATCGTCATCATACTTCTTGCTGAGATCATGACAACAAAGATGACGAATGGGTGGATATCCCAATAACCGAACTTGTAAAGATGGTCCGCATTTATTATGTCACTTATGTCAATTGAAAGCATTTCAAGCAAACTTAGGTTTTAAATAGCGAGAAAATTATTTTGTTTTGTTAATAAATTTAAGCACTAAGGAAATAAGTTATGGTTTTAAAAAGTCAAAATTTTCTTCACTCGCTGTAGCAGCACAGTATGGCTTGGAATTGAAAGTGCTTTGAAGTAGTCTCTTTTCTTTGAGGTTGATTTTACTACTTCCTTCTCTTGCTGACATTTTAACTATTTCTTTATTTAACTATTTCTGTATAGTTATTCATTATTTATGACTTTTTCCCTTTACCGAAGCTTTCGATACTCTGCGAGCCTGTCCTATGCTTATAAATTCTATTTGAATTTCAAATTTTCTTCGATGCCTTGCACAAATTTGCTACTTTGTTGCGATTTTCACTTGCATAAGGTACAAAGTTAAAGCACACACTATATTTCTTAAAAATCAATATCATATTTATGTGATATTTCGTTATAATTTTGACAATTTTTTAATTGACAAATAATATAAAGTTTTAATTTGTTCGCCAGTGTTACAGTGCAAATTCAAATTATTGAATTCAACGTGTATTTATTCGATTGAGTGGTAAGGCAGATGCGACCGGTCATAAGAACATTGACGTTGTTGAATGTTGATGATATCATCGCTAATTATTTTTATTAAACATAACTATAATTATTAGTTTTATTCTAATATTATTTGGAATTATTTCTATTATTTTATAAAAAAAAATAAAAACAAAAAATTAGCATATATTTATGCATGCATCCACGACAACGATGAGTGAGACAAACCAGTTATAACTTTTTTGTCTATAGTTTTATTTAAATTAATTTCTCATATGTATACTGCATATTGGTAATTGGTATGTGCCATGCTTTGGATGTCATACGTGGCACTGAAATACCAAAGTGGCTAACTACAGCAGTTGGAATACATCATTTAAAACTCTTTATCTTAACATAATTGAAATAAAGTTTTTCTTTTGCAAATTTTGCTGTTGAGTTCAACACTTTGGTTTTGGCTTGCTGCTGTTGGAACAGCCAGCTGTCAAGTAATTTGGAATTTGTCATGGCGTTTTGCAAAGTGCTGGCTCTTAAACAGCTAATCATTTATTTTTTTTTTGCGTTAAAATTTTAATTTAAATTAGTTGCACTCGCTGTTAATGACTGTAGTTGCTCTTATGCTGTTGCATGTTCAGTTCCGTCAATATACTTTTAATTGCTGAGACATTTAACAGAAATGCGGAAAAATAATTTGTACGATTGTCATATTCTCAAATTATATTTTGGACAAATTAATGAAAAATATTTACTTCACAATATGTTGTTACAAACCCATGATTTTTAACACTATTTAGACCAAAGGTGTCAAAAGACACCTTTTGAAACTTTGACTTGAAATTATTTTCTAAGTTGAATAATTTTTTCTAATTTTACTTTTTGACAATTCATATGATAGTTGTTAAATTCATTTAGTGGCATCATTATTCTCGTACTCATCCTGAAACTCCAGATACGTACATGGTATACCTATTTCTACCATGGGGTGTCTTTTGACACCTTAAAGACTTTACTTTTAAAGACTTTTTTCATTTGAATAGTATAGATGAAGAATGCTCTGAAATAGATGCAGACTCGCAATCTGAAAGAGAAGATGAACTTGATGAATTTTCCAACATTTTCATTCATGAAATCGGTAGCGAATATGAAAATGAATCTTCAATTACCGAAGAAGAGGAAATTTCGATTGCAAATAGAAGGCGAAAGAGAATGAGGTTGATATGGGGTCAATATGACTGACCAAATGGCAAGAAAATACAGCGTAAAATTTAAGTGCCTGTTGATGGCCTATGCACGTGTTTTTCAATATCCTTGATTTGATCGGTATAAACGCATGGATTCTTTACAAAGAAACGACAGGTGAAAATATTTCACGGAGAGATTTCTTATTCCAGTTAGGAGAGGAACTATCAACTGCATACAAAGAATGCAATTAGAGAACAACAAATACGGCAATATCGTCAGCAGATTCATGTAAAATCGGTTCCTTTCCAAAAAGGGAGAAAAAGTGCCAAGTAAAGTATTGTTCCTGTAATAGAGCCACTACAATTTGTTCTCAATGTAAAAAATACTCGTGTGGCAAGTGCTTAAAAGACCAACCATTCATCTGTAAAAAGTGTTGTATTGAATAAGGAAAATTTTTTGTTACATCGTTTTTATAATTTTTTTTTTTTTATTAATTTTCCATACCCGAAAACTGAACGAAAGTTAAGCTTATAAATAAGAATAAATATTATTTTCGATTAAAAAAAATAAAAAGAGTAACTTTTAAAGGTTTTTCATTGGTAATTGGCTAAGGTGTCAAAAGACACCTTTTGGTTGGAATAGGTATACACAAAATCTTGGTCGGAATAGTGTTAAAATATTTTTCATAAAAACGGTTTTTACTGTTCGAAAATTGAGTGTAAAATTTACATTAGTATGATTTTGATGCAATGATCTTAGAGTGTAGCAACTCTTCCTTCCACATTTAGTTGTAAGATATTTTTCATGTGTCGACTCTTCAAATTTTTTATAGTCAAAGGACAGAGCTATAAATACATTGCAAAGAAAACTAAAGATACACAAAAAATTGTGCATATCATCAAATAGTTTTAGTTTAAAGTCAGAAAACTTGAAAAATTATGATGTAACGATTGATAATGTACACAGCTTCTGAAGAGCCCCAATCGTCTATAAGCAAAAAAACAAGAGTTGTCCGCTATGACTGAAAATTGGGCTACTTCTTCTCCCAGTGAATTGTACTTCTCACACCAAAAAATGTTTTCTTTCCTCGCCAAACTTCACCTTCTATTATTTTTTTTTTAAACTATCAATTTCAAATAAAAATCGTACTGTGTAATAAGAATTATTCAAAATATTCACAAAAACATATTTTTATTGCAAGACATCGCTTTTGCTCATCAAAAGACTTTTGTGAAATCAGAAATCAGAGCTTTCAGCTTTTGGGTCAGAGGGACATATTTTTTTCGACGCATTGCTATCTGCAAATGTTGCTTTTTGTGTTCACGAGTGTACAGAAATCTTTTTTTCCGGTTTCCATTTTGGATTTAAATTAATGTTGTCAGTGCTTCTTTGAATTTATACATTTTTTTTCTTTTAAGAATTATTTAAACTTTTCGCTGTTACCTAAGCAGTTCATCAGCATTCGTTAAATTTATTTAATGGCATTTGTTTTTCAAAGTTTCCGTAATTTTTCTCTGTAATCTGTCTAATTTGTGTTTAAATCATCACAAATTGACACTAACAAAATATACAAACATTATCGTCTTTTGAGGGGAAAAACTCAAACAAAAACAAATTTAACACTTTTGGGCCAACATTTAAACAGTTCAACAATAACATGACAAGAACCAAATAGTAACAGAGTAACAACTTTAGCTACAGCGGCATCGGTTGTGCAATTGTTTTCATTATTCTTTTCAAATGCACAGTACAAAAGGCCAAAACTAAGAGCAAGATTTTTAACAAAGCCTTCAAAAAAAAATCAACCGCATCGCCCGAATAGCGTACCGACCGACCGCCACACTTGCCGCAACGGTCGAATTCTAATGTTTTGCTTGTTTTGCCTGCCTGCATTTAAATTAACTGCTCTCAGGTGCTAATTTCAATTGACAACACAATTCCTTTAAAATTAAACAGAAACAGAAGAAAAATGAAAAAACATTTTTACGAAAAAACATTCAAAATTTCAAGACTTCATTGATGTTTAATTTAAACAATTTTTTACGGAATTACTGTGTTGTAAATATGGATCATTCCACGGAGAAATAAGTATTTGCTTGAAAGATTTGATATTTTATATACTACACAGAGGACATATTCACTATGTCGTCCTGTTTGTAACGCATAGAAGGAGGCGTGGCAGATATGGTATATACAATCTTGATCAGCGTCACCACCTGAGTCGGTATATAGCCATGTCCACCTGTCTGTCTGTCTGTTGAAATCACGTTTACGGGAAGACTAAGCAAGTTAATTCAATGAATTTTTGCACATAGATCACACCTTCTTTCAAGCTGCTAGCATGTAAAAATGGGCAAAATTGGTTCACGGCCAATAAGAAATTTTAGGGAGACCCATAAATTCAGCTAGATTTTTTTTAGACCTCAAATTTTTTTGTGGTAACGCGTTACAATTTTTTTTTTAATTTCATCCGAACTTTTCCTTCTCTTTTGCTGAAGAGCTCAGCAACCCAAGTCAGCACGAGTACAAATTTGTACGGTGAAGGTGCATTATGGGCAGCAGCGATCCCATCCCACATTACCGAACTGATAGCATCGGCACACCAGCTCGTGCTGCCGCTGTTCATAAGGCCCGAAAAAGAGCACCGATCGCTTATGGCAAATACAAATTTTGGCCTGCACATTTTGAAAAAAGTTGCAGCGATTTTGATGAAACTTGGTTTAAATTTGCAAAGGCTCTTAAAAGGGCGTGGCACAGCCCTAAATTTTATCTTTAATAACGCTTATGGCGGAAACCGTGCAAGATATTGTGATGAAATTAAGTAAACTGATACAGATCATGAATATCTTGAATTGTACTTCAAGTGGGTGGACTTGAAAATGTGGGCGTGACACTTTTTTACAATTGCACATATTGATTTCGTATTCGCACATACGATATTCATGAAAATTTTAGGTAGTTAATTTTCACTGTATTTTTAACATTTATTATTTATTTAATGTACTTTCAATGCAGTGTAGGGTATGTGAGTTTTGGCCTGGCCGAAGATAACACTTTTACTAGTTTTTTCTTCAAATATTACGGCAGCCAAAAAAAATTTTAAAAAAAATTTCAATTAACAAATTATTATCAACATTTTCATGTTCTTAAAAGAAATGAATTTAACTGATTAGAGACTTAAGTTTCGTTACGATAAGCCCGCATATCGAAATAAATATTGCTGATATGTCACGTTCAACATAACAAGTTGATATTGAAGAAATCTTTTGCAGTACGAGTAAGCGTCTTTCATTTAAGCGGCCATGTATAAAGTTTTATTCCTGTGATTTAATTCCAAAAAGTCAAAAGGATTCCTAGCTTCAGCGAAATTCAGATATATGGGGGTGAATGACTTTGAGTCAATTGAAAATTATTTTAGAGTTCTTACACGCAGAGGGAAATCATAAGCAATAAATGGGCAAATGAAATTGAGTTTTTCTAGGGAAACTGAAAGAATAAGGCATTTAAATTTTTATGAAACTACAACACTAGAGAAAGCATATTCCTATCCTATCCTATCGGGACTTAAAACATTTTATTATGCTGCAGAGCGTAGTTTCATTGCTCTCATTAAATTTTAGTATGGGATATAATAATTTTTCTAAACTGTGTGATGATTTGATATTTGACATAGCGTCGTTGTCATTTAATCATCGTTTGCTGCAACTGAGTTACGAGTATAATAAATAGATAAAAAAGTATTGAAAATTACTAACGAAAACATCATTCAAAAGATTGATTTTTTTCCATAACACTTTTTTGTACTGAAACATTTTACTCTTATTGGTGAGCTCAAAATTTTGCAAATTTTGCAGAAACTTTGTCTACCTTGAAAGTTTTACTTTTCCTTGATAAAACTGACCACAAACGAAATTATTTCAAAATTGATGGTTGGCAATTTACTGAGGAACGTTCGAATAAGTATCAATAGATAAGAAACTTGGATACCCTGATTTCAAGTTCTTTCCATTCGTGTGACAATAAGGAAATAGAAACTCGTTCTGAGTTTAAGAAATCTTTTAGACTCAAATTGTATATGATATCGTTCAAACTAGTTTTTTAGGATTAACTAGTTTTTCCTAGACTAAGCTAGTTCATCCGAAGCGTGTTAGGATGAACAAGTTAAGCCTAGGATGAACAATATATATTATATTACTTTAACGGTCTTACTCCCGGGTTATTTGAAATTTGAGTATGTTGAGTTAAGTGGGAGGCCTTCGGTCGCGGCTCAGGGTTAACATATTCAAATATGTCCAATGCTGACTTCGTGGCTATGCCCTTACACCAGCGTTGGATATACCACAGTGAACTGAAGCCGCTAGACCGGTGTTGGATCATAAGTAGCAGCTGAAGGCCGCCCACTTATTCTTAAATACTAAAATTTTCAAAGGCTATGCTGATTCATCCTAACACGCGTCGGATGAACTAGTAGGTCTGGGAAAAACTAGTTTATCCCAAAAAACTCATTTGGCCGGTAACGTATATACATACCAGTTATTTTTGTTTTAGCAAATTTGAATATGCATTTGTTGAAGAAAAACAAGTAACTGGGAAAAAACTTGATTTTTTTTGTGGCAATAACGACCTTCTAAAGAACAAAGCCCATGTACTTTTCTCCAATCGAAAATGATTCAGAAATTTCTAACTTCTTGGACCATTTTAGACTGATTTTTATTGCTCTATTCAATTTGATACTGCCTAATGTATATGTGTACATAAGTCTGTCTGAGATTCAACTAATATATATATATATATAATACGGTTCTCAACTTGGTTGAGCATGTCGGTTTCACTTTTTAGGCTTTTGTGAAAAATTTATAAAAGCAGACTTACAGTCGTGAGTTTAATTCGTTAATTAAAACAAAAATTTACATCTCAGTACACCTTAAGTCATCACAGGCTTGATATTGCTCAATCTTATTATTACTAGACGAAATTTTCCCATTTTAGAAGCTATTATCCTTAAAATAGGACAAATCCACATATTCTAGTGCACTCATTAGTAAAGGCTACCTATCCTTCAACTCCATAATTCTGGAAGCATCTACTTTATATATTTGAGTTTCGTTCGTAATGGGAATCACCCAGACAAATTACTATGGCCACCGATATCACCTTGTCTCACACACTCGTGTTTGGACCTGACATGTTTTTCTGCAATTGCTTTTATAAAATTTTCCAGTAGTTTACTTCGGCGGCCACAAACTAAGCTTTATTTTATTATTCAGTAATTAAGTGTCAGAAAAATACCATATTTAAAAGGACATCAAATAAAATCGAACTTAAGTAATAACTTAATAAAAGAACATATATGTGTAGTTACGTGTGTATCTTATGTTCCAGTTTGATGTGTTTTTTTAATAACTTTTCAATGAAATATAATTTCATAACTTTTATTTTATCGTTTGATTTTATGGTATTTAATTGTATAAATCTATCAATTGTCGCGTAAAAACAACATCAATAGAATTGCCCTCATAGAGATAAATTGTATTCTCTCTACATACTGTTGTTAGTTGCTTAGTTTGTGGGAGCGGCTCTAATCTGATTTTAACTTTAATGTTCTTTTTTTGTTGCTGCAATGTTGCTGCAACAAAATAGACGACCTCTGCAACTCATCGACTTAAAAGCTGTATGACTGAATGACTGACTGCTGAACGGACGATCACTTCATTAGGATCGCATTCAGGTGTTTGGTTTGGTTTGGTTTGGTTTGGTTTGGTTTGGTGTGCAATGCTACAGTGCCGATGACGTTGTTGGCGACGTCGCCGACGACGTTTGATGTAAATGCAGCAATTACCGCATTACATTGATTTTCGATTGTTAGCCTTGTGCAATATTGTAACTTCTCTTTTTGTTGCTGTTGTTGTTGTTGTTGATTTTCGTAATAAGTATGGCACCGCTGTGTCAATATTTGATTGTGTTAAGAATCAGTCCTAGTGTAGTAGTTTTGTATTTTCGAAGTTTTATCATTAGGTTGAAGTAAACTTTGTGGCATTAACTTTTGGCAGCAGCTACAGCATCAGCAAGCAAAGGAGATGGTGTTATAAATTAATGCTATAGTAAGGGCAAAGGCAATGTCGTTGGCAATTGTTTGTATTTTAAAGTTTTCAAGGTGTTAAACTTAGCAGACGTACTATACTTAAAGCAAAACAAGTACATTAAGAAATAATCAATCTGAGGAGCGATAGCGATAGGTTTTGCTGGGAATACAAAAATTAGGTACCGAACCGAAGGCTAAATTTGCTACACATTGTTGCTTGTTGAATGTTAAGGAGACCCATTAAAAAATATCAGATTAATAATATGAGAACTACAAGTTCAAAACTAGTGGTATATTTGAATTCAGATGAGAAAATTACAATGCTAACAATACTCAAAATGTCGGTTAATACTAAGGCTGGAAAATATTAAGGTAACAGTAAGAAAATGTCAATCAACTATAATTTTAGATATTTTCCACAATTTTAAAAAACTATATACTCAGTAGCGTACCTAAGGGGGGCCCGTGTGCAAGGCTTGAGGGGGCAGCAAAATGGCGGTGAAATATATCTCAGTTTGCTAGGTTGAATGAAACTAAATTGATGTAGTAAATTACTATATGTGCAGGTGGAAGTTTCTCAGTTTTAATGAAATATATTTAATTTTTCTAGAGTCTTAGAATGTGAAAAGTGAGGACCTGTTAAAAAAATTATTGTTAAAAAACACGAAAATTTTTTTCAGAAGGGGTGGCCGATATGCACGGTACGCCTCTGTATATACTGCTTATTCAAATGAAACTGATCAGGCTGTATTGCGATTTTCATATAACAGTGATTTTTGGACATTTCTTTAATTTAATGATGGAAGAAATAATGTCGTGTTCTCCGGCACGATTTTCTATAAAAGTGTCATGCTGCACGAATATGCTAGTGATGTGGACATTGTTCGCACCAATTTATGGGTAGTCAGCGCAGAATTTTCTAAAACTGAAAAAGAATCGTGACGAGTTGGTCATTTGGTGAACAAAACCAAGTCAAAATATCTTGTGTTAACAAATAGAGAGTCCCGTCGTCTTGGGGAACACTATACTTTTGACAACTATATATTTGATGTGGCTTAGAATTTCCTGTATCTTGAATCCAGCATTAACACCAATATCCATTATGTACTTTGTACTCAGCAGGCAATTAAAAAGTAGAGCTCACTCTCGCGAAGGTTAAACAACGCTTTAGAAATCACTTATTCTCCCCGTCTTATTATATAGCTCCTATATATAGCACGACGAAATGATATTTAGAGCTTCGCAAGATCTATGGTCCAATCTGTGTGAACGACGCATACCGCATAAGATATAACCACGAGCTGTATGAGCTATACGCTGAAATTAATTAAATAAAACGCATAAATGAAAAGGACGTCCTAATCTCTGTTGGAAGGACCAAGTTGACAAGAACCTTAACGCGCTAGGTATTTCTAGCTGATGTTACGTGCGCAGACTGGCGCAGCATTTTGGAGGCGGCTAATACCTACCGTATGCGTTTCCCTTTAGGCGACATCAAAGTAAAAGTCAAGAGAAGTAAAGCAATTACTTGAAAGAGGTTATACTAGCTATGTTATTTTCAACTGTATTTTTTGGGTTGGATTTTTTATCTCAGAGTATCACTTACAGCATATTTATACATTCTATAATATTAAAAAATAATGTTAATAAACTATCAGCTAAGAAAAAAAAAATACTTAATACTAACAGCAACGCAGCAAAATCATTAGTATCACGAAATAATTTCATCTTTCACTATGAACATGAAAAGATTTCCAAAAAGGCTCAGAGACATATTTTCCGAAAAAGTTCCCATGGCACAATTGTTGCTCTAAATTGGGATAGAAATCTAAGCCAATGTTAAGTTAACTTCCTGTCATTTACTAAGTGTAAGGTACAGGGCTGCCAATTGTAAAATTTATTTCCTTACAGATATGAAACTAAGCTAGATGCACTTGATCAAGATTTAATTGCTGGCTTTCAAGATATAAAACTTTAGTTTTCAAATTAGTTAATTTCCTTAGATTGAATGTATACGTATTATATTCGAGGGAACAGAGTAAACTCTACAAAATGTGGTCTCAAACATTTCAAAACTTGAAGGAACAAAATTGAAATAGTGAAGACCCTGCTTTTCAGTTTCTGGCTCCCACTTAATGACACCATAGCTGCAGAGGATGATGTGCGCTAAAACACTTGAAAAATTATTTAGTCTAAATTTAATTAGGTTCAGACACGCAGCATAAGAGATTGAAACGGTAGCAGCAATTGTGGAAGCAAAACAAAAAAAAATTAAAAACAAAAAGCAAAGTTGGCATCTAAGTGACATTTTAGACGGTTAAGAGTCCTATGACTGACAGAAATCGGTTTTGATCTTTTAACTGATGTTGTTTGCCGCTACCAGTGCTTGAGCTTGAAAAACCCACGCAGTCAAAAGCAGAAGTGAAGTTGATGAATCGCTGTGCTGAATGAATGTCAACTAATTTAGTTTTTTTTGTAACACGCAAGCGGCACACTATTTTGGGAAGTCACAAAAATGTGGAATAAACCAAAGTAATTTTTGCTACATATAATAATTTGGCAATAAATTGAAAAAAAAGCATTTCAAAGAAAATATAGGAAAAACTTTTTAGCTAAATAATGAAGCTTGCTCAAGAAAAAAAAACTTAAACATTTTGCTCCAAAATATCAAATCTTTATCAACTGAACGTTCGCTAAAATAAACGTCCCAATAAACTCTCACGATTTCAGGTGAAAACATGTTGCTCTTACTAATTTTGTATGTTTGACTGAGCACACAAAAGCAAAATCATCCGTACGTTGAGAGGTCCACCTTTCATAACGTGAGCGACTTTCAGTTGTTGCCTCATAACTTTTTTACTAAGGCCAAATATGTGACTAATGTCTGCCGCTGTTGTTTTATTAAAGACAAATGTTGATCACGGTGAATACAGTTAGCTGCAGCATAGAAAAGCAACCGAAAATCTAACGAAATTGAATAATAACAACTGAGCTACTAACAATAAGTCAGCAACTGTAACATGACCAAATAGTTTTGCAAAAAATGAGCTATCTTTTATAATAAAATGCACAAGGATGAAGTCAAGCACCCAGTACGTATGAGAGAAGTAATTCTGTTGTAAGCTGGAAAGTTATTTTTTCACCGAGCATCATATCTTTTTGTGTCCTTTATCTACCCACGGAGCATAGGGCCTTATTAACATCATATAAGAGTTGATAAAAAATTTGCAAGATCACAATTTTAAAAAGTACTCAAGACCAAATATATCGATATAGATGTATGTATATCGGTACACATGACAAACACCGTTGCTGACAACATCAGACCAAATCTTATTCTTATATGAAGATAATGCACGCAATGGAATACCTTCCTTTCCTTCTCGACTCATTAATGAAGAAGATTTTAACAAAATGTCTCATGCAGTTTTGAAGCCAATTTAGTTCGGAAATTGATGTCCGAAATTAAATGTCAATAGCTCTTCTAAATCTAATGGTCGTAAGTTGCTATCCAATTGAATTTGAGCTGTTACAGCTCCGATAGTTTGCCACATGTCCCTAGTTAGTATGATTCTTCATTTAGTCTCGTGTTTCAACTCCGTTTCCTAGGCAAATCCGAATTGAAATCAGAACAAACCTGATTGTGTTGAAAAGTGCTAACAAGTGTAAGCCAGTAAATATGATTCTTTTTTCAGTCCTTCCTTAACAACTGAGCGCTATAAGCTACTTGGCTACTTAAGAAATTTATAAATATTTGATTCAGCATCATCGGTATGTTTGTATTTCATTGTTTTTATTTTAATTTTTTCTTTTTTTCAGATATTAATACATCGTGACGTACGTGATGCAGGATATCATGTCACAAGGTGAGACAACAAAGATAAAATGTGATGCTTAAACATAATATCTGTCAGCTTATAATAATAATGGCAACATTATGGTTATTACTTTATTTATTGTTCATTTTGCTTGGATTGAGTTTTGGATATATTGATATATTCATGTGTTATAGGTATATTATTTATTTCTTTTGAAATCAAAACGCACCAAAATCTTTAGGCCGTTTTAGCCAAGTTTCAAACTTTCGCAAACCGCGAAAAAGAAATTAAAAAAAAAATTCATTTTTTTTACTTAAAGCGAACTTTGTGAATCTTAAATTTATCAATAAAATGCTTCCTATTGCGATTGTAAATTTGAGTTATAAAAATTGCTAATCTGTTGTAGATTTTCGGGATTTATCACGAAAAATAGTAATATAAAATCAAAAAATTTTGCTTGGCTTCAAGATGTCGCAATACTTAGAGGACCATCCCAAGCATTGAATTCAATAATGCTGATTTTTTGCTTCGTTTTCATACTGATGAAGATGCCAACTTAAAAAAATATACGGGCTTAGCCCATTCCAGACTATTGGGTATTCAAATACCCATAAGCAAAGGAGTTTTTGAAAAGTTATAGTGCAGCCAAGGGTTGAAATATCTGTTAAACTATTTTTTCATTGGAAAGAGTAAAGATAGGTGAACAATCTAGTCCTTGGGCTTACGTAAAAAAATTGAGTACTAAATTACATTTTCAGGGTTTTAAAATCACCAACTTTTTTCTAATAGAAAACTCTCCGAAAAAACCCCGTCAAAAATCCGAAAATTACATAATCATAATAGTTTCCCAGTGTCAGGTAGTCTAATATGTCTTGTATGCAATACAATGTCGAGATTTTGCAAGCCACATCCACCATACACCTGAGTTTACATCTTTGAGTGTTTAATTACCCAAAAGGCAGGAACATATATTATTATAAGTGTTATTTACATAGAAAAATAATTTGAACATAGAAAGACAAAAAACTTAGACGGCATTGATTGCAGTTTATCGATGTTACCGCACAGGAATCTCTATGCCACAAAAAATGAAGAATGCACAAAGTTCAAATCATATTCCTTTGCCATGCCGGAATTATTTGAAGTGCTTTCGACTTCGCTTTGGAAGCAAAAATATGTAGTTTGGATTGATGATGATGGATCGGATGGAGAGGATAACGGACGAAATGCAGTTTGCGTCGAATTCAGTAGCATTGCATCATACAAATAAGATAATTGCGAGATTCCTCGTGCAATTCCTGGCTGATCTAAACCTAATATTTGCACGAGGACGACAATGCACATCATCTAGAATCCATATGGTACGGATCAAAAACTATACTTTCAGGCTGATGAAAAAATGATTTTGGCCACTTTTCACCAATGAAATTGATGCAACTATGGTTAACGCATTAAAAATGACATTGCTTTTGACAAAAATGTGCAAAGCAACAGATGATCTTCAATTTCGATATTTGAATGATCGTGAGTAAAGCAGTGTTTTCGGTGCTTAAATAGAATTTGGTTGCTTCAAATACAACATGAATTTGCATGTCAATTTCTTCGACGACTACCATAATGTTGTTTGTCCCAATAAAATGAAAATATCAAAAGCCCAATATAATAAATATCAATAAAAATTGAACTCAAAATATAGAAATATATTTTTCATTTTCCCCAAAAACAAGCATTTTTAAAACCTGCTTCTGCCTGTTGGGTATTTAAATACCCCTATCATATCTCAGGTAATCGGCAAGGTACAAACTTATAATTTTACGTGACAACTTCTATATAAGCTCTCCACGAAATTTTATGAAAATCGTACGGGCCCTTCTAAGAGCAGTCCGGAATGGATTAAAATATCGTTTGCAATCTTTGATATATTTCTGATATTAAAAATAAAGAGCCTTAAGTTGATTTTCCTTTTTTCAATCAAGTTTCTCATTGGATATACATATTAATGAATTTCCACTGAAGTCTTTTTTAGTTAGTTGCTTAAGTAATAAGAATAAATGGTGAAAATATAAAGGAAATGATTTAAGAAAAGTCAATATCGGCAATTACCCCATTCAGATTAAAATTTATTATCAATTTTATTGAAATAATTGAGTTTCGATATTTATACATCGTTGTTCCGATCGGTCAAAATCAAAGCAAATTGAATAGCATATATTGTATATATATATTATATACAATTGGTATATGCTGATTGGAAATGCAACACTCATCATTCCCCGCTAGCGATAAAAATAGAAATAAATCTTTATCGACGGCTATCTGTTTCATACGATCAAGTGTCAAGTGTGTAATAATTTTGACAGCGAGGTTTTGTTGATGATTTCCCAACACCAGTTTGTATTTTGTTTCATTCCAGCAAGCATGACTCCCTCGTATGACTTAGCTTTGTGGAATTGCACCATGCACAAAATATGTTTTAAACAATATTTATATTCTTTTTGGTACGATAATCCTCAAGAAAATTTTACCCACACTCTAGGTCTAAATGAATACAACACTTTAATGTTTCTGTTCAACATAAATAAAATAGAACAAATTATTCCAGTGGCTTCCAATTCACGAAGTACTTACTACAGTAGCAGCATGTTTTGGTTGCAATTGTTTCCATTGTATTCAACAGTTTTGGTTTTTTTTTTACTACAATTGCTAGAAAATGTAGTAGCAAATTGCTGCATTGTTTTAATGCTACGCTGCCAATAATCAAGCCACAACATTTGCTCAAAATCAACAATGATCGCATGGAAATAAAAGAAAAGTGGCAACTTTTGGCAAAAATTGCTAAAGAAAAGAACACATTGAAAATGTTTTCACTGCATTGATTTTTATTGGAGACAAACTAAACTGAGACAAAAAAATGCATCTTCTCTCGAATTAAATTCCAATTCATTTGCTTTGTTGTCGCTTTGTCTTTTTATGTTGTGCAACATTAACATAAAACAACAAATTATTCCAACGTGACTTTGCCATAAATGCAGCGCATGCGCAACGCTTTGCGAAGAAAACTTTTGCTTCGCATCACTTTGTTTTTTTCCTTTCGTTTTTTTGTCAAAAAATCAACACATATAAAAATAGGACATGGAAAGAAGTTCCATATTCTTAGCTTAAATTAAACTAAAAAATCAATAGATTTGAAAATTTTGTTAAGCAAATTATTTTGCCTTTTGAAATGTCCCTGAATTTGTAAAATAAATAATAATAATTACTTCTCATAAGACTGCTAGAAGAGATGATAAATTAGCTGAAAATTCGAAAGCAATAATGGTAACATCGATCCTCAAACATGGCACAGAACATTGTTTACCCTATGATGGGTCAAAAACATATGAAATATAGCTAAATTTTGCTTTTTCTTAGTACGTTTCGGTCTTTTATAGCTTATTTATGATTGCTATAATTAAGGCGATGAACATTGTAACAAAAACTCATGAAAATGATCACTAATTCCACGTAATGGAAATAAAATCTCATTCAAATTTTGAATCCCGAGCGAATGATTATTTAATTTAATGTAATTTGTTTATAAAAAAATAACTTCATATTCCTACAAATATTGCGCTTCGTTAAAAAAAAGTTTCTTATATTTAGTTTAAACTTTCAGAAACTAATGATAAACAAAAACCTAAGTTTTTTTAGTTTGGACTAAATTAATTTTTCAACAAAAAACAAAAAACAGCTCGTGGCACAGTAGAAGATCGTGTCCTTATATAAAGGGTGTTTTTTTTAGAGGTTTGTTTTTCAAATAGAGATAAAACTAGCATTTTATGGTCAAATCTAGCAACTCTAATGTCATTTATGTTCAGTTTGGTTTGCCATTTTATCATAAACAGGTTGACAAAAGAACAACACTTGCAAATCGTGCAAATTTATTTCGAAAATAATGGTTCAGTTCGCGAAGTTTACCGCAAGCTCCGTCCATTTTATGGTCGACATAATCGTCCATCAGAGCAATTAATTCGGTTAACCATGGATCGTTTTCGCACTACGTTTACTCTATGTGATAATACGCATCCGCAGAGACGTCGAACAGTGCGCACCGAAGAAACAATTGCCGCTGTAGAGCAAAATGTTGAAGAGGACCCGAATGAATCGATTCGCCACCGTGCACAGCAATAGAGCTTTGTCTATCAACTTTATGGAACGAAAATTAAAGTGCTAGGAACTTACAAATTTCTTAAGACAATCGTCAGCTAACACTTAAGGAAGGAAAAAAGTCTAAAGTCTTTAGTGACATAGTTGGCTAAAAGTTAGCTTTGAACACAAAAAATGTTCTATGGAACTTTTTATATAAGCAACTGTTGGACAGAGCGCTCTAGTCAGCGCTCAAAAGGGTTGGAGTGAATGGAGGAATCCTCTCGGGCCCTGATTTTTTGAAGGGGCCCGGAAATTTAAAAATTTTTGAGAACAGAGAATATTAAATAAAAATGTTTTGCATGAAAACATTTCGTGTGTGAAATAATTTAGAGAATGCGGGTAAAAATTCTTTTGAATTTGGCGCAGTTTAACATGTGGAATCGTCGATTAAGTCGATTGTGAAAAAAAATCCCACGTTCGATAAATAATCAATTTAAATGCTTTTTAAAGTGAAACTTCATTAGTGAGAGGTCATTTGAAAAATTAGGTGTGTATAATAAACGTAAAACGTGAAACGCTTTTTTAAATTGTAATCAGGAATAGCTATAGCAATAAATTACGTATCAAATAAAAGTATTCATTGAGCGGAGTGTATCAGCTTCGAAATCGGTTAGCCAAAAGCTGAGATATAAGCGTGGAAATATTTTCTTTTTTTTCAATTTTGTCTAGCAATGCATTGCTCAACTACCAAAGCCTTGCTATAGCGAGGAGAATTACGCTGCTTGCAGCTCAGCTCGTTCTACCAAATACCGTATATGAGCCCGTTGCTTTGCAGCCCCGCGCCCAAATTTACCCTCGAAGGCCTTGGCTATAGTCAACTTGTTTTGAAATAAGATGAGTTAAAATGATACAATGACGTAAAGAACATTAATTACACGTGCGGATTTTTCAAGCATTAGAATGAGAAAGACTATGAGTTTCCAAACTTTAACGAAAAAAAAAAAATTAAATTTGGATTTCAAAAACTTTTAATGTATGTGGCTAACCAAAATCTAAACTTCCAGCTGCAATTTTCCACAATTTTTTATCAAAATTTTCATATTTAGCTTACGAAGGAACAAAGTATATTGACTTTTATGAAATGCTCTTATTAAATTATTTGTATCGAAGTTTACCCAAATAGCAGAGAAGGTGCTTAAATTAAGAAGGGATTTCCCTTAAAAGAAAGGGTGTTTTGCTTTTTCATCCCACTTGGGACAAAAGATATAAATTCGAGCGCATTTCAAAATCATTCAAACAGTTTTTCTCTAATAATTTAAAAACTATATAAGATATCGCAAAATTAATGAAAATTTATCCCCACTTTAAAGAAAATGCTTCAACCCTATCCCACTGTTGTATGGGAGGTAGGCGTGTCCGTTAGCCTTTTTTTTATATCTGCATATATTTTTTGTTTTAACCTAATAATATCTGTACCGAATTTCAAGAGTCAAGGGATATTGTTACTATTTATGGCCACTGTACCCTACAAAAGCATCCAATGTTTGTCGGCGTATTTAAATTATTACCTGCGAGCAAAAATCCTAATAAGTCTTCTTGGATCCCTGATTAGTCTTTCATGAATAGGCCAGAAAGAGGAATGACATCAAAATCGCCAAACTCGGACCAATGCTTATATTGAACTTCACTGACAATATACTCGCGCTATAAAAATTGGTACTCTTTAGTAAAGCCAGACTTTGTTCAGATTCCTGCAGGCAAAGTGTGTTTTTTGTAAAGGAGTAATGAAACTTTTATTGACCAAGCGCGTATTAAATTATCATACACTTACCTTGCCATGCCTATTCTACGAAAGCGGTTGTCAGCAAGTTACTTGGTCACACATTGATGGCAGACTTTAAATGATAAAACACAAGCTTACCATTCTCGAGTGCTGTGCTGATTGCGTGCTAGGTATAAGGTACCAGATGCTTAACTCAAATTTTCAAAATGTGCAAAAAATTATGCAGGTAATTGGCATGTCACATATCTTACACTTCGTCTCTCTGGAATTCGAGTTGGAAAACTATTTTCTAAATATTTTCTACTCTCACTGAGGCTATATTTTTCCCTATCATAGTATACATATACTTAAGTCTATCCACTTCCTGGTCATAGGAAAAGTGAGTGAAATAAAAGGGCTGATGAACTTGCAAGCCGTGGTTCCTATCTTAATTAAACTGTTACAGAGCGTGCTTAAATTCCTCTTTGTTAAATTAAGGAGAGGACTTTCTATTAATTTTGTTTTGTCGCAGGTGCTTTATTGCAAGCGAGAATGAATTTCTATAGCATTTTCTTTGCAGCTGTCCAGCCTAAGTCAGTTAATGTCTTCGAATACCTTTCTTCGATAACCTCAGCGAATTTGCTGTAGTTGAAATCGGCTCTTTGTTCTACTAACTTTAAAGCTTACAAGATATTGCTGTGCTAACTTCCATCAATTCGCCGTGTCACGTAATGTGGAATTAAAATGGCACAGTCCGTGATAATGAGGGCCTTAACACTGTTTGCTAAGCCACAACTCTAACTTAATCTAGCCTCGTTCTATCCAAATATTCAATGACTGAAACATTTATAGATATCAGTAGGTACAACAAATCCAATAGGTCTGAATGTTCGAGTCCAATACCAGCATTGTTTTCAAGAAGAAATGAAAAAGTGATGTATCGAAAAAATTAAGACTATGACTTCAGATACAGCTGGTAGCAAAACCTTATGAAATTTCATCAACTGAAAGTAAATTTCCGCTTGTTTGTAATCTTATTACACGAACATGATCTTTCTAAGAAAACTAATTAACTAAATTATAAAATCAGTAAATAAGATTGACTTTAATTAAATTAGCGAAACGATTTTCAATTACAAATAAGGTATATATGAATGTACATAAAAGAGAAAAAAAAAATATACGAACCATATGTGAAGGTGTGAAATACTGACACTGTCAATGACATCATTGTGATTCAATAGGGTATGATCATTAGCGATCAACGAGCACCAATGAACACAAACAATCACAAAACTGTTATAGAAACGTCGGGTATTGATTTCAATCGATGGTATGCCAAGCTACCAACGTTGTTGTTGTTATTTGAAGTAAAAATTACTGAAAAAATTCGCACTACTCTGACACTCAATTAATTCAATTTAAGATAAAGTAAAAAAAAAAACAATAAATAAACATTAATTAACGTTGGCTTTTTCTATGGAATTAGCACTGATTGTTGGATAACTTGCAATTAGTTTGATGTGTGAAACTCAACACGTTTTTATAGAAAATGATGATCCAGTTCAAAGATTAGAGCAGAGTTATTATTCAGACAAACTCGTATTGATGTTGTTCGAGGAAAAACCAATAACTAACAACATTTTATAAGAAACAATGCATACATCACATGGCAATGACAAACTTTAGAATTCATGTTAACAAAAGCTTACCAACTTAACAGAACGATGTGATTCTGCGCTTTCGCTTTATCATTTAAATGCCCAACACGCATGACTTTAACAGAAAAATAATTTCGTTGTGAACATGGAGATTTCTGAATTAGTCCGGAACTTGTCCGAAATATCTATGTTTGCTCAAAGGCTATTCTCCGATTAAGAAGAAAAGCCTATATACAAAATCACTAAATGGCACATGTTCCCAAACCTAATATAGCACACTAGAAGTTGCTACGTACACCTGGCCAACCCATTCTAATTTTTGTATTTGTGTATTTGTTTGCGTGAAAAAGTTTTTCTCTATCAATTTTGATTAGAATGTATAGATAAATAGACTTCTTCACAAAACAATTCACAATTTTTGTCTACTTCTTAAGTACCTTACCCACACCTTTTGTCTCGTTCTCCTTTTGTTTATTAAAGTTAATAGACGTTTGCTTACCAAATTTGGAAAAACTTTCTAGGATGTTTTTTCCAGCACAGCACTTCAAAATCCTTGCTAACGCGGGTGGTGGTCTGCGCAATTATCTTATTACACCCACTTTTTATGCGCGAATGTTCGTAAAAAATACATTAATTACAATACACTGGGAAATTAATTTGTTTGAATATAACAAAATAATTTTCATAAGTGCAATTAAATATTTGATTGAGTCAAAAATAAAATGATGCAACTAACAAATAGCACTATTTGATCCAAATACAATATATATTTGATGATCTACATGAAATATGCAACCGATATATTCAACAAATCGTTATTTCAGTCTCTCCAATAGTCTTTAACAGTTTAGCATCTTCCTAAACAATTTTTTCTTCTCCAACTCTCAAAAAAAAAAACAAATAAAGCCTCTAGGGCAACTCAGTGTGATTAAGGTCTCTCCGTTGATAAATATCCAGTCTAAAATCTACACTGAGAAAACGAACATTTCCCCATTTTTACGTATTTTCTGCTCATCTTTACGATGATTTATGACGGCCGCGTTTTCTGCAACCCTGTGGGTTCCATTCTAATGCCTGCCGGTATTCTTCAATTAGTGGATTTCGCAACGTATGCCCAATCAATGCATTTCCGCTGTCGCCATTTAATTTGAAATCGAAAGCTCGTTAGCAAATAGAGATGGTCACAAAATTTACGAAGTTCTTCGGAGACAATTGATGGTAAAAACTTGGAAATTGTGCAGCAGAGCAATGATGAAAAGCCAAGTTTCATAGTCGTACAAAAGTACTAGCTTCACGTTGGACCCAAAGACTTTGAGCATTGTTCCCGTTGACAGCAACGAGTATTGCCAAACAGAACAAAGTTCAGCAAAGGTACCTTTGACTTTATTGATTTAAGCATGGATGGTCTCATTGGTACTGTCATCAGGCACCTTACCCTACCCAAGAAACTACATCGATCCACTCCATTTATGCTGGATTCGCCTATAGTGAATCTATTCCTGGCATCGGTTGGGAGGATTGATAAGCTTTTAGTTGTATTTATGTTGATTTTCAAATCTACTTCTTGCGAAGATGATTTGACGGCACTTAATTTTTCTTGCGTGTCTGACTGCTTAGTGGCGGTAATGCATATGCCATCGGCAGAAGCGAGAAATGTTTTATATATTGCCAAAAAAGAAAGCTTTTTCTTCATCAATCAAACAGAAATAGGTTTCACTAACTGCCCAAAAACTGGAGCTCATTCAAATATTTTTTTAAAGAGCACTCTGATATATTCTTGGAAATTTTCAATTCGCTGACACACACAAGCAAAATTGTGTAGTCTTAATCGCTGACTTAATTATTCAAAAATCTGTTACACTTTAAAACAGAAAACCCATCGGAAATTAATTTTGCAGAAAAATACCTTTGAATATGGAAATTATTAACCAAGCGATTGACTTAAAACTATTCTACTATCTCGTCTCAAAAAAAATAAATTATAACAGGTTAAGATTTTTCATATTGTTATTGTTGTTTCTCTTGGTATTACAAAGGTGTCAACTAACAACCAAGGTTTTTGTTTTCTTGATACCCTCCTTAATTTCTAATACAAAAAACGTTTCAATTTCAATTAAGCATGATAAATGGTTTCAAATGTTTTCAATAAATCTTTCCCTTTAGTTTTCAATACAAATTTTCTATTTTGCTGTTCGGTTTTCTTCTACATTTTGTATTTTATTGAATTTTTTAGAGTTTTTTTTTTGTCTTTTATGTTGAGAACTGGAAAGATTTTTGATAAGCTCTTAATTAAATTGATTCAAAATTTATGCAAGAATTTATGTCGTATCGCTTGTTGCGTTTGTGAAATGTAGCATTTGTTGTTGTTGTTATAGTTTTTAATATTTTTTTTTTGTTATTGTGAAAGCAGTTTTTGTTCCGCTAGTAGAAAGCAAAACTAGGTTTGGTTTGCAAAACAAAAAAAAAAAACATTGTGCCATATATATATTCATTAGGTCAGGATCTATGTTTTTGATTATGAGTAACGTTTATGAAATAAAATGCTCAATCCGGTTTAGTCTTTTTTTGACGTTTCAAGTATCAAGATAAGAGTTTGAAGTTCAGATATACTAATTTTCCTAAATAATATCGAATGGCTGTGATGGCCGCTCGACAGCTGTTATATATAACGATAAATAAATTTTGTTGAAAACGGTAGGCAGCTTTCTGTAAGGGTTTCTTAGAGAAATGCTTGAAAAAAAGCAAGACAGCTTTATAAGAATCGCTAGGTTAGAAAAAAAATACTTGTGTCTCCCGTATACAAGGCCGTATCCAGGATTTTATTTTTGGGGGGGGGGTTGTGTATTTGAGATTTTTTCTACGTAGTGTTTATTCTTTGCAAAATCGTTTCTATATAGTGTCCGTCAAAATATTTCTGGGGGGGGGGGTTCTATCCCCTAGCATTCTCTCCCTCCTAGATAGGGCCCTGCCCGTATACACTATCTACACTAGAAAAAAAATCACGCAATGTAATTTTACGCAGTACCGGACTTATTCAGTGGACATTCTAAGCTTGGTCAATTGAATGTCCACACTTGGATATAGCTTTTAAATGTTTAAATGGAAAGTAAATATCCAAGCTAGAAGCACTTTTTGTTTTTAGGAAACATACCTGAACGAAAGAACACACTATTGTTTCTGGATTTCCCTACTATATGCTAAGGCAATTAAAAAAAAATCGATTTTTCAGAGAGTGCATTTTGATTAAAAGCTGGAAATTAAAGAAACTTCTTATTAACAATGAATTTTGGAAAATTGGCAATTTTGCAAATTGGAAAGTGGGTCCATAGACTCACTAAAATTTAATCTACAATTCATTCAAAATTCAGATTATTTTTTGAAAAAATGATACTAATTGGCCACCTAAATCATAATATAGCGCACCTCTAGACTTTTTCCTTTGACGATCACATTATCGAAAATTGGAACTTCAAAATGGACCATGTAAGCCGTAGTAACAGCCAAAGATTGAAAGAAATTATTTACAACAAATAAACGTAAGGAATGGGGCTTTCGTACGATATCAAAGATTACACGATAAAATTGAGCACTATATTTTTTTTTTTTTTGATAAAAATACGTCCGAATGATTGAGATTACAAGGGATATTGGAGTTAAGAGAAACGTTGCAAGCATATGCGAAAAAGCAAAGAAGTGACTAGAGGCAAAACGCTGCACAGAAATAAAAAAATAATAACCACACTGCTAAAACTAATCCTAGAGATAAGAGACCTTATATATGAAACATTTCGCCATATACCAATCAACACCAAAAACGTGAACCCATCAACTACTGTAGCTATAACAACGAAGCAATGAATGCAAATAGTGACCGAAATGTAGAATGCCTCTCCGAAGATCTTTGCTTAGCCTTAATAAGTGCCTTATGCTTTTGAAATTTTGGAAGAGAGTGCATAATTGAAGACTAGCTCCTAGGAATGAGCCGAGCAGGACGATTTATATTTTAAATGACCCAGAGTAGATTGCCTTTTTTTGACAGTGAGCATATAGAGCCGTTCAGGACATATGGGTTTTCGCCTGATCTGCCTTTATCATTAAGATAAATAGTAACCACCTGACTTATCATTGTGCAGCAGAGAAATAAGTTCAAGACCTAGCTGTGCACCACTTATGCATTGAAAATACGAACTGTTCTCATGTCTGTTAGTTATGCCACATGCTCAGCTTTTCAAATAACCCAGCAAACGAAGAGATCGCTAAAAGATAACATCTTTCTTTCAGAAAACATCAAATCTGCTAAAAATTTATGAAGAAGGCCAATTCGATATAATGTTTGCATTTGGTATATGGAAAAGTAAAAGCAGTCCTTCTGCGGTAAATTCGGTTCAAGGTAAAGTAAAACACATTAGCAAAGTGTTCAGTTCTACTAAGTTAAATTTGCTAAAAGGTACAGTAAGCCTCAGCAGTAAAATGATACTTTTCCTTTAACAAGCGATTGTAACTACAATATACTTCTATTGGTGTCTAAAAGGCTCAGTATTGTTTCAGTTACACCTATGCAGTAGCGTGCTTAAAAGGGAGCAGTCACCGGGGTTACAAGGCTTTTTATTAATTAACAAAAAAATTTATTAATTTTATTTTTTATTCTTACGCCCATTATTATATGTAAAATCTGTTATGTTATTATACGAAATTAAGCGCCAGATTTCATATTTTTCATTGACACAAAACTATTTCCCATTACGTTATAATAAAAAACAAAATAATCATTACATTTCTCTTTTGTGTGATTTTTTTTTTTGGATCAAAACCCAAAGATAACGTGGGAAAATTTGATTTGCTCCAAAACTTCCGCTACAACAAACGAATGAGAAAACTTAAGTGTGATAGGTTGTATATTGTAAGGCCACTTTTGACCATTAATGTCTACATGTGCCAATGTCATGACCACATATGTTGTTGCTGATGATGTTGCTGATCTTGGTGATGTTGCTGCTCGCTGTGCAGTGCACTAAATATCACAAATTATTATGAGAGCAACAAATGTGTGCAAAGTTTTTCCAATGAATTTTGGTATTGCAGTACTGAACTGCATTTTGATTTTTAAGTTTTTTTTTTTCAAGAAACTTGCGCGAATTCCTTATCAGTACAGTGTGAGTTTTCGTGGAAGTCGATGGTGCAAGAAACATTGCTGTCATCATTATTATTATTACAAATGTTGTTGCTATTGTTGTTGTTGTTGATGTTGCTATTACAGCAAGCAACAAGTTGACATAAACACTCAGCGCGCGTTTTGTTACTGCTCTGTTGTGTCTGTTGACCACAGGGTGCCTTCAAGTTTACCTTTGTGTGCTAAATGTTGTCAATTGGCAACAAGCAAAAACAACAATAACAGTAACTGCAACTATGCTAAGAAATATTGCACATATTATGGTTAGTTTTTGTAATTCCTGCAGTTGTAAATTGTTTTCACTTTGCTGGTGGCACAGCAGGTGGGTGGTGCTGCATCACTAGTTGTGTCAATGGCGTAGGCACAAGGGAAAGTTAGTTGCTAAAACTTCTGTTATGGCTATGGAAGCACAATTACCCAATCCTTAAAAATTTTGACCCGAATTTGATTCTTATTTTGGTCTTGTTATGCCAAGTCTAACTTATCCTTAAGTAATTCCATAAATCTTGTGGAGCATAGCCATTTTATAGATTTCCCAGAGTTGAGTTCTGCAGGACTGCACTCACATATGTGAACGGTAGAGATTTTATCAAGGCAAAGCCTGCAGGCTATCATACCAAAAATGTTAGTTTCATCTATTACGTTGACCCAGATTAGATTAACTAAGAAGGCACAATTGTAATTTTTTAGTGCATATTTTCCCTACTGTATGAATAAAGTTTTCGAACTTAGACTTATCACCTCCGCAAACAAGTGCTGGACAAATATTTTTTATGAGAACACCGACTGTGGTCAGGAAATCATTAATTTAGTACGCGACAAAGTTCACGAGAAAAGGGAGAACCGATATTTCTTAGCTCAAAAAGTATTTTCAGAATCAACTTAGGCTGGATGTTGAACGCATGATCAATGGTCCCACTATTTAAGCAAAAATTTCTTAGGTGGGCTAGTAAATTAACGCAAGCCAATTCCTTATTGATTCCAGAAATAGGCTCGCAATAGTCCATCCGTAATCCCGATAAGATCCGAAAGCAATTATTTTCCAAGCGAAGCTAAATAAAGGAGGCTTTTATCGCAATAAAATGTTGAATTTGAATTTGGTTTTAAATTCTTCAGCAGTAAAAGCTATCTCGAATTTTTTTAATCGCTGTTAATTTTGAAAGGGGGGGGCCACGTCGTGTGCCTCAAGGAACTGGTTTTGCTTTTTTTTTGGGAATCAATATTTTATTGCACCATTTTATGGGGAAGGCGTTGAAATGGATGAAGCCTAAATCGGATTTTGGAACATAGAGGTACCCTTTAAGGAGCTTTTATGGCCCCATTTAAGGAAAAGTATGTCGTACCCTTATATTTCCAAAATTAATTTTTCGCGTTTTCCCTTTGACAGCAGTCTTTCCCATCAAATGTGGATTAAAGGATACGAGATACACCTATTTTCCAAAATATGTTAAGACCTTTTTCTATTGTTTTAAAAGAAAGTATTCTCTTTTCTCAGTGCATTCTGAGTATTTTCCAATCGATTTGTTTTTTTTTCATAAATGGGACCAAAAAGAGTCAATGAAGCCCATGAAGCATTGCCCATACAGTCAACACTCTTTTATGTAAAAACTATTAAGAGCTGTGAACTACTTAACCCTTCATCGGGTGTAATGTGACTATCAGGCATAGCGCAACGGATTTTGCTAGCCACTTTGCTTATACGAAAAGTTCAGCAAGTTTCAGATCGAAGATCAGCAAATTATGAATATACACTGAGGAAACAATTTGTTTGAATATGACAAACGCATATTTCATATAGAGCAATCAAATATTTGTTTGAGTCAAACATATTGAATTTGGATCAAATAGTGCTAAATGTTGGTTGAAGTAATTTTTGTTTTACTCAATCAGATATTTAATTGCTCTATATGAAATATGCGTTTGTTATATTCAAACAAATCGTTTTCTCAGTGTACATATGTATGTACTTGGAATATTTTTCTTATAACCATTTTTTATAATTAATTCATCTATCCGACGTACATATCCATTATGTCTTGTTTTGTATATTAAACAAGCTGGCCTGGCAGACGTTCAACTGCTATTACCGGTAGGTAGTCCGATGAGATAAATTTTTTTTTGGACAAACAGTGTCCAACAAGAAATTCGAAAAACTCCAGGATATTTGAATGCAGAAAAATTTCTGAACTGTTGTTTCATATTGAACATTAATAATGTCAATTCAAACTTGAAGTCTGTAAATTGAGTTTTGAAATTTAAATACTGTATTTATATATAACAAAAATCCGCCAATTAACAGCTTGTTCCGAAACTTTTCAAAAACTTTTTGTTTTAAAAAAAAAAACAGTCACTTGGCAACCATGCCAAAAATCTACAATATTAACTCATCTTGCTACTTTCCAAAAACCCTTATAGCCCACTTGTGTGAGGGTAGTTTTCGAATACACAATTAATAAAATCCACTTCTATTTTTAAGTTCAGGCAACTTCCTGCTGAATACCTATATCTTAACTCCAAAAATTAAAAACTTTGCAGTAGCAGCAACAAAATATGAGTAGCAACAATGCCATCCCAGTTTTAGACAGCAAATAAAATGTTTTCTTTACAAAGAAATTAAAAAAAGGAAGCCGCAGCAAATGCAGTATGCGCAAAGTGGCATGAACTCATCTTGACCAACATCAATAACAGCAATAATACAACGGCAGCAGTAACAGCAACAACAAGTAGGAAAAACTAACAAAAGTTTGGATATTGCTGTGGCTGTTGAAGAGTTCAAAGCCATTGACACACGGCTATAAATGGTAAGAAAATACAAAAAAAAAAGTTAAATAAAAGAAACCAAACGCTTCCTTTTGATGCTGTTTCTGCTGCTGTGTTTTGTGTTGTCTTGGCAATTGTTGTCCTAATAATTGTGTAAACAAAAATGACGCGACACAAGTTGCTGATGCTTTTGGTTTTGCTGTCGCTGCTGCTGCCGCCGCTACTGCTGATGATGATGATGATGGAAGAAGTACGCGCATTTGTCGGTAAAGCAACAAAAGTAAAAGCAGCACTAGCAGCAGCAACATTAACAATAAAAAGCAGGCCGGTTACTTAGAGGCTAATTTCCGCACCAGCAATGCAGCGCATAGCAACAACAAACCAAAACCAACCAAAGCAAAGCAATTTAAATAGTAATAACAATAATAATAACAAAACAAAACACAAAATAAAAAATTGAGAAAATCAAAGTTGAAGCTAATGGTGTTCAAATAAAATATTAAGTCTTCTATATAAAGATTCATCGGTGTTTGACTTTGACTGCTGCGTATCGGACAACGCACGGTGGGCTATTACTATAAAAATGTTGCTCTCAGAAAATTTCTTAGAACTAAAACTGAGCTGAAATTATTATTATGAAAATTACCAATTTAAATACTGAACGCCATTATCTAGTAAGATTACCAGAGGTTAGCTTTCAGGAGCGTTCGCACAAGATTCCATATTTTGAAATGTTCATATTCTCAATATTTTACTGCTGAACAGGATTTCTGAGTGATCATTTCCTTCTGATTTAGCTGTGTGAAATTTCAATTCAAGTCCATATGTGTCGCAACGCTGCCTGTGCGTACGACCACTGAGCCACTTTCATGAGCACGTTGTATTCTGACGTATGGCGATTAAGAACCAGCAGGGTGCAGAAACCCGGAGTGTGCTTCGATGTGCAGCTTATGAAATCGTCAGTGAAAATTCGTTCGTTAGGCTCACTATGCTCAGAACTGCACATTTGACTCCAATGTAGGACTTATGAGACCAGCGTCATACCGTGCGGTACGTCGAGCTTCAGCAACGCTCGACTTCACAACTTTATTAAATTCAAATTTCTTACTCAGACATTATTCCGGGAGGCAGCGTTGCATTTTTCACATTTTTCATAGTCATTTCCTCCCACTTAATTTTTGTTTGCAATTGACAGCTTAAGTATGGATCATAATTTAATAAAGCGTCGGTTGCCAGAATCGTGAAGGGTCTGGCTGTGAGAGGCCGACAAACAAATTTTGCGCAATAACTCGGAAAGTAAGCCATATGGCTTAAGACCAATTCTGTAGAGGATATGAAATCACATCGATTTCATGCCGTATGACAAGATTTGAACTTTCATAGTTTTGAAATTACTAATGACCATTTCTATTTTAAAAAAAATAGGGTTTTCATTGAGAGCCTTAAATTATAATTACTCTTTGAGTCAAATCTCTTATAAAGACTTTTCGGGCTGAAATCCATGTGCTTTTATCTTCTCTAAAACGTTGGGACTGCTGTCGTTCCATGTCAATTAACATCCGTGGTCATTTTAGAAACTGCTCCAGACTTAACGTTTTTATAAGAATTTATGCGTTAGTATATTGATGGTTTGAATTTGTTTTAGTTTGTTATTTCAATATTTAATTTGGAACGATACGCAACAGAAAAGCGAACAAAAATCTCAGTATGAATATTATCTTGAAAACAAATGGTCGTATATTTTGAGGAGTTTACATATTCCTGAATTTTTATTAATTAGATTGAAGCCAACAATCAATCATATGCTTACAGTTTCCGGGCTACAGGGTGTCTAACAGCAGTTATTCAGTATCAATTACACACACTGTAGTGTTCTCTTTGATGTGGTTTATAGTCCGAATTGATTGTTGGTCGTATTAAGCCAATACCATAGTTCCCATCAATGGTGTCCAATATCGGATAATGTTGGAACTTTTTCGCAGGCTACCTGTGGAAATCTATGTAGTTCCAAGCGTTTGGAGACAAAGCGCTTACTGCATATATAAAATTACACTGTAGTTCAGTGGAGTCAGTTGGGTTGGACTGGGAAGGGCATTGGTCCGTCCCCCCCCCCAATATATAAATTCAGGGAGGAATTATAATTCTCGCCTCCCACCACCAAGGTTTTCGTGAAGTCAAACTTTTTCGATGAGCGCAGTACAATATATCACGCATTAGCAACTAAAATTGGCATTGGTCCTCATGCTACGCAGGTTACGTTTCTACAATATTTCCGATATTTTTAAAACTCGCTAGAAAACTGCTCTTTGATTATCTGCATTTTTAATGAAAAAGACCAAAAACTTAAAGATGCCAATGATAAATACAGGTAAGTCTATCAGTTATATATCGATTGATTCCAAAAGAAAAAAAAATCATATATTTGCTTGTGGCGCTTCTGTTATAAGAATGCATCTGACTTTTATGTATAAGTAAAAATTATAGAAGTAAAAACTACCTGGATAAAATTTCAAATAGATTGGAATTGAAAGCTACTAACTGCTTGACCTTCTTTGAAAAAAGTTTCTTACAAAATCAAACTTTCTTTAACATTCTCAGGCATAGAACTTAATTTTGAATAGGAAACTTATTTCAAACGGTCCCGCTAACGCGAAGTTTACTATATCTTTGAGAATGAAGAGTTCTTGATTATTAGTATGAGTTATGTATGCAAAAATGTAATGTCTTATTGGAGAAGTAAATATTTCAAAAAACCTCAAAAGTCCTAATATGGTCATTTCGATTGTCATGCGCTGAAATGGGTAGTATACATATATATATATATAAGACTTTAGTTTCTAAATGGTGGACCAAGCCTTTTCACTTTATCCACTGCAACTTCACTCTGATATGCTGACAATGCCGAATATATTAGTAGTTTGAAAAATATCACCATGAAAATCGATTATAGTTAAAATATAAATTCAATATCTGAATATTTTCCTTCTAATGGTGTCGCTTTAGTCTGTATACTCAGCATCTAAAATTTTCTTAAGACAATAAAAGGAAAATATGAATTGATTTGTCTTGGCATGAGTTACCTTTGTCCACTGTGCTAGTGCGCGGTAATGTTTTCCTTTCGACTTTGGCAAATAAAAACGGAACTCTTGTACTTTTTTTCCCCAGTGCAACCGTCGCGTCGTGGATAGAAGCAGGTTGAGGAAGCGTTTAACAGCTATAAGAAGTCATTTCGGTTGCGGTTTGGTTTTGGACATCTTTCTCTACCTTCATGGCAAACAAGCGAACATATGCAGTTCAGTGCCTTGCAGGGCAGTTCAGTGCAACGCGGCATAACTGTGCGCAATATCAACAAAGACAATAACAACAAAAATTAAGTACAGCAAAATGCCACCAATGCCACAACAAAAAGGAAGCCGCTGTTATGGTTGTCAATATATGAAAAGAAGAAGAATTGAAAGCAGCAAGGCTTACCCAGTTCAGCAGATATTCCATTCTTCTTTGAAGAAGTCACATTAATTTATTTGCTTATGACAAAAGTTAGAAATAAAACCCAATAGATATGAGTGATGAAAATTGCAAAGAATGTAAAATGAAGACTTAATCATGAATATATCATAAAGAAAATGATGCAATAATCATAAAGAAAAGCGTGGTTGATTTCATAAATTGTGTTTTGGAATGATGAAAACTTGGGAAAACACTTTTCCGGAGAATAATGAAAATTTTGCTTTACTCAATATTTAATATTGTATTTATTGACAATTCAGCACTTAGCGTATTTCACGTCAAAGGTAAATTTGGCTCAGTGCGTCATGTGTGATTTTTGTTTAATTTCGTGCAAAAACTTTTCTAGTAGAAAAAAAAAGTTAAATTTTTACTTCTTTTTTCCTGGTTACTGTTAAATTCAAGAATTCATAGATCCATCATTTTCTAACTGAGTTTCAAGTAAAGCGGTTTGTCTTAAAGATTCTTTGAAAAAACAAAACATCCCTTGAGCCATTTGTACAAATAGTCGGTCAAAATGTGTGCTTAATTTTCGCCCCACTTTTGGTAAAGCTTTTGTTGCCCTTGACAGCACTTTGAATTTTATATAATTTGATAAGACCATTTCAATAGTAAAACATTCTTTGCATGTGCTAGGCATGCTGTAGCAACCAATATAAAGTTACTTGAGGATTTATCGGAATAAATTAATCAAAGTTACAAAACGGTTAGAATAACCGCCTACAGTCTTCAGCGATGTTGTTGATTATGGTAAGGTTCCCTATCTGTTATAAGCTACAAGTTTTTGAATTTGTGGACATCGTACACTTCTTCCCCAAGTTTCTACGTAATAAAAAAATTGCAAAAAAAGTTGTATTTTGATTCAGAGGAGCCAATATACAAAACATCACACAAGTTGAAGACGTTGTGCCGATTTTCCATTCGAAGAGCAATGAGTAATATCTGTTACACGCAAGACATGGTTTGATTAAAATAAACAAATATTTATCTCAAAAACTTTGTCATTTGTTAACTTTTACCAAACCATAAAAGACAGCCTGCATTAAGCTGCTAAGAAAAGTAATTTCATGATAATTCACTTAAAATTTTCAAGGCTTCTATTTATCGCTTAGTTTCACAAACATTTTTCAACGCTTTATAATATCTACTTTAGTGCTATTTTAACAGTTATTTGCACTCGTTTCCCAAAAAGCCTTTGCATTGACAATATCGGCTGTCATTAATATGATTTACTTTAATGGAAAACTGTCTCAAATATAAATTAAGACAAATTGTGTACTCAATAATTTCGTTAATAAAACAAATCACGTTTATTTTTTTGTTTCAAATTATATTTGCATAAATAAATTTGTATTTTATTAAAAAAAAAAAAATTAAATAAAATGTATTAAAATAAATCAACGCACAAATTGGGCTTAAATGAGCTCATTTTCAATCATTTTTTCATACCATATAAATTACTGATGTATTGAAATTGAATTGATGGGTCATTGCCTTTCACTTCACTTGGAGTTGGTTGTATTGATAATGCGCCCAATTTTGGGTTCACTATATATGGCTGCTTTTGTTGCTGTTGTTGTTGCTGTTGCTGTTGTTATGATTATTGTCGTTTAAAGTGTTGACCATAAGTAGCTTTCTGGCCACCCTCAAAAGTGCGTAAGTTGCTATTTGGATTCTTTACAATAATCATTATTGGCTTCGTACAATTGGAATGGCTGTCTTGAATATTAATTGAATTATATTCTTTGCTATTGGTATCGTAGAAATACTGTATAATAAATAATAAAATGATTTACTTTACTAACGACGCTTTTGTTATTTTGTTTTAATTTTATAAATAGTTCAAAACTACTTTTAGCTTGTCACATTTTTTTTTTTTGATTTTATATGCACAACGTGTTTTTTTTTTATTTTGAGGCAGAATTTTTGATTTTTTATATAAAAAAAAGTATAATTCGTGTATCTTTTTTAGCAAATCAGAGATTATCAGTTGTAAGACCGTTTTCAATCTTAGAAAAACGTAAATTTCCAACAGTGGTCATGGTATCATATGTCAAAACGCAACGCCATTTTAAGCCATTCGAAAATTTACAATTTCATTCAATGTTATCTGACGAAATGTTGTGAAGACTTTGGTTAAAATACACATAATTTTACTAGGATAAGACTAAGAAAACTGTATACAGTTTTGTGCGATAGGATTTTCACGTGTTCACGACTAATCGTTACTCATAAACTGAAATTTTTCAAATGGACTGATTTTCCAAAATACACAAAAAATCACAGAATCATCACTGGGCACCCATTCTAACGTATTTAAAAGCAAAAAACTTAAAGTTTACTGGCTTTCGGAAATTGCTTAAAAATAGGAAGCTTTATGGTCCCAAACTGATATTTCAATATAAGGCAGTTAATATAACGGTCATTAACATATCAAAAAGTTTTGGAAACCAAAAAGGGTTTATTTTGAGAGAGAAACGATACAAAATATAATTAAAGTTTATTTGATATCATTGGTGTCTTTGCAAAATAACTTTTAATGCCTTAGCTCAAATCTATATAAATTTAAAGTTCTTTGGTTTTAATAACGTTAAGGTAATAGTCCTGTAATGTTTGAATGGATTTTTATAGATTTTCAAAAATCAGTTATTTTAGTGAAGTCTCAGTTTTTGAGCTTCAAATCTGCAATACTTTTTTATATGTCTTATCCCAAGGTACCTATGCAAACTGGAGCCAAATCATGGAAAGTTGTTTCCCGAAAGTTTTCGTTTTGTTGAAATAGTTTTGAAATGTATCTTCTACATTGTAAATATCGCAAATTAATTTGTTTCTTGACAAAAAATTTCGTTATCATATATCGATGATAGTTGACTGAGAATCAATTCGAACATTATTTAAATTTTTCTGCATTTTGTCTTCTTTTAAAAGTGATCAAAACAAGGATGTTTTCGACTGTAATTACGAATTGCTATTTTGTATTTTCTCAAGTAGCATTTCAAACACTCAGCTGTTATATCAAAACAAAGTTTATCTTATTGGGCATATTATTTGAAAAAAAGAGGGGAATAATTAGGATGAAAGTAAAACTAGGAAAAATTTAAAGCATATTACCATGTCTGAACCGAAAAGATCAAAGCAACTACTGAACATCAACAGAGCAAATTAAGACAAGTCCTAAACTTGAAATTTAAAATTCAAAACAAAAAATTAATTTTATCACCATCCAAATTGGTTTCGTTTGAAACGATGAACTCTTTCCAGTGAACAATTCTGTCCTCAAAAGATTTCTTGGTAAGAAGTTTTCGTGTGGTCTTAAGCTCAAACTATGTGCTTGAAATGAAATTACACTGTGCTATATCTGACGATTAAGGGACTCAATTAATAATGTTCGTTGGGCTTCTGACCAACCTTTAAAAAAGTGGAAGAAATAAATTCCCATCTTTTGAAGGAAATCGTTGTGCGATGCATTCTACATAAGAGACTTATTTAAATATTTTCACAATTTTTTTCCGAAAATCAATATTTTCCAGTTTCGATTCTCGGGCAAATATTTTGAAGATGACGAAATGAGACATTGCAATTCAATTTTATTGAATTTTTTGTTCTATAGAAAGTAATTGCAACTTCCTTGTCGAAGACAGCAACTCAAATTGATATTTACTCCACAATCGATTACAGCACGCTAAGGTTCTTGGATCTATGTAGCTGTTTATTTCGCTAGTCATTTCAAAGATATTAAATGCTTTCTGCGCACTCTCTATGAAAAATAAGCTAAGTGTATTGACCAAACCCGAAAGCCAATTCAATTACCAAATCTAAAAAATCAATTTGCGCTATGCAAATGTCATTCCGAGATCAATTCTCTGACAATTACTTAGCAAAATAAAGAAAATGTGCGAATCTCGCATTGAAAAAGTTGATAACTTAAAGAAAACATATGTATCTCTTGTATATTTTTTCGTTAATATTATCTATCGTCAGTATTTGGCACACTTTTTGTCCATGTTGCTCTGGTAATTACCATAACGTTTTAGATGACAATTTTTAAATTTTAAGATCTTGAAGGAAGGTCAGAACGAAGAAAATCTTCTACCAATTTTTGATCTCCATTGAAAGATTTGTACCATTTATATGCTTTAATTTTTCGCTAAAAGTAGGACTAGACTTCATGATCATTTTTAACTATTCAGAGTAAAAACAGTGTGGAACATAAATTATTTTGCAAACTCTTTATTCACATCGAATATCGCCATAGTACCATAGAAGTGGAATAATAAATAAAATAAATTTAGAGCACATTTTGTGCTTGGGAATGTCATACCCTGTCACATACACATAACATTTTGTCACCACACTATCGCCAAGTTAAACGAATATATTCTTCAAGTATCTCGCAAAATTTAGACTTTGTCGTTTATGTGGCTTCTTTTCTAACTTCCTGAAGAGATTCGAATGTGACTCCTAAGAGACTAGACAAGTGTATTCTGCTCACAGATGTATGTACATATATTTGAAATCAAAACAGCCTCCAATTTCTATAAAATAACGAGCAGAAAATATTGTCATCAAAAAATGTATGAATTCTTTTCATGATACAAAGTTACCATTTCAAATATTTATTCTCCTTTTTCCCCAATGAATGAGTTTATCTACCCAAAAAAATGGACAACATTGGTTATGTGCTGCAAATCACCATTTTTTTACTGAAAATTTTTACTTTATTTGCAACGCATACGTTGTTTGCATGTTTTCGCCTTGTTTTGCGGTACCTTTAGAGAACTAATTGGATTTCTAGCGCTTAGTACATTGAATGCTATTGTTGTTGTTGTTCAAAACTTAAAAAATTTATCATCTGTAATGTCTTGATCAGCATTTTTCGTCGACTGACGGCATACGTAGCGCACACGGCTGATTCATATTGCAAAATTTTGCGATCACTTTGAACTTCAATAAAAACAACAACAACAGCAGCAGCATGAGTACTTGTGAGTTTCATAGAAAGCAGACAGCAAACTTTAAGTTTAAGAAAAGTAGAATGTAAACCAAAGACTGGAGAATTGTTGGACATCGATCGGTCGTTTGGTTAAACTTTGCAGTTCAAATCTTTACTATGTGTGCGCGAATGCGCAATAACGGCGCGTGCAAAAGGGCAATTAATTTGTATACCGCACAACCCACAGGCATGCACTGATGTTACAACAACAACAACAACAACAACAACAAAAACAATGAGATCAACCATTGAAAAAGCCACGCAAAGAGTTTCCCAGCGCGTAAGGCACACAACGACAGTGATATTGAATCATTTTTTTTTTTTTGATCGCTTGGCGCAGAAGTCACGCATTGATTTGAACAATTCAGGACAGTTTTATTTTTAATATTTTCTTTTCATCAAAAATTCAAAATTTTTCAGGGACATATAGGACAATGCTCAGAAATCTTTGAATTTCTTTTCCTTTACCGATAAGCTAATCAAATTTACTTTGACTTTCACCAAAGTTACAGAAGCTCAAGGCCAATATTACGTTATCTTTAGGAATGAAGTAGCAAATACCGCCTGAAGAGCCCACCTTGCCGAAAATGGCTTCAAATTGAAAGACATTACTTCTTTAATCTTAAAAAAGGATATTATAGCATAGGTTTACCACTAAAGATTCGCATTTAAGTATCGAAGATAATTCGATTTCCATTGCGAGAGACGTAATGTGTGGTGCTTCAAAAAAACTCGAAAATGTTCAAGAAGTTTAATCAATATCTCCCTTGGATTTTGAGATATCGATACTTAAAAATTTGAGTTTTAAATAAAGTTTCAATATAAGAGGACTTTGTCTAGTGAGGATAGTATTGGATACTCTAGAGGATGTGAACCCTGATTTTGAATTCTATCGGTATCCAAGAAAGATATTGAAAATATTTCTTTAATATTATTGATATACTTTGACGTGATAGATTGCGGTGCCACGGAAATCGTAATTGTAAAGGCACATTTGTTTGCTTACAAAATTTTTTTTGTAAATGCGATTTGTCCTGATAACCCAGGTCGATCGATCGATATCACACATAACGTTGAAGATCACACAATGAATCAATAATATATATGTTATGAAATTGCATTTGCTTTAAAGATATTTAAACAAAAAAAAAACTTAAACCTGCAAAATGAAATGCACTCTTTGTAAAATTGCGCAGAACGACCTATTTTCCGAAAAGTTTCCACAAGTCCTAATAGCTTTCAAAGGCACAACATTCTGGCAATTATTTTTCACAATTGCTATGATTGAAGTAATTAAAAATTTGATTACAATGCAAATCTTACAATACAAAAAAGTTAAAAATGATTGTGCACCACTGCCGCTCAAATCTGGTCAATTCATTCACATGAGAGGAAGTGGTGCGCTCTCGCATAGCATTAGAGATTATACCTAGAAGACAGATCACAACGACAGCATCTATAGCAACAAATTACGAGTAGTGTACACAAAAAACAAAGTAAAAACAAAAATTTTGCGATCGCCGGCACAGATCATTGCAACAGAAACAACAAAAATAATGCCTTCTCATGGGAATGAACTCTATGGCACAACATACAAGTGTGTCGCGCACACAAAAACAAACGAAAAAAGTTAAACCAAAAAACCAAATCCTTTCGAATTCGATCGACCTCTATGAATATTGAACTCTGAAAAGCGATCAATACGATCGCCCGCAATATGCTACAACAACAGCAGCGGCAGCCATAACAACACCAAAAAACGAAAAAATTTCGAAAATTTCAACAACAGGAAAATTTTAATCTCGCAAATAATCGCACAAGAGTATAAAAATCGCATTACCGCCCATAATTCCACCCACTACAACAACAGTAAAGTAAAAAAAAAAAAACAGCTCCTCATGAAATCTGAGCAAAACCAACAGCTTTAACAACGCATGTGCTGCACACTGCCGACAACAACGTGGTGGTTCAACAGTGGTCGTCATTGACATATTAGAGTGGAGTAAAAAATTGTTTTAAGATTTTTGAACTTGCAAGAGTATTTGTTCAATAGATTAGAGGACATATAAAATAATTTAACTGTGTAAGCATTTTTATACAAAAATGTACTTTCCGAAAACTAGTTTCGAAGTTCTTAAGAAAATGCTATGGAAAATTTAAATTTAGGCTTTCAGCTTTATTTAAAAAATAAAAATATTTAAATATCTTTAAGATTAGCCAACTGGCAGACTATTATTGAACGCTTTTTTTATTGGAAGTGCTTTTTTCTGGGAATGTACTGTAGATCTGTAACTACCCGGACAATCTCTTAAGTCAAATTTTTTTTTTTCAGAAATGGTACAGTAATTATTCTGGCAATTATTTCAAAGTCTTGAATTGAAATATCTCGAATATAACGTCCTTTCCAGTCTAAAAATCTAAGCCATTAGGAATATTAAAGCAATGTCTGGACCCGGGAGATCTTGGATTTACTAGCATAGGTCAGTGCATAGGTCAGTGCTTAGTTTCACTACGACATCTAGTTGGGTCAACGAGAGGGTTAAGTAAAATGCATAGTGGTATTACAGTGAATAGTCATTTGGTCTTAGTGTGTCTATTCTTAAACTGATTCCCAGTCCTACCTTACCTAATCTAAAATCTGTAGTTATCTGTAGGATCCTTTGAAATTGGGCAAAAATGTAAGTTCTTTGTAACTCCCACACACTAAAAACAGAACCCTCTAATGCATAATAACGCCTTTTGGCTGGCTATAGCTGAAGCGGTTAAACTACCACACCTGGTTTTTTTATTTTTGTAGCCTTAGCTCAGTACAAACCCCTAGTAAAGTGTTCAACTTCTGTGTTGGAGCATATAGTGCGTCTACTCATGCTTCGTTTGACAGTTACCTCAGCTCAAAGTGAAATTTCATCGAAAAAATACTAAATACAAAAACTAAGTATTTTTGCGATACTTGATTTTTCTATTAATAATAAAAAATGTAATTTCATTTTTAATTAAGTCCATAATTTGCTGATGTTTAGCTCAATGTATTCTCTAGTGTAGTAATTTAGGCATTGAAATATAATTGGACTCAAGTGGCATCCACTTTCTGGCAGACGTCCATAGGTAGGCTTATGAAGATTTTCACCTGTGTAAATCGTTAACGTCACCGGAGTGAAAATCCCACTTCATATTCATGTTTTACACACCCGCATTACCTTCCACACAAATCATGAGCTAAAACAAAAATCTATGCATTAGAGGGTTAAGACGCTTTATATTGGCACTTATCAGCTTTGGTCGATAAATTAAGTACATGTTTACCTCAAGCAAATTGTGGGCGAGAATCAAGAATAGGGTGTGGTACCATCCATATATTTAAAATGCTTTAATAAACTTTTATGTCTTGCAATTTGTGGCTTCTACTATACATGTGGTCATGTAATTCGGTACATGGAAATAAGAGTCTTTAATTTTTTGGAAACTTTTTTTTCCTGAAATTTTCCTCCGAGTTTTTTAGCACAAGCTTAAAGATGAATTCAATTCTGCTACATATTGTTTGCTTAAAATTTTCAGACACACGGCTTAAATTGTTACCATTATTCAGATAATTTACTTTTTTAAATTAATTTATTTTCCTTTGAGTTACTTACACCTGTAATGTCAATTATGTGATATTAGTTACTGCAAGCACCTTAAGCAATTTGCTCCACTGTTCATTATTTGGAGTAACCCTAAGGCGAGCATTTCGATTTTCATTGATATTAATAAAAAAAAACATGTGGCCTTACGAGTATCAAACCCACGCACTCCGAGTGCTGGGCTCACAGCTCTAACCAATTGATTACGCTGCCTGTCGTATTCCACCTATTTTTTATTCTTGGTGTTCACTGTGTCTACAATGTTTTATGTCAATTTACACAGGGTGATCATTTTGAAAAAAACTTTCTCATCATTTACTGCAAGTTTTTGTTTTGAGGTCACTCTGTACAAATCTATTATAGTTTAAACATGGTTTTGTACGAATATATGTAAGAGTGAATTTAAAGAAATATGCTTTAACTTAAAAATAGGTTTTGACTAGAACGCATTTTATTTTGCGGCTATAACTATGGGCCAATATCTTCTAAAACTTGTAATGGTCGTATCAAAAAATAACTATGTTTCTAGCGTTTCTCTTAGTGTCGAACACGTTGTCAAGATATTAGGTGAAGTATTTCGTTTACTGGTAAATTTTTGGCATAAATGTGATGTCCAGACGTGGATGTGCCTTCATAGTACCAGAGGTAGCGAGTTGGATCAACTTTCCCCGCGATGAAAAACATTCTTTATAAAAAGTATCGGCAAGTGTTATAGAAAACGAGACAGAATTATTTATTGATTAAAATTCAATTTTTTGCATTCAAACTACTTGTCCCTACCTACGATTTGAAATAGAACATGGCAGCGCTTGATCTAATCCTCAATACATTTTTCGTAGGTTGATTGAGTAATAGTTATAACTTTAATTTTGGAAATGAAAAATTCGGCCTGCGACTTATCAGTTAAACTCGAGGCTTGATCGATGGAAATTGTTGATAAAAATCTGTAGCACAATGATAGACTTACTCGATGTAAGTTTTCGTTCTGAAAATGCATTAGTTGTCCTTCCTTGAATCTGGCCATTTTTGGCGGATATTTTCACGCAAGCGCTTCATGGTGGCCAAATAACATTTCTCACTTACCAAGACAGTCCAATAGATGCATAAATGTAGAATGTGGAATGCTATGAAATAGCTACCGTTGTGAGAAAAACGGTCAGAAGACACTTGTAGTATCCCTAGAGTCCTAAATGTATTAATCTGGACTTTGGTTCCAATAAAATTTCACTGCTAAATGTTTTTGAAGGTGGAAGTGCATTGAAGATTCCACGCATCAGTCTTCATAAGGTGGAACATAATAGTTAAGCCACTACTCTTATCTAGCCTACCCACTCTGGACTCTATAAGAGAATTGCGTGAATATAAAACATCTAAAAAAATGAACAATGTCTCGTAAAGAAAGTAATCTATTTTAAAGTTTTCAAAATCAAATTCGAAGGAGAAGATTACTTATTTTCAGTACTTAAGAAAAAGTCAGCCACCATTTCTAGCAAGTGTGAGATAATTTCAAAAGTTTTTCAATATCTACATCACTTTCTTGATAAAGTTTTAATAGTATATTTTCAAGCTGTGTCACCTAAATATATCATTGACAGGAATCACTAATTTTTCTCAAGTCGAATTTGTTTCTATATTTAGTTGCTTTCAATCAGCACTTTTTCTATTTTATTAATACTTATAAGTAGATAAAAAGAAAAGCGGTTTATTTCACTGAGACTAATAACCTCATGACGTTATGGGTTTAATAACCCCCATTGCTGAGATTTTAACTGATTTTCAGCAGGATATATTGCTCATAATAATTTGTGCGTTAAGTCCGCAAGTGTTATAAAAAACCAACTCCCAGGCTTTATAAAAATATGTTAAATTAGTAAGAAGGTATCACAAAATTGGATCTGCTATTCCTAAAAATGGAAATGTTTGCAAAATTTATGGAAAAATGGAATAACCAAACTGTTCGTATTAAATCTATATGCGACTTACTTTTTAAGACAACAAACCAAATTAAAAATAAACAAAATCAAACTCTCCCTTATCAAAATTTTACTAATAAATTGTCCTCACTACAACAAAAAACATAATATCTATTTTTCTCATCTTCTTTGTGCAGCGAACATTTGCACAAAATAATGTCAATAGTAAAAACAACCATTCACGAACATCCATCAAAGTCAAAATAAAGAAATACCGCATCACAACTGCAACGCATATGCAAATCTGCCAAAGTTAAAGTGACTCCAAAGAAGGTAAAAAGGCGACTTAAGTGGAAAGCAATTTACTACACTTTTGGTAAGATGTAAAGCAAACAAACCGAGATACAATTTTCATTTGGGATATTCCACAATGTTGACCAGTAAGTATCAAAGTGTTTGGCTCTTTTTAAAAATCAATCCAATAAGCATGCAATCACTTTGTCCTGTTCCGCTTCTTTGAAATTGTCCCCATATGCACAAATAAATATTGCGCACACTAACAAGAGCAACAAATAAACAACAAATTCTGCTGCAGCGAATCAACTAAGGTGACATGAGAAAACATTTTTTGTATTGCATGCAATTTTCCTCTTTTTAAGTGGCATAGAAAAGTCACCAACACCACCGCCACCGCCATCGCCTTTGCCGCCCGCAAATATTTGCAGCAATTGTCAAACATTGAAGAGACACATTTCGATCAATGTCATCCGAAAACGAGCCAACGACGATGAATTGTCAATATTTTGTGAATTTACGCAACATGTGAGGAAAATTGTTTCACGACTTAAATGGACAGGAGCCTGGTAGAAAATAAAGACTGATTTGACTGTTACATCAGGATTAGCAGAAGCAGCAGCAACAGCAGCAATAGAAGGTAGCGACTACAGAGTGACCATATGAAACATTTGGTGTTGCCACTCAATGAAAATATGTTAAGGAGGAAAGGGAACACCAGATGTTTTATTTAAAAATCTTTACTTAGCATCAACGTTTTCAGTTAAATGTTTAATAGTTTTGTGAGTTTGAGTTACGGCAGCTTTTGGTATTCTGCCTAATTTTGGTCATTTGGTATCATTTCTGCTACCACTTGAATGTGCACTTCAAACCAAAGTAGGATTAGTTGCTTTATTCCACTCACGAAACCACTCATTCCATGTTATTAATAAACTATTTATACAATTTACAGTAGTAATATGGAGGCATTAAAATAAGTAAAATAATTTAATAATAACTATATTATATAGTTCAAAAGAAGCTAACATAATTAGATTTATAGTACTTGCTGAATTTGACCCCATAAGGGTCAAATTTTGCATATTTATTTTATTTCAATTTATTTATGTTACTTAATTGTTGTGAGTAAAAAACAAGAGTTATCAAAGCCACGACTTCACTCTTTTGAGGAAAACATTAATATTACGAAAGCATCTCATATCGTCTGGAAGTGTCATGAATATTCTAGGAGCAACTGATGAGTTGCAATTAAAAAATGCTGTAACGAATGAGAAGGCATCAACGCTAGGTTTTGGCTGTTAGCCCTTAGATTGTAGTTGGTACACTCTATTTAAGATGTATCGACAATTATTAAATAATACTTTTAATACTTTATGAAAGTATAAGTGCTTAGATGGCATTATCTTTAAGTTTTTAAATTAAGGCATGCTGATTTCCGTACGGTTTCTTTTACAAATAATACGGATGATATGCTTTTGAATAATAAGTAAAGAGTTCATTTTATTTTGTGAGTTCCACCCCAACATAATAGTACGTACTCGAACTTGGAATGAAGGACCATAATAAATAAAGATATATCTGTCTAATAACAGCCAACGCATACAATTTTAGTGCACTGGTATGTCCAAACCAACTTAGTTTCCAATCTACCATAAAACCAAGGTATTTAAAGGCTTTAACCCAATCAATGCCGAAACATTTATTGGAACACGGTTTGTTAGCATCGTACAAACTTAATTGATTTGCAGACTTACAAATATCATTTCCAATCAGAAATTTATGACAGAGCGCGTGGTGAAAAACAAAATTACGAACATTGAAATCATTACCCGCTACACTAAGTAGCATAATTTTAGTGTTGTCACTTAAAACACACTTTTGGTATGTAAACCAATGTCTCAATACGTAGAGATCGTTATTGATATCAGCAACTACATCAAGCACCGAATCACTGGAGTATGTGCATGCAGTATCGTCCGTGAGTGCCACAATTTTACAGTAAAATATGAATTCGAGAAATAAAACAGAACCAAGCACTGATCCTTGCGGAGCACATATGTCTATGTTTTTACAGAAGCTTTAAGTGTTTTGTAATTTAACTCTCTGCATTTTATTTGAAAGATATGATCTTTACTATTTATGTACAGAGCCTCTTACAACACGGCGGTGTCAAAAGTCTTATATATGTCGATGAAAAGAGAGTCAGTAACTTTTTTACTATTCAGAGCACTATATACATTTCAGTAAATTTGCAAAATAGCCTTTTCAGTTGACAGTCGTTCTCTAAATCCATATTGACAGTCACTAAAAAATTTGGTTTTGCTGAAAAAACTTAGTAGTCTTTTTTTCGTAACTTTTTCATTGATTTTAGAAAGAATAGACAGGCCTGCAATTATTCAAGCCCTTCTGATCTGCTGTTTTGAAAAGAGGAATTATATCTCAGCTGTTTTAAGTTGTTCTAGAAGAATGCCAGCTTCAATACTTTTACTTACAAGAAAGCTAAGAACATCTGAAATATTATGAATAATTTTTTTTACAAGAACATTTGAAAAGCCATCTGCTGTTTTTGCATGAGAATTACTGAGTGACATTACAATTTTATAAATCTCAAAATTCATATAAAAATAAAACGCTCACAGTGGAAGATTATGCCCTAATTAAAATAATACACCCAAAACGAGATGCCACACACACAAACTTATTTTAGTCTCAAAATTAAAATATATGCTAAGTTAAAAAACAAACCACAACCAAATTAAAACACCACTTTTAGATTGAGACATCATGCATGGATTGCGTAGAACATTGGCATATGGAAATACCAGCACCAGATTGACAAATTTTGTCCGGATTGACTGAAAAACTAAAACCAAATTGAAATGCTTTTGTGAAAATCATCAACTGAAGTTTTGGAGTGGAACCCTCAATCAGAGAAATGTTGAAAGGAATTGAAGGCACTTGCTACTGCTCACACACGTTGGAATGTTTTATGGATCGTACATTTAAATCAAATAAATCTAGATTATAATATTACATCTAAATCTACAATCTATATCTATAAAATATTTATATAAAGTTGATTACATGGAAAGGGTTTGTAACGCTTTGGCGAAGAATTATCTGAACCGATATCAATCATATATTTCTTAAAAGAACAAGGTTTTACTAAGTAAGATTATTACATATTTATTTTTTTAAGTTATGTATGTATTCCTTATATTGAGATTAAGTTGTTGCAAAAATTTACTTAAAATTTGTCGTTTGAATTTTCGTTATTGTTTTTTTTCTCATTTGCACCGATTGTATTTGCCTTCGAAGCTCAAAGAACAAACTCTCTTTCAATTATTTTTTCTTTTGATACTTTTGAAGACAGAAGATAAAATGAGAATCTAAAACGCTAAATTCAGTTCGGAAAAAACGGGATGTGCGCAGTAAAGCCATGGGTACCACTACTGACTAGTCTACAAAAAATGATCACACCTACAAAAAAAAATTTTAAATAAAGTTGGAGTTATTAAGACCATGCAAAAATTAACGTTATGTTTTATTCATTTTTACTCATTTATGTTCCAGGCCATATTGACATCGAGAGATAAAGAAAAGGTCATAATTTTTCTCTTAACGACACTGATTCGAATAACGTACAAACTACGCTGGGCTTAGACCGTAAAAGATTTTTCTTATAAAAGGCAAACAGGAATTAGAAAGCTTTGAAAACCTATTATTGTCCAAGGTAAATTGACCTCAATAAGCACTCTGCCATCGGTAAACATGCTGAAAGACTAGAAAACTCACTCCATTCCTTCTGTCGTATGTGAATGGATATAAGCGAGAAAGAATCTATTGACAACTACTTCTGCATCTTCATTTTCTTAAACAGAATTTGCCTTAGATCTCTAGCGAAACGCTATTTCAGTGGACTCAATGAATTTGTTGAGATTGAAATTCACTTGCTGCTCAATAACCTTGACAGGACTTTCACGAAAATAGTTATTATCATCATCTTGGTAATCTTACATTTGGCAAATTCTTGTACCAAACTGTTATTTCACGTATGTAGTATTGAAACTTTACAATCAAGCCACCACTCTAACCTAACTTAACCATATTCAATCATTAGCTCAGTTTACAAGTAAAATTTTAAGTTCTCTCCAACTGAAGTCTGCTCATTTGCTTCATTGAAATTAATTCAACGTCAAAATTCAATACCATAGAAGTTTTTCTTCACATGGTAACTTCATAAGCCATAAAATAAAAGTGCCCAAAGAGATCAATCCCACAATTTGCATTGGCCTAAGGCCTTAAACGAATTCAAAAAGAAAGAAAAAAATATCAAATGAAATTCGTCTCACTCACATAGCGAGTGTAAACATAATTTGCATATAATAAGCCAAATCAATGTACAACCACGTCCAATTTGGTTCAGTTGCATTTTCGTTGGAGATTTTCTAATGTTTTTTGTCAAAATAAATGCCTCGGAATTGTGCATAAAAGTACCACTCAAAGACGCCCGCACTTTTTGATTGTCAACGACACTGCGACAGCATGACATTTGAGGCTGTCGCTTAAGGAGAAAAAAGCGCTTTTGTACGCATTTGAAGTTTCGCATGCTCGTTGAATGAGCGATTTTCAACAATTGATGCGCTGATTACCGTCCTATGACTTGCTTGCTGTTTGTTTCGTTAAATGCAGCCCCCATTCCCCATTCCTTCAACATTTATTTATTTTGTAAGATTTTATTTTATGAACGTGAAGCATTTTTGTTTTTTAGCATGTCACCGAATCGGTCATTGTTGACCTGAATTTTTTGGCGGCATGTCGCAGTATTTAATTTTAAGCTGAAATGCGCTGCTTTAGCTGTTGCCATGTTATGCATTAGCGTTAAGTATGTGCACTTAATTAGTTGCAGTTAACGCAAATTTTTTGTTTAAGGGACTCTCCAACTGAAACTAAATTTAAATTCCAAATTTCTTTATTTTCTTACTATAAAGTAAGTTTTGTTACAATTTCAATTTATTTTATTTTTTTGTTTCATATGCACATTTTTTTTTTCCGCAAAAAATATGCAACATAATTCGTGATAAAAAGGCGCAAGAAGCAGATCACGTTGCATTGGTTTGCCTTTCAACTTTAAGGTAAACACACGATTTTTACGTAAGGAAAATCCGCAAAAAAAAACGCTAACAAAAATTCGCATAAATAAGTTAGTGTAACATTCTAAAGCACGCAAAACACAAAAAAAAAAAAAACATTCAAAAGTGAGCAGCAACCTGTGCTGCAACAAATTTTTGCTGTCTCTGTAATACACTGAAAAAAAAAAACTAATTTGATTATACTGACTAAATAAAATTAAAAGTTGTCATTTGGAGCAGCCTTTAATTAGTTAAAAGCTAGAAAACAAGCTGAGGTGTGCTAAGCAGGCTAACATAACAAGAATAACGTTTAGCTACTGCATCTATTAGTCTTCTTAGCTAAGGTAAAATTAAATCATAAAATATTAAGTGAAATTTAAATATTATGCTTGTTATTTTATTGAAGTTGTTCCAAGCCATATACAAATTTTGGAAGAAATTAATATAGAGCTTGAAAATGGAATAGATCGGCTCACTATCACGCACTCCTCCATTATTAGTTTCATGGTAAGTAAGGCAATCAAAACGTAACAAAATTTAGTCTGTCGCCTTCAAACGTATGGTAGGAATCAGTGATAACATTTGCGGTACATTCGTACTTTTCTCGGTACATTGGCGTCCTGAAAGAAAATCCTCAGTACATACGACAAGTCATGAGTACAGTCGGTACATTTGTCGCATTTTCACATTTTCAGTACATTTTTGGTACATTTGGATAATTTATAATAATTATCTTTTATTATTTTTCTCAGTAAATGAAAAAATGAAAATAATCGCATTGTGTAGTTTTTGTAATTTAATGTGAAATATACTATATATATTGAGACACCAAAAGTGAGAATTTTTTTTTTCAATAATTTTGTTCGTACATTTTAGTAAAATTGGGTGTTCTAGACAAAAAAGTACACTTGGCCTTTCAAGTGTCGATTCAGTACATTTTCGGAAAATCCAAATGCCATCACTGTTAGAAATGCTATTTAGGCGTCATGAAGCACTTGCATCAGAGTGTCTTTCGAGAACGTACAGATTTTTGGAAGGGCAACTCATGGATTTTGCACTTGCTATGACCCTGGCTGACTCTTTCCTCTCTGCGAAGCTAAAATTAAATTGAGTCAATTCAAGGTAAAAACATCAAATTCGCTATATTTTTCAAACGCTATTTCTCGATCCGCCTAAAGTTTCATCAAAATTATTTGAAATTTGCTCAATACAATTCGTGAACTAAATTAGATATTTGAGACGTTGCTTAGAAGAACAGCGGTCACATGCGAGCGTGTAAAAACTTTTTCCAAACTCGTAGTTACTTTGGAAAGATTCTAAAATTAGCGAATTTTTTTAGACACTCGTTATGTCCCAAGTTGAATGATATTCCACCTGGTGTAAGCAACATTTTAAATTTTTGAGACCGAAAAATCTGATGTTTTTACTACAAAAAAGTTATTTTTAAAATGAGACATTTTTACTTCCGATAATCGTGGTTATAAATAAATCTGCCATTTTCGACATAGAAACTGTAGAATTCTGTCTGAAGATTCGTGATCAGCGATCCTCAAAACAACCAAGTAACAATGTTCAGTCCAAAACATTGAATGAAATAATTAGTGCATGAATGAATGCAAAAATTCATTTTTAGCACTTTAAGGTTAGGTTTTATCAAATTCATGACGTAATGGTGTAAAAAAAAGTACGGCATCGTTTTCAGCACGTCAAAATCATTCGGGATACGATGAATGGAATGGAATCTCATTGGTCTATTTCTTATACTTTTTGAAACTCTTGGATACGGAAATGAAAGAGGTTCTACCATTTTACTATATGTTTTAATACGAAAACAGTCACATAAATTGTAAATCAGTTTCTTAAAAAATCGAAATGTGTTTCACTATTTTTAAAAAATCCAATTTTGGGAGTGTCAAGAGGCCAGTGGCGAATCTACCACAATTTGATATTTTTCTATAACTAGAAAATGAGACGTCATTATTTGATCTACTCACAATTGTTTAGCTATACGACCTTTGGTTTGCATATGTGTACAGTATATATCAAGATTTTCATTTATGCCGTTTTTGAATCAAAAAACAACCAAAAGCAGCACTCTATCCATACAAATCAAACGTGAAAAATTACATCGTGGACTACGTTTTCTATAAAAACAAATAAATTTTCTACGAAAGCAGGTGCTATTACGTTTAATTTTAAAGAATGTTGAGCCTTACCCACTTATGTTGAAAAATTCATCATCAAATAGCTGTTTAAATTCAGAATGGAATATCAAAAAAAAAAAAAATTCTGTGCAATGTATCACAATCTCAACACCAAATGTAATAAAGCTCCTTAATGTGAAACGGGAGCTAAAAACTTTGGCAATAATACTATTTTAAGTTTGGGACTCTTAACAAGACAGCCATCATTAGTCCACAAAAACGCAATAAGACCTGTGTAAATGCTATTTGAAAAAAAAAGAAAAACGAGCTGGTCTTTTTTGAAAAATTTTGTTTAAAAGTTCTAATTTTTACATAAAGGCGATTTTTGGTCAGTGTACCAACACTGTGACGTTTTTCAGAACGAACAGGAAGCAGAAACAACAGCAGCAGCAGCAGCAGCAGCAGAAACAACAATAAAGCGTTTTTTGATCACACGATCATATCAACATTTTGATGATCACACGATATGGCGTTGGCTTAATAATTTCCATACGTTGCTGCTCCTGCTGTATCTGCAACTTGTTGCTATTGCCTATGCTGTTAAGGATACTGCACATACTGTTGCTGCTCTTCTGTGTTGTGTGTGACCAGTCGATTTCGTGATAATCCATTATTAATGCCAATCAGCATAAATTTCCCCCTTTCGCCAATATATAGAGTTTTTAGCTATGCTGCTGCTGTTTTTATATTTAATTTTTCCATAGAGTTTTGTGGCGCTTATCGCTTGAAGTCATCAAAAAAAAAAAACAACACAAAAACGGTCACAACACTATCGCCTTATGGTGTCAAAAAAAGATTGTGCATGACAATATCTTGAGTTAATTTTAAGAAACTTGAAATCAAATTAAACAACTTGTGGTGTGTGCAGTTTAACTCTGTGTTCGGAACGATTATTTAACTAAGTAGTTTTGAGATATTTTTTTTTAATTTGGTGCTTAAGTTTTCCTACAAAAAACTGGCCTTGAAATTAATGATTAAGAAACAACAAAAATATTTTAAAAAGAAAAAATTCCAAAAACTCTTTGTAGCAAAATTACTCAAAATTTCGACTATCGCCAAAAATCTGACATCTCTTTAACTAAATTTTTTTTTTAATGAGATTTTTTATATCATGTAATTTTTTTATGTATATTCCATTTAATTTTGATCAAATATCCTTCTCGGTGCTGTTTTGTTTCTAAATTTGACAAATTTTAATAGGGCATTTTTACTCTTTTTGATAATTATTCTCTGTGCAATCATGCATACAACTATAACAATTGTACATCAACCGAGCAAAGAAGAAGTTCCATGATGAACGCAGCATGAAAATAATGCAAAAAGGAAAATTACCCACAAAAGTAATGAACGCTCCAGTTTTATAGCTTAAGGACCACCCAGTAATTGCAGTTTGCTTTCATTGCTATTGCTGCTGCTGCCTTTTGAGGAGACATGCAAATTGTGAAAATGCACTGGTGCCACCGCCAACGTTTTGGCTTAATCGTTTCATAATGATTTGTGGCCCAAATATTTTCCGCTCATTTTTCGCTGTGGATGACCTCACTTAAAGTTTTTGAAGATGCTGTCTGCTTTGCGCTCTATGGCTACTGTTGCAGTTGCTTGTTGCTGCCGCTTGTGTCTCATAATTGCACACAAAATTTAGTTCGCATGCCCTTTCAATGCCTTAACGGGAAAACAATAAATGTTTCAATTTTTGTTGCATTATGTTGCTTGTGTTATGTCGAGAGCTCCGTGATATTGTTGCTGTTGCTACTGCTGATATTGCTATTTTTATTATTGCACCAAAATTGGCAGATGCTGCTTTTGTTGCTACTTTACTCTACGGGTGCATAAAAAAAATTGGCCCACACGCAGCGTTTTGTCGTGGTAATGAAGATTTGCGGTTTTCGTTAACCTTTTTTTTTTGACTACTTTGACGTTTTATTTAACCCATTGAGGTTAGGATGTCTTATAAGTTTTAATTTAAAAGAGATTACCTTGAAAGTTGCACCGATTTTACTGAAACTAATAGATTTTTTTTATTTAGAAATTTCAGCGCTTAGCCTACATAAACTCTTTAGTCCGCTAAAGGTTAATACGGCGCATCCATTGCTTACAACTAGGTTAACAGACGTGTCGAATATGCCAAAAATGTATGCTAGCAGCAAAAACAAACAACAAAGTATCGCCCCAGCAAGTAAAAAATTGCAATGCATATGAAATTTTTTCATTTGCTTCGCGTATGAATTGTGCACGCCTGTAAAAAATACAACAGCAACAGCAACATAAGCAATAACAATAAAACAGCAAACAACAAGTCAACAATTGTTGCTATTGCTGTTTTTCTGTTGCTAGTGCTACTGTTGCTGCTATTGCACTCAATATTATTTTGCATTTTACAACAAATGCGTGCCAATCCATATTTAGCTGCTGAGAATTTTTCGCGAAACATTGCTGATGCAAAAATTGAGCATTGCTTATTTTTTTGTGTTGCAAGTGGCAGCAGCATTAATAGCTCAAAGTTAAAGTAAGCAATAAAAAGTTTAAACTTACTTTTAGAGAAGATGAAAGGAAGACTAAATGATGGTATGGGTGTAAGCAATATTTTCAATAGCAAGAGAGAAAGTGATAACTTGGAAGATCGACAAAAAAAAAATTAACGTTTATCTTACGACTAATTTTCATTTTACTTTGATTATGTTTTCCAATTCGAAACTTTGTATTTTTTCCTTAGTGATTTTTGTGACATATTGTTTTTATTTTCTTTTCTGAAGGTGTTGGTGTGAATAGCAAAGCTTCTAATGATCAGAGAGACTCCAAATTATTAGCGGAATTTATATTTATATGTAAAAATAATAGAAAAACAAATCAAGGTAGTAGAAATTAAGATTTTTATTGTATGGATGATGTTCTTACGTTATATCGCTTCAAGTTCCAAAATGGAAGAGAAACCAAATACACAAAAATGGTTTTAAGTAACCTAAGACATCATTATGATTACTAAACATACGAGTATTTTATATGTTGGTAGCTATACGTTACTAATTAGAAGTAAAACATATCATAAGGGATATGATACTACAGTGCATGTTAAATGTTAAATTTAAACCTATCAAGGAGACTTTTGGCATGAACAGAAGGTATTACTTAAGAGATAATAATAATTCACAAGCCTTAGCAAAATGATTCACTGACCCTTAAACTTACCTAATAAGAGCCAGTTGTCTAGACACTGCTTACTCTTAAGTACAAATTACTTAAATTGACTACAGTAGTCATTCGTGAAACAAAATAAACGGGTGCTTTCTTGAAAATTAAAAAAAAAACAGAAAATTTGCAATAGCGAACGAAATATTTATTTGAAGCGATACATCAATTACTTTTAATTAAATTTAGGTCCATAAAATGGACGTAATTTGCGAAATATATTTCTCACAGAACACGAATTTTGATAGTACAATTTAATTACTTGCAAGCGCTATTCGTTTATAAGTCCAATTATATTTAAATGGCAAATTTTATTGAGCATTTCAAAAGTTCTAATACGATACAAATCATGCGTTAAGTGTCACAAAACTTACATTGAAAAACCAAACAAATAAAAAATCATCCTAAATAATTATATCAATATATGAGTTTTGGGCATTATTCCAGTTCAACACCAGAAAGAAAACGTTATTTATATGAAAAAAAAGATAACCTGTCACAATCTATATCTTTTAATTTACATATATTGATAGGTTTCATGTTGACATGAATGTATGTGATGTATTTAATTTCATTTGCCTATGTTTTCGCTTGAGGCTTAAAATAATTTCCCAAAATTTGAGCTTCCAAGCTAAAACCTGTAAACAGTGCGGACAGAGTTTGAGTCCGAATTCGTTGAAGTCTTAAGAAAAAACAGACCTACTAAAACGTAAAAATTGTCTGCCTCAGGTGGTAAGAAAAAACGTTTGAGTTATTATAGTTGTATTGGAGGTGCCACCCACTGTTGTTAAAACACGCCCACTTTTTTTTTGTGACTGAAAATGCGAACCATTTACAAGCGCATACATCTAAAGGGGCATTTTTTTCTGTCCCTTAGGCCTAAACTATGGATTCGGTTTCGAAGAAAGTTCTCCCAAAATGTTCTCTTTCGAAATTAAACCTGTAATCGTCGCAAACGGTTTGTTTCTTACTTCAATTCATATGAAAACAACGAATTTTTTTCTGAAGGGCATAATGCATTTTCGTTTTTTCGATATGACCATTGTTTGAGTTCAATTAAATAAATTAAACTGTAAAAAATACTTTAATGAGTAGATGCAATAAATCAACTTTATTATTCACAAAGGTAGAAAATTACACAACAGATCACTATGCGTTTTTTTGCCGAATGACACAGCAATATCTTAGAAAAAAAAAAATGTCTCTTCATCTCTGTCTGCTTTCAGTGTAACTTGAATTTTATTTACAGTAACCACTGTTGGAACATTATCATCAAATAAGAATAGCGGAACAGTTTCGCAGCAGCCAAACTGCTTTTGTATCCATATCCTGATAATTTTTCAGTTAACGCATGAATAGGATATCATGAAAAGGTCCTCGAGTTACTTCGATGACCAGGCTCAAACGTATACTCGAGCAAGAAAAACATGAGTTGACTGAAATTTATCAGTGTTACCCCACTTCTCCAATGCTAACCCTAATCAAAACTTCAAAGAGCCAGGAATAAACAAATGTCATGTACCACAACGATGGCAGATGAACATTTCATCACTATCATCAATGCTTTGCTGCATGCATGATTCGTGATGTTTGAGTACCAAAATGTTGTTCCATTTCATCATAAGTCCTTTTATGAATATCTGGTAGTTTCTATAGCAGTGCACTTCAGTGCTCTTTAGTCCTTGTGTATTTGTTTTCGATATTCACTAGCTTTGGATCCTGGTCGTCCTTTTTGACGTATGTGTAAGAGACCGTCTATAATCTTCACGAAAACATCTCTTAATGGTAAAAGTTTATCTTTTGATATTGCTTAAAAATGGCACAACTAAATTTACACAGTAAACATTTGAAGATTTTCATATAAACAATGATGACTGATGAAAGTCGCCTCGAAGTTATCCCATTGCAATAACATTTTGCATAACTCATTTTCTTTTTTTTTTATTGAAGGGAAGTAGCTAAGCCTTTAGCAAGTTAAAAATGGTGAGCAATATTTTAAGAACTAGATTATATTATTATTTTTTTAATTTTTAAAAATTATGGTTAATTAGAATAAACTACCCTAAAAAGTACAAAATTCGAAAACCTCAAAGTCAAACTTTTTTAGTAAAACTTTCTTCAAGTACGTATGAGAAGTAAGGACTGTCCCCGAAAAAACTTGCGCTTTTTATATTTTGTATTATACTCTACTTTATAGGTCTTAAAAGACACAAAATTTTTTCTATATAAAGTGACATTTAATATGATGTATAATACTTGAAGAGAGCACTTTTAACGACAAAGATATCTAACAAGCAACAAAAAGTCCGCAAACTGATTTTGTCCACATACCTGCAAAATCCAGAATTAAAATATTCAGCTCTAGCAAAAATAGTTGGTGTATCAGAAAAACTGTCTTGTCTTAATGGCTATTTCTAATTATAAGAAAGGTCTACCTGTTTCAGGAAAAAAAGGTTCAGGCAGAAAACCAGAAATTTTTAACCCAAAGGTAGCGACGACGGTGAAGCTCCTTTTTAAGCAGAATCCCAATACCTCAGTGCGCGATATGGCGGCTAGAGCAGATACATCAAAATCTACAGTGCAAAAGATAAACAAGAAAAGTAAGCTAAAGACATACAGAGTTCAAAAAGTACCAGACCATTATGATGAAAAGCAGTTAATGGCTCCGAAGCGAGCCCGAAAATTGAATGAAAGCTACATGACTAAATTTGATTCCGGTGTTATGGAAGACGAAACTTACGTAAAAGCAGATTTTAAGCAGCTACCTGGGCACGAATATTATGCATCACCAAAAAAGGGACATGTGTCTAGTATATTTAAAGAAAAAAAAAATTTCGAAATTTCCGAAGCAAGATACGGTTTGGCAGGCTATAAGCACCTGTGGTCTCAGAAGCAGATTTTTTGTTACGCAAGGCGCAATCAATTCCAAAAATTATATAGACGAGTACCTCGAAAAACGTCTTTTACCATTTATTCATGCACATGAGGGTACCGTGATGTTCTTGACTCATTACTACGATGATTCCATCGTAGCTTTAGAGTATGTGATGCAAGTAAAAAGATCAATTTCGTACCAAAAATAGCAAATCCGCCCAACTGCCCAGAGCTTCGCCCAACTGAAAGATATTGGGCTGTAATGAAAAGCGATTTTCGAAGGAGTGGTAAGAATGCAAAAAATCTACTAGACTTCAGACTTAAGTGGAAAAAATCGTACCATACTGTCGATGAAACGACTGGACAAAATTTAATGAAGGGCCTTACGAAAAAAGTAAGAAATTTTATAAAAAAAAAAAAATTGTTGCTTAGTTTTTAGTTATTTATATTCTCAACACTAGCCATTACTGATAAAAAACGAAAAAAGATCAAGTTTTTTCTGGGACAGTCCTTTATTATGTCATAATGTTTTTCTTTACATATATCTTCAACTATATATTTAGCGACAATAAAGTAGTTATAAGAATAAAATATTCGAAAAAGTTAAAAAAAATTCTTCCATACCTACAGTTCTTAATTTTGTTCCTGTTGTTTCATTGAGTAGACTAACTTATTGTTATAATCTTGCCTTAATCCTCTTATAATTAAAAAAAAATACTTTTTCCATGTTTTTTTACCTACTAACTGGCCATGAGTCGCAATTTTTGGATGCACTTTCATAGAATTGTTTTGAACTTTTATGATTTTACGATTGTAATTCGATAATATATCGAAAAACTAACCATTAAAGTCATATCTACAATGAATTTCCTAAACTTATCAATAGTATCCCGATCGAATAGTTCTAGATATTCAATTATCATCAGAATTTTTGGAAAGATAAAGTCTCCTATAAGGATATATATTTTTTGGAATCTTTTTATATAAATTTAATGTATTCCTCTACGAATTTTACATATAGACGATATTATAGTTACCCAGAAATATGTGCTAGACATTAACTTAAGAAACAACATCCAAAGCACTTGAAAGGACAACATTAGCTAAGTAAATGAAAGGTCATCACAACATAAGCAACATTTAATGTTGTCTATGCTGCAAAAGTCCAATGATAGCAACAGCCTCGTAGTAGCAGCAGCAAGTGATTTATGCATTGCTACGTTTATTTTTTCACTCTTTTTTTTTGCACTTCATTGCTACTCATGTGTCAGCAATAAACGTCAAAATGTGTTTCATCATCATCAACAGTGGTAACGGCAGCAGCAGCAGCAGCAGCAGAAACTCTCTGCACAACAATATAGCAAGACCACAAGTTGGCTTAATCGCTTTAGAATTGCTTCATTAATAGAAAAATTGTTTTTGGCTTAATTAAAGGCAGCAGCAACAACAACCAAAGCAACTTGCAATTATATAGTGCTGTTGCAGCTATTAATGTTGCTGATGCTGTTGCTGTTGCTGTCACTCCCAGCTGCATTGTAATACTGCAATTGTTGAAAGCACAACAGGAGCACCATCATCGTTTTAGAAGAACCAAGCCAACCAACATTAATGATGAGGTCAACTGACTGTTGACTGTTATAGTAGGGCTTAAGTGAAAAATTACAACAATAACAAATGACAACATGGCCACAACAGCATCAGCAACAGCAACAGCAACAGCATGAGCTACAAAGTGAAGTATTGCTGTTGACTAACTGCAAAACTTATTTTAAACGTTTGTTTTTTTTGCGCATAAGCGTATTTTTCGCCAAGCTCATCGTTGGGGCAATTAAAAGCATTTAAGAATACACTGAATTGCCATACTGTTGACGAGCTGTTGTTGTTGGTGTTATGGTTTCGTTACTTTTTTTTTTTTTTTGTTCATTGTGGCCCTAATCGCCATAGCCTGCGGGAAATGATTTCATTTAATATTCATTACGACTTTTCGCACTTGCCTTTTTTTTTGTTTTCTGTTAAAGGGCGATATAATTTTTTGCAAGGCAGTAACCAGGGTTTTGATCATTAATTTAAATATATTTAATATAGTTCTTGACTTAAAAGCAATAAATATATAAGGCTTACGCTTACATTTGAGAATTTAAGCTAAACAAAATAGAAATTTAAAAGCAAAGTAATGGAAAATTATTCCCAAAATCTGATATCTTTCCCAAAGATTCTTTGAGTTGAAATTTTCCCTGTCTCTCAGCAACGTATTTTTCTGATCGCCATATTTTGTAGCTCCTCAGAAGTTTCTCACCAAAGCCACCAATTCCTTTACTCAGTTTCCTTGTAAGGCGAATAATAAGATAGGATGTGCTTTTCCTTCAATGTGTCACGCTCGACTGAGCGTGCGCATTGTGCGATTTTTAGGATATTCTCTCTTCAGCTGCTAAGAGCGCGATGGCATATAATCTTGTAAGGTGAACGTTGTAATTTTTGGTAACCTAGTAGAATTTCTCAGACTCCACATCATGTATTTTACTTTTTGTAATATATATGCATTTTTTGTCTAGTCGTTTATTCAGTTTTAAAGTTGTATGTGATTTTTCACTTTAGATATTTTTCTATGTAACGTTATCTCACCAATTGCTTTTTTAGTCATATCCAATTTAAAATTTTTTAAGTTTCTATATGTACATCAGTATAACACTTGAGAAATATTAAGGAATTACTCAAGCTTTTCCTAAACATTTTTCACATAAATAGTTTTTCAATAATTTTTGATATTTACATTTTTGCGTTCTTTTGAGGATAAGCAAAACAATTTGGTTAAATAAAATTTTTATACTCAACAAAAGTTAAAAACTTAAACAGAGTAAGCAATATATGCAAAATAAGTTCCATGCGGAAAATACTTTGTAAAACAAAAATAAGCAAAGCAGAATAAGCAAATTCATAGTTGAGAAGCTGGTGGCCTAAATTTCCATAGAATTTTATTGTGCGTCAAAAGTAGAAAATCATGAAATTCTATGTAATATAAATAATATGAACAATCTCTACCATTGCGTTGTGTTTTCATTGATCACCATTTGAAACTTTGATAAAGATAAAATATGCAATTTTATTGCGTCTGCCTTTTAAATTAGAAAATATCATACATAAAAACAGATAATTGCAAGAGACAGACCTTTCTGTTGCTGCGTTTAAGGGCAACTTAATTTTTTAAATTTTTATAATCAAACTTAAGTGATGTTGTCGTTAGGCAGATTGCCATTATTATAGAAATTATGTCACAACAACAGAAACAACCTACGTTATAATTGCTGCATTTCAAGATTGCAATATTATAATTATGTAAAAAAAATGAGTACTAAATCCTTTTATCGTGTCTGCCTCTTAGCTGACTAGTTATATTAGTTTTTAAAAACTTAAATAAAAAGAAGGCAGACGATTTTAGTGCTGCTTTTTTAAATACTGATATCAATATAAGGATATTTTCAAAAAAAAAAAGTTTCAGCAAAATCCTGATATACTCAGCAAGTTATTTTATGTACATTAATATATGGGCTATTCATAAAGATTTCAAGCGAATATAAAATGACTAGTGCGTGTTTTGTGAAAAAGTAGCCCATTTGCTAAATGTATACTCTACCACATATATGAAATTGCTTATGTGGAAATTTTTTGAAACGCTTTGGCGCAAAATATACTGAAGCGATTTTAATTATTTATATTTTGAAACAACATATTTGAGCTAGAGAAGGTTAGTGCATATTTTTGTTTATATTTTTCAAAGTAAAATCATTTTTTTTAGTGTTCAGTTTTTGCAAAACCTCGAACAAAAATTGTCGTTTGATTTTTCGTTGCTTACGCGCGAGACGGCCCAGAGATCGAGCAGGTGCTCAAAAAGCGTAAAAATGAGAACGATCAGGCGCTTAAAGAGCGTACAAAAGCGTGCACGTATACAGAAATGATAGACAAATCATCAACACATGCTTATTGTTAGAACGAACTTTCTTCCAATTGTTTTTTTTTTTTTTTTTGTTACTTTTGAGGAGATTTTTTAAAGATATACTAGGCTTGCATACGTTTCTTGAAGTTGAGTTTCAACTAAGCCCGAAGGACAAGACACCAATTGCACCTGAATCGACAGTAAATGAATGACAACATAATATTCTGTTGAATGAATCTATTTAAAAAAACAGTCTCGTTTTGTAGAGAAAATATACAGTTGAAAGCACGCATATTATTTTGAGAGTTGGCGAGTGCAATTAGTTTAATCCCTTTGGTTGATAGATAACTCTGAGATCCTTCCGCAAGATTGAGATATTGCTTAAAATCTTAAATATATCACATACATTTTGTTAACTTGATAGAGTTGAATATATAAGATATTATTCATTTCATTTCCATATTATTCAAATATGTAGTGGATTTTCGACCCACTCTAATAGCACAATCATAGTAAAATATCAATGTATGCAATTTATAAGGAACTTAGGATTTTTATCAATCTAAATCAAGAATATAGCATTGCCAGCAATATAAGCAATAGCTGCCAAACCAATGGAACAGACGAGTGATTTTGTATTAACTGAAGAAAATCTCAAATCATGTGATCTTCACTTGGCATCCTCCCGTTTTCACTGCAAACTTTCCATACACAACTGGTGGTCAAACGCTGGTCACATTTTATGTAGCCTGCAGTGGAATGTAAGTGATTTTTTTTCCATCCCTATTCATTATTGTATTGAGATTAAGGCGGAAAAAAAGTAATAGATTTTTTGTGGCGCGTGTATTTTCCCAGACAGTCGTCATTGTCGTCGTCTTCGTCGTAGACTTCATCTTAGTCATTGTGGTCATCAACTTAAGGATTAACGTTTTATATCTCAGTGCCCATTAATACTGTTTTTGCTCTGTATTCTTTTTTTGCTGCACAGTGTAGCAGCGTAATTGTTTTACAAAATGTTTTTTCATGGTAACTTTGATTTTTTTGCTTTGCTTTACTTTAATGCGCAAATAATGGCAAATTAAAAGTGAATTAAAAGTTTATAGTGAAATTGAATTAAGCTTTGGTCTTGAAGACACAAGTAAAGGGGTGTTTTTTAAAAAAATATAGAGGACACAAAAAAATGTTGAGATTTCGTTGTTTTATTTTCCTGTAAAATAAAATCAAGATCTTTTTTAAAGTATTGCGAAATTTTTAAATGAAAAGCATCAAATTTGAAAACCCACTGACACGGTCTTGCTAATTAACAACAGCACTTTCTTTAATTAACATTTTATTCAATTGACCAAATTGCCAATATGTCTGGTAACTTTAACGTCTTTTTCTTACACCTGAGTATTTTCTACTTAAGTTTTACCAAAATGAAGCTAAAAGCTTAAGGCGGCAAGTGTTTGATTTTTTAGTATTTTAATAAATATTTTTTATTAATTTCAACGATTTCCTGTCGTAAAATTTGTGCATTTCTAACGGTGTCAATGTAGCAGCACAACTTACCAATACAAAATAAAGGAAAACGCTGCCTTGAATAGCTTCATTGCCACGCAATAAAGTCACGTTATTACAAGCTGTCAATACAACGAACACAGCGGTGTAAGCAAAAACAATATAACTCCAATAAAATTTAAAAAAAATTTGTACTTACAGCACAACAGTTTTCGGCTTCCTTTGCACTTAAAATTCAAAAGTCATATTAAATACAATAAAGAAGTATTCTCAAAATTAAAAAGCAAAAACAATTTCTTTATTAAATTCACAAGCTAAAATTTCTTCGGAAAATTTCGGCATTTGTGTGTTTTGTTTATGCAAAATGTGTAGCTGAAACGGTTTTTGAACTATGCCGCCCTCAAAAGAAACGTTTTTAGCATGAACGTATATGGGGTGATAAAATTATGATGAGCTTAAAGTGATGATGGCTCGCATTAAAAGTGCAGCTTGAAGCACTTAAATAAAATGAATCAGTTTCGTTGACCTTAGGAACCTGATCCGACGAAAATATATTTTGAATTGGGTTTCATCCAATGATGGCATTTGGGTTTTGTAGAGATACTAAAACACTAAAATATTCTCGAAATTATTACAAATTGTGCAAATGTACTGAAAATATATCAAATATACTAAAAATTTGTCGAATGTGCTGAAGCATATTTTTCACTACACAAATGTACTGAAAAGTACAGGTGTACCGAAAATGTCATTACTGGCTTACACTTTGTAATCAAAGGGATCAATCACGTATTCTTGGTACAACATCATTTATATATCTACTGCAGCGGAGAGAAAAAAGAGGACTTCATTTTCAGATATGGATTTGCTGTTGGATTGACCACTGCTTGTATCGAAACCTTATTTTTGGTCTTCTTCCATTGACTGATTGAATACGGAATATTTCGAAAAATAATTTTCGATTAATGTTAGATAAATTCTTGAAAATAAAGCCAAAATATTCTGTAAAATTCGTCACAAATGATACCGGTCATTCCCAAAATTTATTTTCTACTTTTCCAGTCGAATGATGCAAAAACATTTTTAAGCAAATATCAGCTTAAGACATAATATTTGAGATTCATGGAGATTTGATCATGTCCAGAAATTCATCTCGAATGCTTCCTAATCACGATAGATTTTTACTTATAGTACCTTTCCAGCACAAAAACATCATATTCTTTTTATGCAAATGTTCCTTTCTTTTGGTCAAATTTTAAAATGCGATTTAAAATAATTCATTCATTTGCTCCCAACGTTTTGTTAGATATTTTCCAACTTCTTCAAAGCTTTTACTGAATCTATAAACGACTAAAACTTAATTAGAGTTAAGATGTTCCTTGTCCTCTAATGGGTTCATTTTAGTTGTTAATTTTTGTTAAATTCTCAAACTCTCAAGCGTGTAGCATGCACTTACTCTCCTTTCTTTGTATAGTTCTTTTATGCTATCCAAATCAGCACTATGCTCTTACTCCAATTTGTGCTGAGCTGAAACCGTTGTTAATTTTTTCTTTCCAATGTCAACTTTATGTTCTCCCACTCTCACTGATATGGCTATTTTGGTCATCCCTTGTTAACAAAATAGCAAGTTTCATAGCTTTGACCTTTGCATCCGATCTCATATACAACATCATGTTGTTGTTGTAGTGGCATTTTGTCTTTGGTGTTTGAGAAAATTGTGTTAAGCGTTAGATTGGATTTACATATGAATGTCCAAAAAAGCGTACGTAGCACTTAAAGCAGATCCAGTTTCACCAAATTATCGAACTTGTTTAGAAATTGTTCGCTCGCGACAATTATAACAACCAAAAAATAGTAAAAACAATAAAATAAAATCATTTTTTCTACATTTAACTTGCAATTATAAGAAACTAAATTTTTTTTTTCAAATTAGGGCTCCGCTCTTCGAATTTATTTGGGAAAGTAACTATTTCGCAACCGTTCGGAAACAATAAGTTTTTTTAGAGAAAATTGACAAGAAATTCATTACTAATTTCTTTTAATTGCATATGGGTCATTCCATCTATAATGGACCTATCATTACTATCATTATTTAAATCAAATAGGGTGAAAAAACATGGATAAAATTTTCAGAAATGGTACTCCCATATGTTTTGAAAATTTTGTGCCTAAAAAAGCTGAAATCGATGATGGAGTATTTGAGAAATTGATGTTTTCTTGGAAAGTAATTTTTTTTATCTTTTACCACATAGAAACCGTTTAGACCTTCATTTATACAGATTTGCAACTTTTTTGTCATCTACTAGTACACAACTACCTAAAAATAATATAAAAGCTAACATGAATTGTGTTGGTTTGTTTATATTCATCAATGAATTTTTTCGTTTTACTTACGAGCTTTTTTGAACACAATTTAAAACTTTTTTTTTAAGCAATAATATTGGTCAAAAAAAATTTTATCGAATTTTTTTAAATCTTCTACATGACAGACCAATTACTGAAAAAGGGTTTCAGCCTATTTAAAAAACATGAGGGTAATGATAGGTTCATTATAGATGGATTGACCCGTATAGATTGGCAATCGCTTTATAAATATACTTTAAGCAATGGATTTGCTTTAAAAAATATTTATTTTTCATGCAATGCAATGGAAAAAACTTAGCAAGAAAGCTGACCCTTTAAGCTATAAAACGATATATATCTTTGCTTCACATTGTTTCATAAAAGAAACAATGTTTTTTTTTTTTTTGAGTTTGAAAGGCTTCTTTTTTTGTCATAGAAATTCCTGTTCCAGTCAAAGCCTAGATTGCACGCTAATAAGATTTAACTTTGTATAAAAAATACAATTTTTTGAAATTGACTGTTTTCTTATCTAAGTCTTTTGTTTTAATTCACTTAATGTCAGCAATTTTTGTAAACTCATTTTACTATTTCATAATCATAAAGCGCACACGTCACGCGGTACTCATGCGTGTTTGGCACAATAATTTTCCGCAATACTAAGCCGTGTTTAACAAGCAAAATTTCTAACCTTGACAGCAAAAAAAAAAAAACTTAACAAGAAAATTAACCCAGAAAAATTGCGTTGACTTAGGCTCAAAAACATTAGAAAAAGCCAAAACGAAAAAAAATCCAAATGAAAATGAAAATACAATTTTTGTTAAGTGGGAAAATTGTTGCTATTGTTACAAAAACCAACAACAGCAATGGAAAAAAAAGAAGTTCAATGAACAAACTAAAGACAACAAACAATAAAAGCGAAACTTCTGCCATGACAGTCAGCAACATGTCACAGAACAGCAACACCAACATATCGGTACGTCTTTAGCAGCAGCGGTTGACTGAGTGCTACCTTATACTTTGCTGTTGGCAACAATTGTTGCTGTTGACAAAAGCGTGCCGTGCAAAATATGAATTTCATCATCGAAACGATTTTTTTTTTCCTCATTATTAAGCTGCTGAATGTCTATAATTTTCCAGCAATTGAATAAAATGAAGAACGAACCAATTTTTTCATGATTTTGTGATGTCTTTGGGTTTGCTGTTTACGGACGGATGTAGGTTGCAAAATAGCATCAAGGTCAGCTTACAAAGGTCTTTAAGTTGTTCATGCTGAAACGTTCTTATTAAAAATAAAGCTTAGTATTTAAAAAAAATGTTTACAAATCTACTAAAAAAATTTAAATTTTGTTAATCTAAGTATTACCGATTTGATTTACATTTAAATTTAATCTTTTTTTTTTCTTTGTAAAAACTGTTGCCATTGCGATAAATCAAAATAAAATGCAATTTAAATGTAACATAATAAACCAATGAATATCACATAATTTTAACATATTCACATAATAAATCATTTTCAAAAATGCAACGAAAGCAACAACAACAATAATAACAACATTGTTACCAACAATCACTTAAGAAAACCAAGTCAATCGATTGAATTTAAATTAAAAAATTGAAATGCAAGCAACTTTATTAAGATTTTGTTGTTTGTCGTAAGCCTACCAAGTGCTGCAGTGTCAATAAGGTGGACCTAAATATGTAGGAAAAATTGTCTAATTCTTAGACTGTAACACGAAAATAATATATGTGTGACAAAAATTAATACTCTGCCCAATATATTATGGAAAATAGCCTGAGTTATTAAAAACACGAAATACAAACTCTACTGAAATAAACCAGAACTTTAAAAATATCAACATCGAAGCAAAGTTGTTGACATCTTTAGCAAAGCAGCGAATATGACCTGATATCTGTAATATTTATATAAAATTGCTTTAATGGAAATACTTTGTAATGGTTTGGCGCAGAATATACTGAACCGCTTTTATTAATTTATATCTGCAAAGAACATATCTGTACTAAAGAAGGATACTGCATACTTTTTTTTATAGTATATCCTTTATTGTAGAATTAGTAAATCCTTTGTTTTAGAATTAAGTTTTTGCAGCTCTGTACTGTAATTATTGTGTACTTATTCTTCTCGATTGTACCGTACGTATTTCGCTTCGAAGCTTTAAGAATCAAATCTCCTCTTAAAATGAGATGTTAAGACACTAATTTCATTATAAAATAAAAAACGGGAATTGCGCGTGCGAAGCCGCGTGTACCAATAGTATACTGATAAAAATCGTACAAAGGGTGGGCTTCCACCCAATGGGTCAATAGCATCTGTGTTTATTTGTTGTTAACAGTAAGCAGCCTGCTTAACATTCGAGGTAGCTGTTGATGACGTTTTGCACATTTCTGGCGGCATATTTTTACGGATGTTAATTTTGAGGTGCTTCAATTGTCATCAAAACGTGAAACAGGAGCGAAATGAGAACATATCTGGAAAATTACTACTAGTCTTTTACATCGCCAATTTCAAATAAAAATAATCAGTTGTCTTTTATTTATGAGCCCCGTCATTAATTCTTACAGTCATATACTTATCGCTAATAGGTACTTGGGTACACCGCTTGACTACGGTGCACACCAAACACTTTATTTTTAGACACAAAACGGCTAATCTTTAGTAACGTAAAGAACATATTTCCCTATATGTGATAATTTTTCTCAATAAAGGGGAAGAAGATTTTCTTTAAAAACTCAAAAGACTTGAAAGCTTCAAAATAAAATAAAATAGTTTAGGTGGTAAGGCGATCTATTTCGTAACATACTTAACGATATCATGAATAGATAAGATCTTAATATACATGAATCATCAGACTTGAGTCCCATCTCTTTTTGGGATTTTGAGGAGGAGTGTTTCTGGTTTTTCAGTATGACTTCAATAAATGAGGCCCTAAAACTTAATTGGAATGAAATGATTAAAGCCAAACATTAATTTATTGCTTCTGTTTTGCACACAGATAAATTGAATGAAACCGCATTATTTAAAGTTTTTTAAAAACTATGAAAGCGTACTAGAATACAATTTTTTATGATGTGTGCTCCCAATATTAAAAGAGACACCAAGCTTTTGAAACAGCGCAGTGACTTTGTTGCTATTATTTTGCTCAACACTTTATAATAATATTATTTATATATTATAACATGTATTGAAACTAATGTTAGGCGACATATTTTAAAATTTAGTTCCACCTCAATTCGATAATTTATCATCCAGTATCACATACAAAGTACGCAGCACACAGAGTATCACCACAAAAAAATTTGAAAAAAAAAACACAACAAATGGTTAACACAAATAGGCGTTAAACAATTTATTTTAAAACATTTTTTTTTTATCTTAAAATGAAATAGATATCGCTCTAGTGTATATTGATGATGTTCTACAAACATTTTCATGGTTTTTGTTGTTTGCTAGCTCTGTTCTAAACTAAGTTATGTGCATTTATTTGCATTATATTAAATGAAGAAAAATTAGTTTTTTAACAGCTTTAAGGCAGCAGTGACGGTTGCGTCGTTTGCTTGCAAAATTAAAGAAGTTATTTTTACTGCAGTCATTGTTGTTACTTTGTTGCCTAATGTGCGGGAGTTTGGTTTTGTTGTTTATTCTTGTTTTAATTGATTTAATAAGTGAGTTGTTTTAAAGAATATTGTGCTTCATTAAATGAACTTGCACTGAAAAAAATATCTAATTAAAAATCCAAATTATGTTTCTTCTATTTGAACTATTGGCAATTATTATCATTTAAGATGATAGCAATGGTGTTGCTTTTCTTAACTTATAACTTGAGCGATCTTAAGCTTTTTTCTTGATTATAAAATGGCTAGTCGTCAAGTTATTAAAAAAAGGCAACTGAAAAATCTCAAAATCGTTTTGTTTTTTTTTTTTGGGGAAAGTTAGTTAAGTCACGGCAATAAAACCTTTGGTTATCAGGCTCTGTATTTTCTGATGAATCGACTTATATGAATTCATCAGTATAACTTGAAAGATCTTCATGCATATTTTTAGCTGGAATTTATGCCATTACTATAGCCCTTAATTTAATACTTACGTCGCATACCTTTAATTTTACACTTGGGTTCATTTGTACCCTAATACATTTACATAAGAACAAGTCGAATTTGGAATTGAATTGGATAAAAAGAAAATTAATTTGAAATTATAGTGAAATTTGAAAATAATTTAAAAATCTGTCATTGCGGCTTGAGAATTGGCAGAGCATCTGATTGCCATAACTCCTTCGTTGATTAAGAACCTTCGAATTCTGCCGATGTGAGTGGCTACCAAGCCTTTAGAATGGAAACTCAAACTTTTTGCATATTTTTGTATTACTTTCGAATTTCTCAGTCGTTATTTCTAACTTTTGCAGGGTGCTGAGACAATTTGGATATTCTTCCTAGTTTAATAATTTTTTTGCACATTAATTCAATTCTTTTATTTTATGAAAACGAACTAAAATGCTTTGGAATACAAATATAACCAAGCTTAGACCAATATATAAGAGTTTAAGACTCACGTCCACATGCCTTTGGATGTTGGTTTACATATATATATTTTTCATTATATTTAGAATGCACCCATTGAGAATAACCTGATATATGAAAGCGCTCGGAGCATGTGAAATATAGGACTATCTTGGTAAAAGTTTGAAAGGATAAGTTTGTACCCTAGTGTAGACACAAGAGTATAAAACCTTATTTGAACCGAAAACTATGATAACAAGTAGACGAAATTCATTATGAACCTAAACAGGAACTACCCTTAGTTGCCAGTAGGAATAACAGACTGTCACTGAAAACTATTTAAATGCCTCAATAGAATGAGTCGCTCCAGTAATACTGCCTGCATAAGATGTTGCGATGTCACATTATTTGATCGAAATTATTACGGGCATGCGATCAGCTCATCGATTAAAACACACCGATTTAATGCCTCAAAAATCTCCGTATGACAAAATTCGACCCACCTCATACAATCATAAATAATAACAGTTGTTTTTGTGCGCTTTGTAGTCATTAAATTTTTTTTACGATGTTCAAACCGCGGGAAACAGCTTATTAAATATAAATACCAAGCATTGACCACACTTATTTCACTTAATGTTGAAAATTGTTTTGATTTCAAAACTCACAAAAACGTTTAAATTAATGGTACAAAATTTTGAATGGTCATATTCGAAATATTCAGATATTTATTGAATTTACATTCGCTATTTGAAAATATCAATATGTTGCTATTAAAATGTAGTCAATTATTTGTATATAGATATTTTCATAAAAATATTATCGTATGAATTTGCAGATATTTAAGTGAAAACATGAAAATATATTTGCTTTTGTTTATTTTATATTATAATGCTGAGTTAATTCACAACATTCATTGATATATTATATTTAAGACTTGAGTCGTCTAATGTCTATTTAAGCATATCGACAATAGAATTTTTTTATTGAAACATTGCCGTAAAACTAATGTTTAGCTCTTACACATGAAACTATTTCATGACAACATTTCTTTCAGTGAGTACACACGCCAACATTTTATTTCACATATTGCGCTCAAGTTATACACTTAAGTGATTAATGGCGTAAAGTTCAAGTTGAGTTCGGCTGTTGAGGTTTAAGTTGACTTATCTCGGCTAGAGAAAGAGAAGTGTGCTGTTTATTCTCTGTGGTGACATAATCTGGGAAATAAAATTTATGCGGTGAGATCATGACGTTAGAAAAAAATACAAATTATTCAAAAATAATAAAACTGCAATTTTTGTGCAATAATTTTTTAAACAAAAGACTTAAGCCACAAACCTGAAAAAAATAGCTTGTACGATGGTAGGTACTTTTAATTATAGCAGCCAGTCAACAGATAATATCTAAGAATACATTGTTAAAAATATCGCTTCAAATATTTTGGTTAAATAAATTAATTAGTAATATTATTCCAGAGTTTTTAATCTAAAAATTTGTTTTCACATGAAACCAGCACCTTTCTTTTCTTTGCGCTCCAGACACTTTCAAGTCAAATTGGTGAACATCTCGCCCACGCAAACTGCGGTAGGTCAACCCAAGTACATGTTGCAATCAATTTAATTGCCATCAATCCATCACTAAAATTTCCTATTTTAACAACAGTCCAATGCACGATTCTCGTATAACATTTCCACCACTTGACTATAGTCCAGTCTCTCCAAAAAAAACTTCAATATGAGGATGTACTAATGCTGGGGACAAAACTGTTATTTTTCTAAACTGCTTGATCGGTTTTAAAAAAACTTCATAAATTATTCTCTAAGATATTGCACCATCTGACATCGATGGCTGCACAAATAAAAAATTCTTATCAAGTAGGTTTGATAGAAGGCATGAGAATGAAAATCCTGTTTATTCGCGTTGTTTTTTTATCGCATATATGAAAATATATATATACATATATATATATATACATGAATTGACTATAGAAAACCCTACAGACACTGGACTATTATCAAATGTTTTTATTTTTTCTCTTTCCCTCTGCGAAACAGAGAGGGCGTTTCACAAGCAGCACCAAACAGCAAAAAGAGAATAATTCAAAAAAGGCCCTAATCAAAGTTAAATAACTCAATCATCTAAGGCAAGCAGCTCACAGCCACGTAGGCAGCAGCAACATCAAGAGCCTCTTGAGCCCTAGAATTGAACGATTAGTAACAAATTAATCACGTTTTGCCGCAACGCATTGCTGCGCCATGTTCTATATATAATTAGACAAAAGCAGGGCGGGCGCCTACATAGGAGTTAATGACGCACACAGGCAATGAACGGTAGATACTTGAGGATGTTGCAAGGAACAGCTGTTGCTTGTAGGTTAACAAATGTTTTTAGTATCTTTCAGAATATTACGGTTTTTGACCGTATATCGTTGGCCGTTTTTGTAACTATGTTGGTTAAATGAAAAAAAAAAAAACCGTTTTGTTGTGTAACTTAAAATATCGCTGTGCTTGGGGTTCTTTGCGCAAGCATGTGTGTGGCCATTTGAACTTCCACCGGAAGCTGTTGCAACAAATTGAAGCATCACGTTTTGTGTCAATTTTAAATTATTAGTTTTTTGTGGGCGTTGACGGCTGTTGTTTAAAAGAAATACTTACGCCATCTATAGGGCAGGCAAACTGTTCATCAAATATATTTATTTACACATCCACCAAAGACTAAAAGGATTTCAAAATTTATCCCACATTCAATTTACTTATTACGAGATTGGCTTAAGGTATATGACAAATATCATAAATAATTCTGATATGGGTCACATTCACATCCTTTTGAAAAATTTTATGCATATCAAAGACCACTGTGGTGTGTTTATTCTCATAGAAGCATAGAGGGTAACGAGCTAGTGGAATCACTAGCAAGGGTATACCTGTTAGAAATTACAATTTTTAAAGTACTTCACTTTTACTGATTCAATATAGTTCTGTTCTACAAAAAAAAAAAAAGATTTATTAATATGGCATTAAATAGCACTGATCATCAAAATAAATGTTAGTTCTAACGTTTTAAAATACAAAATGATGCGTATGCTCCTTTCATTTGTGTCCTCTATTCGGACAGCATGTGGAATAATCAGCCCGAAAGGGAGCATACAAAAATGTCCTTAATCCTTAAATTAAAGCCTATGCAATCTGGTTGGTTTTCTTTCTAATTTTTATGCGCATAGTTATCAACACCTCAATTATATCAGTACTTCCAATAAAGTTTGGTTTAATTGTTTCGTTAGTATAGAAATTTTATTTGTTATTAGTCGACTGTTGTTATTAATTAATTGAACAATATTTTGATCGAATTTTACAGTCTTAGCAGAAACCGATATTTTTTGTGAAATTTCACAAATCGGTTAGTGCTTTTTAACAAACATGACAGAGACAACAAATGGAACAATTTAACCTGGTAATTGGTGACATATGTTTTGGCTATTTCCAGTTATATACATATTCACATACATATATACATTGCCTCATCAAACCAGTTTTGGTTAATTTGTGCACGGATTTGAACCCCGACCATTCCATGAATTATGTTTGGACAGCCGCTCTTAACACTTGAGCCATTTGTTAAAAAGCACTGACCGATTTGTGAAATTTCACAAAAATATCGGTTTCTGCTAAGACTGTAAAATTCGATCAAAATATTGTTCAATTAGTTTCGTTAGTATCATAAAATAAAACAGTGTTTGTGTCGCTATGAATCGCGCGCAGAGCTAGTTACTGCTGAATTCATTAGAAATCGGATAGAACCTTAGTTGTGCGCTTGGAAAAAAAGTGTCCATAACGAAAGCATCGTAACGGAATTAGGATCCCTTATAGGAACAAACATTTTTGACGATTTCGTAAGGGGATCAGGAATCTTTCGAAAGAGATCTCAAAAAATTGAATAGATATCATTCAATGATAGAAACTCTTCGATCTTCAAAACAAATACATGAGGAAGATTGATCAGTCAAAACAATAACACAGTGCAATGGAATTTGGTAAAACCTCTAGTTCTGAAACCCGACTATACTTTTCGTTGCACTGAATTCGAATTTCGGTTTTCGAGATATTCTAACCTAAAAATGGGAAAATCACCCTTTATCGAGATATTTGAGGTTATAATACATCGTAGGGTAACTTTTTTATAAAACCTTTAATGGAGTCCAAAGATCTTCTCCTCCTCTTCAAAACCAACGACCTCACTAATGGTTTCAAAAAAAAAAAAAGGTTTTCGATGTAGCTTTGCCATCAATACCTTCAAAAACCGTAATTTTTGCCCTTTTAGGTTGTTCTGATTCCTACAAAAGCGAAATTCAACTAATAAAATTATTTTTTTTTCATAAGTTACTTGGCAGATATCAAAATTAGACATCTAGAACACAGATACATAATTCGTGTTGCGCTGCGTAATCTGTGGTAGAATAGAGGTCGTGAGGTAATCATCCAGGTTATGGGAGCTCTGATAAATAAACGTACTGCTAAGGTAGAAAAACTCCCCAAAATCAACGATTCACTGACTTAGAACCTGAACACAATAACGATTTCCTTGCAAGACAATTTTCAGTTTGCCAGAAAATGTCTTCAAAATACAAAGTAATGAATCAGAAACAGAGCTTGGACAATCGCTGGCATCGTTTTCGTAGTTTCCGTCATGGTAGTTACCGAAAAATTGATTGGGTTTACTTTCATCTGAACCCAAAATGTATCTTGAAGTTACAGAAAAGGATATATATACTATTTTCGAGATTATGAGAAGAATTTTAAGAGCCAATCAATACTTATTAGGCCTGAGGTAACGACTGGGTGTGATCATCAGCTTACTTAGAAGTCTGAGAAATTTTAGTTAGATGTCCCCTAAACAGTCAATAAGCATGGCAAAGTGGTCCATGTCGTGAATCAATTTTTCATAATTTCACAACAGAGATTGTACTTTATGGGGTTAACTGAGCATGAGTTAGATATATAGTCTAGGCTGAATACCGGTCGAATCACAAATTACTCTGTTAAGGGAGATAATCAAATGGACATTCATCTTCCCTGTTTAGGGAAGAAAGGTTTGAACTCGTGATCGATACAATTATTGGAGACAAAGCAAGAAACCAGCACATGGCTAATATTGGAGCTGCTCCAACATGCAACTCATCTCTCATGAAAGAAGAGAGCGAAGAATATGTTTTCTTTTGTTTTCTCTTTTGTTTTGTATTTTGTTGACATTTATAACTTTAGCTTGGTTGGCAATCGCTCAATTTCCCTATTCCCTGCGTTACATAAAGAAGCTTAAGAAGTGGGTACTCTTTAAATATTGATGCTGCATTTGACTTCTTCTGGAGAATATATCCTTCAAGACAAATCCCTTCAAGAACTCTCGCATAAGATAATAAATTTTTAGCTCGGTTGAGATGTGGTGCTACAATTCACCACAACGTTCACGTCAATCGTTGATGTCAGACGATTGCTAAGGGCATGGCGCACATTCATTTGAATTATAATAAATTAAAACTGCTCAGGAAGAGCTACGGTTTCAATTATAGCTCGGAATAAAATAAAATATCACTTAATTATTTATATTTATTTCAAAATGTTCAATGTTTTATAAAAACTGCTGAACCAAATCTAATTATTGTAGGTTATGAGGAACAAAATCTTAAATAATCAAATATTGAACATTATAAGTATCATAATCAAAATGACTTATCTAGGGGAAACCCTGTAAATGATATTCTCATTATTATTATTTTTTACTCATAAGCCTTATCATTGAAATGAAATTGAAAGCGATAGTCCACAAGTTGAATGCTATGCGAATATGTTGAGTTTTTTCCGATTATCTATTTATTCTTTTTTTTTAAGTTCTCAAAGCATTTTAAAATGAAAATAATAATTATAATTGGTCGCTTGTGTGATTGTCTGTGACACAGAAAATGCAATTGTTGTATTGTTGTTCTTGTTGCCTTAGCTCCGTCTCCGGCTTGAAAACGGTAATGATTGCGTTCCCCTATATTTTCAAGGTCAACATAGGGAAGTTGTCGTCGTCGTCGTTGTTGTCGTCAACGCTTCAGTAATTGTTTCAAGCAACAATTTTAAATAAATTTATATCGTATTAATTTTTTTTTTATTTTTGGCTTAGAAGGTTGGCATCTCAGCAGTTAACTTCATCGTCCAAGTTGACTGGCGCTTAATTGGCCCCCACTGTTTGAATTTCGTGCCAATTGACTTTGTATTAGAAAATTGCTAGAGCGTTTCGTTTTAATTTGATTTGAGAATCCAAGCGAGGAAAGGGCAGATTGAGGAAATTTACTGGCAATTTAATTCAGTCGTTTGTTGTTTTTGTATTCACCTTGCAATGAGTGTTGATTTAAAGCCTGTGAAATTGGGTTAACTATGCATAAGTGGTTAAGAGCAGGGTGAAGATTGCAATACGAAAAGTCATTTGCTTATGGGAGCTCAATTTAATTAAGGTTATTACAGCGTCATTAAATGAAGTTATCTTTTTGTTAGATAAATGCACTGATTTTTACATGCATGTTAAGTTAAGAAAATGAACACAATTTAATGCCAAGATATCGTTTTAAAAAAAATCTACTGCTTAATATCAAGTGAGTCGATCGGCGTATGGTTTTTCATAAAATGAACATTTTTACTGAAAGGAAAAAAAACTATCAATAAATTTTTAGCAGGAAATGCTTATATTACTTGAGTTTTTATTTTGAAAAGGTATATTTTATTGAAATAAGTCTCGCAAATTGGTTAAAAATATTACTCCGCTATCTGGCTACTGATGTTTTAGCACTAGAGCCGTTTCAGAGACATATAGTTTTGAAAACTAACATACTTTTATCTCAGTGAAGTTGGTCCAACATCTTTGGAATTTGCAATAACTAAAACTTGTGCTACAATGTACCCGACTTGTGCTATGATTTTTATAAGCAAAACCATTTTTAGTGTGAAGTTGGCCCAACATTTTTCATATTAATAAAAAAGTAACCTTGAGATGTAATGTGCTCAGGATGTGTTGTCATGTGCCGTAAAGGATATAAAATTATTTGTGGAATTTCTACCAAAAACATTTTGTGCTGTGAAGTTAGCCCAGCCAAGCGCTGTAATGCGCTTGACTTGTGCTCTGATGTGCCGTATCGCAAAAATATAATTCAAAGTACCTATATAATGAAAATTTTATTAAAAAAAAAATTTATGTAAAGTGAGACCCATCATTGTACAACTTAAAAAAAACTAGTTTTCTTTGTTATGCTCAATTTATGCTAAAATTTGCCGTATTTCAAAATATCAATATTTCAAGTTTTCCTACACAAAAATGTGTGTGAAGTTGGCAAAGCATTTATCGAATTTCAAAAAAAAAAAAATGATAGTGCTGCGTTTTGCCGGACGTTAGCGATAGGGCACACCATAGCACAAGCCGAGCACATCAGTGGTACTGATCGATTTTTTTCAAAAATTTTCGAAAAATCTCTTATTCATTTAACAAAGTATAAGATTGTTTCGATAATGTGCAGTGTTCTTAGTTAATTCTGTTGAAATATATCCAGATGCGGCATTTTGAATAACAAAGATACAATTTTTGTATTAAATTAATTAATTATACATAAATTATAAGAGTCTTTCTTATTCAAAATGGCGCATATGAATATTTTTCAATACGGAAATGACAATGAAAATTCGAAAGAATAGATAGATAGATATCGCTAGCACATTATCAGACTAGATTTAAAATTTTGCTTATTAACAATATTTATAAATATTAGTTTTTTACAAAAATTTCTGAAGAGCAGCAATAGTTAAATTGTAGGAATTCAGGCTTTTACAGAATAAAAAATTGTTTATTGCTAACTTGCATAAAGACGTCTAATATGAAATTTTTTAATAAAGCACTAGAATTAACAACACTCAAATTTAGAAACACTTGAGTAAAAAACTTAGAAAAGAATCCTCATACCCTTATTGGAAAGTTGCGGTCATAATTTTTTCGTTTTGATGCCACCCACAATATCAGCGCTATCTAAAAATCTTTATAGAGCAGGTTTTTTGCTCTCACAGGACTTTTAGTTTTCATTCTGGTCGAATATTAATATTATTTATTAAGAATTCCTCTTTAGCTGGCAATTAAAAGCATTAAAGACTTGAGAATTATCGTGTCAATTTCAATTTGGCAGCTTATTATATCTGAAATATTTCGAAATAAAAATTAATATATATCCTTGACCAAATTTTTGTATGTCCTTATTTTAACAAAAATAAATTTCCTTATAACTCTTAATGCGAATTAGATACTTAAAATCATTTAGCGAAGTGATGGCGTTTTATCTTATATTTGAAAATTATTTTGGCACCTACTTAGATGAGGATGGTATATCACAACTGTGACACTTTTTTAGAAATTTATTAAATATTAGTATAGTTAGGTATACATAGAATAAATTTATTTTCCTACATGATTGCTGCTCAGCCTTTTGTACAATATATATATATATATATATATATATATACACAACGGTAGTTTGACAAACAATTTTCTGAAAATCACTTTAAGATGGGAAGCTCTGCAATAAATTCTATAAATGAGTACTATTTAAAAGATAAGATAAAATTATTTGTAGGAAAACTTAATTCATTTGACTTAGATTTATAAAACATTTTTTTTTTCACGCACATTTTTGCATTAGTTTAAGTTTTTTTTTAAATTTTCGAAAAATGTGTTTTATGCGACACGATATCTTAAGGAAATTAAATAAAAGTTTCATTAAATAAAATAAAGATATACATAATTGAAGAACTTTAAAAAACCATAACTAAATTCTGAGAAAATTTCAGAGAATTCAATTTAATTCAAAAAGTAGTAAGCCGACTTTAAACTGCTATACCTACATAATCATATATAACTTCATATATTGTCTATAATTTATAGTCTCACTAAATCGTTAAGTAAAATTGTTCCAAGATAATTAAAAATCAAAATCATTGCAGGAAGGATTCTTACACAAATGTTTGATTACTTTTAGAGTTGCACTTTGAAAGTTGTTCTATTTTTCGGCATATTTTACATTGAAACTTAAGGTGCATTCACAACGGCAATAGATTTTCGACCAGTAGGTAAATCTTTATAAGAAATATGAATATATCAATTAGATCAAGAGCGATAAAATTAAATTATACTTGTACCATATACCACTTTGTTTTAATTGTTTTCAAATATCACAAAAATAAATCCAAAAAAAAAAACTTTTAATAAAAAACTTCAAAATTTTTCTTCAATCAAATAAAATTTTTTTAACTTACGTATGCTGCATTTTTCGGCAATTTTTCTTATTTTATTTTTTATATTAAATTCTCTTAAAAAAAAAATGTCTGCATTTATTACACGCACAGGCAGATTTTTCACCAAATTGCTCGCGCCACAACAGCCGATGCACAAAAATGCGCTGAATTTGCTATTATTCAACTGCTCGCCCTGGATGGGTCAGCAACAGCAGCGTTCACTCAACGTACAGGAGCATGTCTCATATAAGCTGCTCAACGATGCTGGCATACCAACACCCAGATTCGGAGTTGCCAAATCTGCCAAAGAAGCGGGAGAAATCGCTAAGAAACTGGCGACCGAGAATATGGTCGTTAAGGCACAAGTTCTAGCTGGTGGCCGTGGTGTGGGCCACTTCAAAAATGGTTTCAAAGGAGGTGTACGACCTATCAGCACCTCCGAAGAAGCCGAAACAGTTGCTGGCAAAATGATCGGGCAACTACTGGTGACCAAACAAACTGGTGCTGCAGGACGCATTTGCAACTCAGTTATGGTAGCTGAGCGTAAATTTCCACGACGCGAATTTTACTTTTCCGTATTGATGGAGCGCACATTTCAGGGTCCTGTACTTATAGCATCATCACAGGGTGGTGTTGAAATCGAAAAGGTTGCAGAAGAGAATCCTCAGGCTATTTTATATGAACCCGTTGATATTAAGAAGGGCCTTACATGTGAACAGGCGCAAAAGGTGGCATGTAAGGTGGGCCTCGATAAGAACCTTGATTCTACTGTTGAAATGCTAATGAACATGTATGACCTGTTCATAAAAAAGGATGCGCTGCTGATTGAAATCAATCCTTATGCTGAAGATTCGTGTCAAAAAAATCAATTCTTTGCGTTGGATGCGAAATTTCGCTTTGACGACAACAGTGAGTTTCGTCAAAAGGAACTCTTCTCTTTTCGTGATTTATCTCAAGAGGATCCGCGCGAAATACAGGCATCCAAATTTGATCTAAACTATATCACTTTGGACGGCAACATCGCTTGTATGGTCAATGGTGCTGGCTTGGCTATGGCCACTATGGATATTATACATTTATTTGGTGGTGAGCCGGCTAACTTCCTGGATGTTGGTGGTACTGCTAATCCAAAAACTGTCATGGAAGCCTTCAAGATCATAAGTACAGATCCAAAAGTACAATGTATCTTGGTGAATATATTCGGTGGAATTATACGCTGTGATGTCATTGCAGAGGGTATCATCAATGCTTCTAAGGAGCTTAAGATGAAAGTGCCAGTTGTCGTGCGGCTACAGGGCACGAATGTAGACAAGGCGCGTGAAATGATCAAACAGTCAAAGCTTAAAATTATAAATGGATTTGATTTCGAACACACTGCCAATATGACGGTGCATTTGGCAACAATTGTGCAATTGGCAAGAGAAATGAACATTGAAGTGAACTTTGAGGTGCCAGAAGGGGGTGAAAAGAAGGGTGGTGACAAATGCGATCCAAAGGCAAAGACAGTTGATGACGCCAAGAAAAAGTTGAAGCTTAAGAAGGATGACCCAAAGCAAAAGCCTGGACCGAAGAAAAAATAGTTATTTGGAAATTTGGCTGTGTTGTTGTATGCCTTCAATATTATGTGTAAATTTTTTAGTTTTATAAAAAAAATTCTCCTTACTCATTACGGCTTGGATAAAAATTTCTAAAAATTGAGAGCACTGGTTTTAATTAATCCTTTTTGTACGGCCATGGGCAATTTTCGAAGATTTTGGTCGAACCTAAAACACTTCGCAGATCTTAAAAAAAGTTTCGTTACATAATAGGCTCAAATTGATTTAAGCGCTAATGGAGTCGAGGCCAATTTACCATTAGATGTTGGTGAAACTCGATTTGCATTTTTTGGCAATATCAAAACCTTAACAAAGAAGACGCTGAAAAGAAATAGCAGTTGCATCCAGATTGGCTCTTTGTTGAGAATTGGAACTTATGATTTTCAGCAAAAATTGAGACTATACTGACACAGTGACTTAATTTTCAGCCAAATTGCAAATATTTTCAAAAGTTTTTGTGAATTTCTAAAGAATTTTTATTAGAAATTATAGTTTTAAGCAAGCAGCGTTGTTCATGTAAATTTACACAAATCATTCAATACTTTTTTTTAAACAACACAACTAAACTCTAGAAAAAGAATTTCAAAATATTTCGCTACTCAGCAAATATGTTTGCTAGCCCTTGACCGTGGGTTGAGAGACTTTATAGTCCTTACCTAATTGATTTTTATAATAATAATGGGACATTGATCACGAAGGCTACATTTCGACAAATATCAGTTGAGATGGTACTTTTCATGTTTAGTCACAGCAAATACATATAAAAAAAATTAAATTCTGCCTTCAAGTCCATACATTCTCCTCAGCAACCACGTTTTCTTGTCAGTTTTCCCTAGTTGCAATTCAAACCCTCAGACTAAGCTTTTTTCAGTGGATTGAAGTAGTTTCTAAGCATCATCCCACGTTGTAACGAAACAAATTAGAAAACTTGTTTAGTTTATACTATTTGGTATAAAACTTTCATTTACATAAATTTCTACCTGGTCACCTTACGTTTCTATTAAACAGCATAGGAACAGTAGTGTTATTTGTATAGTGCGTGTGCAAAATCATATGCTTCATTTTTTTTGCATTTCTGCAACAACAAATTGTATTAACGTCAGTAATTGGCAGTTCTGATTTATTTGATAATTTCTGCTGAAATTGAACTAATTTCAGAAGTACCAACTTTGAACTTAAGGTATGAAAACCTTGTTCTTGCATCATTCTTTTGTTTCAGTAATTCAGTCAGTAAACACCTATCAGTGAAAAAATAAAATATTTAATTTAATAGAACAAAGGAACAAAGATTCCTTAAGTGATACCTTTTCCTCAGTGTTAACTTCAAATTGAAAAGAAAGTTTTGAATAAACATTGGCATTTTTACTGTCGTAAAAAGTAAAAACCTAAATCTGCAAATTTGCAAGTGAAACCTTACTTGTTAATAAATTTTTTATTGTCGAGAACTTTCATTTCGAGTATTTTTATACTAAAAATTCGTTTAGAAACAGTGCATGAATCTTTCAATAAGGTAAGATTTTTGTGCGTTAGCAAATTTCACTTAAAATTAATTCACGTAATAAAAAAATTTTTCAGATTCATGCATTGATTTTATATGAGAATCTCACCTATACCTACACGCCATTAATAAGTTCTCCTATTTCTGGACATACACCTAAATTCAGCCTTATTAGTAGTCCCAGAAGAGTTGTGCATCAGGGAGCATTAAAAATTAGCCTTAGCTGCAGATCATCATGTTCGAAGAAACTCCGAAAAATCTGCAAAAGCAAGAATGTGCTTAACAACATTAGAGCGACTGTGTTACGAATTCAGTCTGCCCCGCAAGTTTGTTAGTAAAAGTTTAAGTCCCTAAAATCGCCATAAAATATTGCTTAATGCAATAACACAATGTTTTATATTTGTGCTAAGCAAAAATTATCTTAAAATTTCATTACTTTTTGTGCAAAAATTTAGTTAAATTGAATCTTTGCAAAGTGTTAAAATAAATTTAAAATCATGAAACTTTTCAAGTAAATCTATTCTTAAAAAGAAATTAATATTTAAAATTAAGATTAAAATTAGTGTCAGTATGAAAGAAAAAATTAAATAGTGAAAAAGAAATCCTAAATAAGCATAGTCATCAAAATGGAAACGATGAATTAAAAATTTAAGTGTTTGAAATTAAACCTAACTAAAAGTAATTGGAAAAGAAACAAAAAGTTGGCATGGTATAAAATTCCATTCATTGAAGAATAATCATTTCCATTATGAATCCTCATATGCATTAACGTCTTGCCACATTAATTGCCAAGCTTTAGACATAATTTTTATATTGAAAAGATTTTAAGTAAAAAGAGAAAAACCTACTTATACTAAATATTTCTATAACCTAGACCCTAATCATAGGTAATTATAATGACTCTCTAAGTTCCACAATTAACAACAACAACAATCCAGCATAAACAGAGTGGAAGGCCTTGCAACCTGTTCGGGATTTATGAATATGTAAGTCTTGTTTGTTTATTTTACTTATTTATTTATTTCGAAAAATGAGAGCAAGTGTAAGCTTCAATTAATTTCCGAAACCAATACGTGAAATCGCATCTTCCACTTTCGCTCATTTTTCTATTCTCAATTATTTTTCGCATATTGATTTTGTGGTCATCGGTTTTGTTTTGATTATCCATATTTCTTAAAATTCGGGTAGAATTACTTTCTTAAAATAAGCTAATAACTATATAACTACTTTTGTATATAGTTCTCAGTTCTGCAAGTATGTAAAACTTGTTGCACTGTTAAATTATTCGAATGCGAAAATGTTTTTAATTTCCAATTTTAAGATACTTTTTTTTTTTATGAGTAATTTTTTTTTGTCCTCTTATATATACCTACCTAGGTTTTTGAAAGATCATTTCGGATTGTAATTATGTTCTAAGAAAGCGAGAAAAAATACAAAAAAAGAATGGTATGTTTATCTTGAAAGTTTATACCTATGAATTTATTGGAAATAAAGTTTAAGTGAATTATGATACATTAAACCATGATGTTATTAACTTAGAACTTCTTGTGTGGTAATGGGTTCTGCGGAGTAAATTTGTTAATCATGTGGGATCCTTTTTAACAATTTCGTGCGCATAAAGGATCATTTGGTTGGGAGGGTAGCGATGCACATATCTCTATGACACTGTGAGATATTACGGTTTAGATAGATGCCCTGTTTAAGTTTGGTTTAAATTTCTATTTTGGTCCAATTTACAGTTTGCTTAAAAAATTTTAGTTTATTTGGTTTATTTTTCCTTTAAAGTGGCATTCAGGGACTCTACAATAAAATGTAAGGTATCCAATGCTTGGGTGATAGTAGAGCCAACGAACCCCCCAGCCGACTGTTTGCTAGTGATTACAATGGGTCCCGACCCGGCCTGCTACCCCATATCAGCAGCTTTAAGGCTGTTTCGACAGTGATGTGTTTTTGTGGGCATCCTGTCTAATCTTTCATTTGGATACCCTGTGTGTGTTGGTGTGTGTGTGTTGTATTGTATGTGTCCATATAAACACATAACAATCAATTTCATGCACATTATCATCTTGAGCTCAACGCTCAACTTGTGTGTGTACACACACGTTATATTACAACGTAGAGTAATAATGTTGGGAATTTAAGATCAACTGCACGTTCTCATCAGCAGTCTAAACATTGCTTACATTAAAATTTAACAAATTTTATTTATGATTAGAAAAAAAATTTAAAAAAAAAAATGGTTCAAATAAATTCTGAAAATAAATTCTGATAATAAATTAAATAAGTTAAATATTTGGCATTAAAAAACAAATCTTTTTCTCTCGCATTGTGGATCAGTCTCGAAAACTGGCAATTATCGAGTTGAGCAACCGGCACATGTAATATTTGTTAGCAACAGCTGGAAGTAAACGGAGTGTATTGAGATCCAATCTATATATTTATTATATTGTGTTACTATTATTATCCTATAGTTCCGGTAAGAGCAAAAGCCCTGACCTATAAGTTATATCTTTTCATGGCTTGTGTTTTCATGTTTTTCAATTTATTATTGGCATATCATTTTCATCATTCGACGCCATTGGATAGGTTTTACTTAATATAAACTCCCCTGAGATGGGAGTAACCATATAAAGTTCCAGATCAAGCGAAGCCATAAAATCCTCAATATCTTACTGAAACAGTTAAGATTTCACCTTTGTCTAGGTAGAGTGATTGCGAGGGGCCATGATTTGCTATTCAATTAATCGTTAAGTTGTGAAAAGTTATTAAAAAATAATAATACCGGAATTCGAGAAAAATTAAAAAGACTAAATGCGATTTAATTATCATAATATCACTTGAAGTTCTTAGAATATGTTTTAAAACGTTTGTAGTCACAGACACTAAAGAAAATTTTCAAAATTAAATTGCTCTGTACTATTCTATAAGTTTTAAAAAAATATTTGTGTAACAATTCTTGGAATTCTTATTATCAAACAGCCCGTAAAGAAATCAGAAAAATTGGAGATTTCGTGGTGCCGTTCCTATTGTATTGACTTTATGTCTCATCTGTATGTACTATTTATAGAAATGGAACTAACAAATTTGAAAGATAAATTTGCACAAAACTTTACTATATAATTAATGGTAAATGATTCATGTTATTGTAGTCTATAAAGAGAATTCTATGTCAATTTTTGTTTATTCTTACCCTCCATAAAAACATGCAAAATGCTCCTCATATCCTTTACTCATGTATACATAAAGGAATTATTTTATTATTTAGCTGTCACTCCCAATATCATATCTTTGTTTCGATCAAACTGTTATTGTTATGTCAACTTACTGGAAAATTTTTGATGTCCTTTTTGACACCCCATGTTGTCACAGCAGGTCCTTTGTTTCATTGAATTTTGTGTGTTACTTTCAGCCAAAACAAAGTCATTGCCAACTTCCAATGTGGTTCTATTTCAAGTGTGTGGTCTACTGCACGTGTACGAACAGTACAACAAAGAAGTGATGCACTGGCGCCAATGTCACAATCTTATTGTTTCTTAATTTATTGGAAATACGAATTTCAGAAATCACAAAAATCAAATCGTAACTTTTTTATACAAAAAGTTTTATATGGTTTCCGAATCAAGATGAAAAAAAAAAAAAAAAAATGTTTCTGCACTCGCTCTTTATCATGGATATATTTATATAATGTCCTTCGCGTAGTTTTCAAAAACTTATACTGATTATAGACAACTTTGACTATATAGGTATGTCAAACTTTTAAAAATTTTCCTCATACTATACTTTGAACGTTGAACTGACAAATTAAATGTTTCGTTCTGCTCGTGTAGAATAATTTTTTCTGTGGTATTGTGGTCATTAAACTACATTCATGAAATACTTCCAAATACTCTATTTAATATGGTTCATTAGCAAATAATGTAATATAGATATCATAGGTCTTGATTTGGGGGTCGGATACGCCAAAAATTTTCATTTTATTACCTTTCATATATATCACAAGAATATTAAAAATCAAGATGATATTTATCTTCAATGAGTTTTTTTTATTTGTATAACTCTTGAAGACAAGTACAGGTACAAGGAAATTTTCTGAACCGCTTGCAAAGGAAGGGTTATTTAATTGAAATGCATTTTGTCTTTAGTTGCCCAAGAAACTGTGTATTGAGACACATTTTGACCTCAGAAGCCTTGAATAGCTGATAGCGAAGTTTTAGAACTTTCAAGTGTCACTGACATTGGAGATATTATTTAAATTTCCAAAAAAGTATAAGTGCTGCATAAAAAAGAGTATATCTTTGCATATTTCGACCTCTATATATATATCTCTGATATGCAGCTATGACGACTGGGTAAAAATTATTCTATAAAAGCAGGCATTTGGTGTTAAAAACATAACATTTGTTTGTCAGTTTTTACTTTCAGTGTTCGACGAGTTTTTGTAAAAATTTCCAAAGTCAGATTTTGATTTTTTGTAAAAAATGCACAGGGTGACATCTCATTATCATAACAATGAAAAAAGTTCCGGGTAGTGTTGAAATTTAGAAAAATTTTATTGAAAATAAAAATCCCCTTCAGATAATCAAAATTACTGCTCTACAACTTCAGACGGTGCTTAACTTTTTGTTCTTTACAAAATAATATCGCATTCCAAATAATTTGTACAAAAATTAGCTCAAGTCGACGTTGGCCGCAAAGTTCTTGCCAAACTTAAGCTTAAAAATTAAAAAAAAAAATATTGAGCAGTATATCATAACAATAGCTTGATGAACTTCAAATCATTGTTGATTTAAGTAACCAAATCAATGCTGATTTCATTTGAATAATGCAAAACTTTGTGAATTTATATTATATTTTTCCAGCCACATGTGACAGCTTGTCGTCGTCATTTTGACGCGTTCAATGCGTCAAGTATTCCCACTTATGATTGAGTGCCACTTGCCTTGGTTAAACTATAGAAAAATATGATTTCGGACACAGCTACCGTTTTGCGCGCTTAAACGGCCAAGAAAATAGAGATCAAATATCAAGTGTGGCTTAAAGCAAAATCGTGGTAAAAAATACAAAACAAAAAAAAAAAATCACTTTTGGCTTTGCCATTTAGTGAGTTGCCACAACAATTGTGGTTTTTGCATAAGAAACGAGAAATGGTTTGACTCATTGTGTATTTCTGTTCTGCTTAAGTTGGCCCTAAGTAAACACTGAGCTTTCATGATCTAATTATTTATATAAAGATTTATTGTACTCATTTATATGTAGGTAGGTTTGTTGATTTGTGGTAAGTGTGCGCAACATTGTGGTTAGTCATACGCTGACAGTGTGTTTTGGAATTTTTATTTGTGATATAAATTGGTTTTGCGGCTGATTAGTAGATCAAAAATAATTACAACGTAGAATTGATGACACACGCACATAAAAAAAGCAAGCTGTAGGATTGAACTATAGTTAGGTTATAAAAAACTTACAAATCATAGGTTAGCGGACCATTTTGGTCCATACTACAGTTTTCATAAAAAATATATTTTAACTTTTTTTTTGTAACTATTTTGCTTTACTATTGCGTTGGTACAATATTTATAAAAAAGCATATCTGTGCGCTCAAAAAATCATTTTGTGTTGGGGAACGTCTCTAACCACATGTCATGGATATTTCAATTTCCAATATTTAATATGAAAATAATGGGACAAGTGGTTCTAAGATAAAAGTGAAAATGATGTGGCCGCAACTCTATTGATCGATTGTATACTGCGAAATTCAAAATGGAATGGAGTGCAACTCCATGAGACTGCTGGTGAGAATATTATTTCAACACAACCAGGGCAAACTCGAATCGATGTATCCAAATGCCAAGATAAGCTGTCTGAAAACGTGCATGGTTTGTTTGATGTAAATATCGGTCTTATATTTTCCGATCAAGTATGTGAATCCGTTAGGAAGTCCTCCTTCCAATTTTTTACAACCGCTACGAAAACTTCTGAACAATAAGCAGTTTTCAGAGGGCAATTCTCATTCAAAGAATATATGCCCTCGAAATCTGCCAAATATAACATACAATTTTGGTTGTCTGTTGACTCCTTATCAGGTTATGTATGGAAGATACAACCGTACTCTAGAAAGCTATCAAATAAACATCCTGAAAACATCTTAAGGAGCGTTGTATTGGACTTGACAGAAGTTTTTAAGAGAAAAAAATATCAAACAACAATTTCTTTTTATCTTTAGATTTGACAAATATATAGCTTCTGGAAAGGAAACTGACATATGCGGGATAAAGTAAAATATTAGTCCCGCTGATGTTGCTAATTTTTTAAAAAGGACCTTTATACTCGTTTAATTCCACATTTGCTTTCAACGAAATCACAACTTTTGGTTCACACATTGGCTATTCAAATAAGGACACTGTTTTGATAAGGACGTTTTAAAAGACAGCAGAAGTCGATGTCAATGGAGTGAAAAGCAACCTGAGACTTTATCTTGTAATAATTCATCAAACTGCTTTCGGCATTATTCTCAGTTTTTTTAGCCTCTCTAAGCAGTACTTCAACAAACTTACCTTGCATGGGTGGAATTTGCAATTGTTGCGAACTACGAATACAAAACCGAAAATAATTGTGTTTTCTGCGACAAATTTATTTGCAAACAAAACCGAAAAATAATTTCTTGATCTTGTAGTGAGAGTAATTTCAACAAAATATCTAAAAAATGATTTATTTATAACTACCAAAAGACTGTCTTGCATTATGTCTCTAATTGATGAAAACCATACAACAAACCAAAAAAAGTTATCGAAGTACATTTGGCGCATCTTCATTTGAACTTTTTCTAGTATATTTTACTTTTAGTAAATTTTGGCTTTATATTCGTAAAATTATAGAAAGACATTTCTCTTTTAATTTTTTTGTTCTTAAACGTTGTTAAAAGATGTGTTTAGAAAACTTTACATAATATTGGTGTCCATGACATTCGCCCTCTAAAACGTACAATCAGAGTCTCGATAGAGAACATTCACACAAAACCAACCTGCCACCAATGGTTGAACGTTTTTTTTTTTTGCATACTTTCAACCAAATCTGGTCATACCCAAACCTTTTGGGCATGAATCCGATTTGTTTTCAATTATTCTACATTAATCTTACTATATTTTTCTACTTATGGTTTACTTTCAGAGTAATAACTATGAGCGAACGACTGATGTTTATTTCGATTATCAGCCGTACTTGAACTATTAATGGCAAAAAAACACCTCTCCGTCTATTTTCCTCCAGCAATATTTCTCTGCATAGAAAACAAAACTTTTTGCAATTAAAAGTGTTCACAATTACCGAACTTTATGAGCTTAACACATGCTGTAGAGGCAGGGTTGCCAAGTTGAAAAATAAGTTTTCCCTTATATGATTAGGTCAAATTTGCGAAACTTTTTTTTTTGGTCATCAATTTTAAAATATAATTAATATAATCGTCCAGAATTTAATTTTGCTAACTTTTTTTTTGTAGTCGGCAATATTCTAAAATTAAATATTTTTGTGCAGGAAAATCTTCACGACCTTATTAAAGTGCGAATCCGGACTTGGCCAGGTCAAAATTAGCCATTTGGTAACCATATGTGGTGGAGCTCATTTTTGAACAGCATTCTCTAATGAACATAGGAAATAGAAAACTGGAACAAGGTTTGAAAAGATTGAACAAGTTGAGAGCTGGCAAGAAGTTGAATAAGTCGAATAAGATTAAAAATTAAAAAATTCAGAAAAGTTGAGCAAAGTTTGGAACGCCGAAAAAATTGAATAAGGTCTGAGAAGTCAAAAAGGTTGAAAATTGTTGAATTAAATTGCAAAAGCTGCAAAACATCGAACAAGTTGAAATATGTTGACGAAACCAAACAGCTGCAAAATTAAAAATAGCTCAACAAAATTTTGGAAAAATACATAAAGTTGGAGTTTTTTACAGTGTAACATTTACAGTGACATGTCACTTTGTCAATTTATCAGTGTTGCATGTGGCAACGTTACGGGCTATGGCGTTTCATGTTACAGCGTTACGTGATGCAGCGATACGTGTTACAGCTGTTGCTGTGGATTTTCTTTCATAGCTGCCAGTAAAAATATTCACACATCAAAATCTTTTTACACATAGGCTAATATCCATATCCTGTAATTTCCAGATAGTAAGCGAAAATCTGTAATAATTGATTTCAGTCTCAATGAAATATTACATTGTAAGATATAAAACTTATTCCAAAAATATTTAATAAATGCAAATTTTATATTTTATCACCAATCATACTTTTTTAAACCATACTTCTTAACATAGAATGAGACAGTGAGCCAGTCTGGCAACATTCACACAGTTTTCTGCTTCTACCCATATATCTAGATTTTGTGACTTATTTGTACAATGGTGAAAGTAAAAAAGTAATTGCGAATCGTAAATTCGTATTCAAGATTTAACAGTTTTCCCTGTAATTTTGATTTGTATTTTTGCTAACTAAATTTTTTCTGAAACTGCCATAATGCAGTGTACCCATCAATTTGTTTTGAGTGTCCCATGAAATTAGAAATATCATAAATTTTGAATACCAAGCTAAGCATTCAAATTGCTTCTAAGCACGTTCACTGTCCTCATTCCTTTCGAAATATAATTATATATTACATTCAAATAGATAAAATTAACATGAATATTAACTAGTAAAGGTGTTATCTTCGGCCAGGCCGAAACTCACATACCCTACACTGCATTGAAAGTACTTTTAAATGTTTAAAAAATGTTGAAGAGGTTGAATAAGTCGATAATAATGTAAAAAGGTTCAAAAATGTTAGAAAATGTTGGAAAAAACTGAAAATGTTGAAAAAATTTGAAACACATTAAAGAAAGTTCAAAGAAATTGAATATGTCGAAATATATGAAAAATGCTAAAAAATTGATGAAAAAGTCGAAAGAATAAAGAAAATGTCGAATAAAATTGAAAGAGAAAGGTAAAGATTGAAAATGTCAAAAGAATATGGGAAATGTTGAAAAAAATAGAATAGAAATGAAAAACACGAAATATGCCACGCCTACTTATCCACTTCCGCCCACTTATCCACTTCCGCCCACTTTTGGTTCAATAAGCAAACCAAATTTTAGCACTAGCTTGTATAGTTTGCGATATGTGCTGTAATTATTCCTAAAATTTAGGGTGGTGACACACCCACTGATGATGATTCAGTCCGATTTCGATCCAGAAATAGCTTTTTATAAACAAAGCTCTTACACCAAATTTCAGTATGATTACTCATATATTTCGATAGTTATGGCACTTAAGGTACTTTAATGCCACGCGCATTGTTGCTATTTCGCCAGATTTTGATTCATATGTACCTAATACCTAATAAGCCACTTACATCAAATTTTAGATCAATTGCTTCAATAGCTTACTTAAAATAGCACTTACAACTTTATGTTAAAGAGGGAGGTGCCACGCCCACTGATGCAATCTTGTCAAGTTTCATTTAATTCCGAAGCTTATAGTAACCGACACCTCTACATAAAATTTTATGAAGATTACTCTCATAGCACACTATCTATAGCATTAAACGTATTTCGCTTATATGGGAGGTGCTACACCCACTGGCACTATTGTACCAAAATTTTGCAAGAAGACACCATTTAGCAAGTGTATCCGCCATATTAAATTTCAAAGCGATTGCGTTGTTAGTTCTCTTTTTATAACGTTTATAAATACTGTAGGCTGTACCACGCCCTCAAAATAAACTTTTCAGTATATTGACGTAGCTGGTATTGTTGTCTACTTTCAGTGGTATCATCTCTAAAATTTGAATGAAAATCGTATTTGCCTTTTTGGAGTTATACGAAATCCAAACGAAAGCCCACTTTTACAATTCTGTATTCGTGTACCAAATTTCATCACAATATTTTGCACGGTTTAGGGCTGCGCTACGCCCCTTTAAGAGTCTTTGCAAACTTAGAACCTAGTCTAATCTTAATTTTGTTCTCATCTTCACCAAATCACCAATTTTCATAACAATTGCAGCAACTTTTTTTCAAAATGGACTTGGGTATATTTACGTATAGTATGGGCGGAAGGCGTGGCCATAAACCGATTTCACCCATTTTTGTATGCTAGCAGGTTGCAAGAAGGTGTGACCTGTGTGCCAAGTTTCATTGAATTAGGTTGTTTAGTTTTCCCGTAAACTTGATTTCAACAGACAGACCGACATACAGACAGACAGACAGAAAGACGGATACAGCTATATCGAGTCAGGTGGTGACGCTGATCAAGAATATATATCCTTTTCCATACCTGCCACGCCCCCTTCAATGCGTTACAAACGGAATGACAAAGTGAATATACCCTCTGTATAGGGTATAAAAAGGGGGCGCAGCTACTTATTGTGATCTGTGTTCTCTCGAACAAGACACACATTGTAGCCCAAGAAAATAAGAGTATTTCTGTAGATAAAATCTAAGTCAAACTTTCTCACCGTGATTATATTTATGTAGGTATAAAATATAACGTTAGAAAATTCCATTGCCAAAGCGTATGCGCAATAAAAGTTACTCAAGCTCGAAAGCCGCGAAACTTGGTTTTTGCAAATATCTTGTATACTTTCAGTTCAACGCCAACTTTTACTATTAGAAATTAATTTTATAGCTTATTCAATACATAAAAGGTGCCATCCAAATTTACTAAAAGTTCTCAAGAATCTTCACTTCTGGCACCCAACCCCATCAATGATATCCTTTCGTGGACGATATGTGTTGTGAAAATATGTTAGAGTTGCGGAATGAACTTGCACGTTCTTTATTTGACTAAGTTCTAAAATTTCCGAGCAAAAAATTTTATACAAAAAAAAAATTTTTTTTTTTATTATAATGTTTGTTTCTATTTACAATCTGTCAATATTAGCAATTAGTAAATTTTATAAGTAGAAACATTTTTAATTAACAGAATAATTACACTCCATTGAGGAGAACAATATAAAGAGAGGCTATTTTGGAGCAATTACATATTTATATTTATATACATGTATATAAGTATATATGTGAATGCACCAACTAACGATCAGGCATGTCAAGGACATGATAGCACTTTAGTCTCCTTGTTGCTAAGCTATTGTCTAATAGTTGGAAGGCTAACGTATTAACATGATGACTAAGACGATTTATATATCTTCCGCTAAATTTAGCTATTTCAGTTTTAACAAAAGGAATATTTAAGCCTTTATGTATTTGCTCGTTCGTTACAAGCCAGGGTGCATCAACTATAAACCTTAGTGTCTTTAATTGATAACGTTGCATTAACTGGATAGCTGAATTGCTTGCAGTATCCCAAAGTTGAATTCCGTAGATCCATATAGATTATAGTATGGCCTTATATAATCTTACCTTGCTCTCTAAACTAAGCTCAGCTTTAGAATTGAGAAGCCAGTACATTTTTTTTTGGTTTTTATCTTAAGTTGTTGCTGCTTCCCCTTCATGTGATTGTTCCACGTAATCTTCCTATCAAAATGAACTCTGAGAAGTATTTGCCATTGGTACTTTGCGGCATTTTCGAGCCATTTAAAGAGACAGGTGGACAATCAGCCCTCCTCAGTGCAAAAGTCACTTGCACTGACTTCTCCGAGTTGACTTTCATATTCCTCTTGTTTAACCACCAATTTCATAAAGTTCACCTTGAACAAGCTCTGATAAATCTGCTAGCGAAGAACTGCATGATATTAGCTAAAGAATAGAACGAAATTGATTTCGCGTGTACGACAAATTCTGTACACCACCCTTACGTTTTTCCCTTCTTGCCTACAAACAGGAAAACTTTCTTTCAAGAGTTACCTCTTGTAAGCGCTGTCTATGCGATGACATTGCTCGAGAGTTCCGTCTGTATGTCCAAACCCAAACTGATGTTCGGGTATAATGTCATATTTCTCCAAACGCAAATATATGCGTCTAAAAAAAGTGCCATTGCTGCCAAGAAGAGTTATAAAATTTGCCCATTTTTTATAATTTTGACATTTTTCTCTATATGCGCCACTCAAGAAGTCATTATTTTGTGCCTTAAGTTAGGAGTTGGGCATGTAAGTAATAGCAAAATATGAAAAGTTATGAACTCATATGTAAATTGATAGTGCCATTTGAATCAAATACTGATTTTGGCTATCATTCCTCTTCTCGAATTATTCTTACAGCAATTGCCTTTAGCTAAAGATTGAAAATGGAAATTGAACAATAGCTGATAAAAGTTTAAACACAATTTAATGGTTAATAAAATCTTTTTTTATAATAACAAAGAATATTTTAATTGTGCATATTATGTTTATTATTTTATTAAACTCAAAAACAATGCACAAACAAAACGTTAGAATTAAAAATTTTATATTTTCTGTTGACAGATTTAAAATAAACTCGTTAAACTAAACAATTTCCATAACGATGGTTATAGAAAAATCCATAAGACTTCAGACATCGAACCACGTGAAAATTTCTATGGACTTTTTGTATCATCCTTCTAACGCACACGCTATAGCTGCAGCTATTTACTGCTTAAAAGTCTTTCTTCACTGGAAGCGCGACCACACGCATGCGCACAGTAACTATGATATGCTGTGCGTAAGCATAAGCGTATGTTGCATGCAAATTAAGCTGCTGTTGGTGCAACATTTATGCTTTAAATGCGCACTTGCGTTAGAAAAAAAGGAGGGGTTTTCGTCTATTTTTTTTTGTTGTTGTCAACAACTGTGATATGATCCGAGTTATTAGTAACCTGCTGTGACATTTCTAACTCATATTAATAAAATAAACAAATAATAAAAAAGCTGCGTTTTGTTTTATTTCATTTTCTAATGTGAATTTAGTTTTGTCTTTGTTCAGAGGCAGGCACAGTGGGTGTGGGAAAAGTTGTATTTACCATTTCTATTAAGTTATTAGATTTCATGCTACGCTCATGTGTCGTCGGACTTGGTGTGTGGCTCTGACAGGCATTTAGCTGCATATGAATATTTAGCACCTTTGGATCATAATAAGTATCACGCAAATGTTATGAATAAATTTTTATACATATAATTTTAGTGTGTAAAAAATTGCTAGACATATAGTACAGTTTCGAATAAACTTTTTAAAGTTTTTAGAGTTCATAAAAACAAAAAAAAAATCAAGTTTTGAAATTTATTTTTTTGAGTTATGTATTAAAATTTTCTTGAATGTATTAATTTACTCATACAGCAAGCAACGGAAAGGTGTCTCTGTTTTAAATCCATATTTATTGCATTATCGTATTAAAAGCCGTGCAATAATTTTAATTTATTGTGCCTAAAACGTCAACACATCTCCAATTAAAATTCAGCGCACATTTGAATTTATAGGCTGACAGAACTGAGCAGGCTCTAAAAGCGAATCATAACGTGTGCTAAAACAAAGCACTAAAGCATGAATTTATTAAAATACTCTTTCGAAATAAACTCAAAACACATACGCCAAAGGTGGTGTGCTTTGCTTGACCGTATATAGTGCATATACACACGATTAGATATATGACTTCTGGTCTTAACTTGTGTGTTGAAAATCAATTAAAACCTGAACGCAAGCCATAATAACAATTAATGCTGTTGTTGTGCAATATAATTTTGCTTTTTTTTTCTAAGTACGAGTATCAAGACAATCAAGAAGTATCCATCGAATTGGCACGCTTTAAAATGCTTACAACAGCAAAAAACAATATGTTGATCAGTTCTGCATTAATATTGGCATTAAGCGAGTAGCAATAAAAAACTTCTAATGCGAAAAATTTTTGTACAATAAAATATCGTCATAAAACTGTAATAAGTCTATGTATATGTAAATACACCCGGAAAAAATATTCATTTTAAGAAGTACATGTGAAATTGATGAAAACATTCAAAATTTTATATTTTGCCCAATATGAAGAACGCAAAGATCTGAAAAAATTTGAATTCCTGTGTACTAAACCAAAGTTACGATTAAGACGTTAATTTGTTATCTACTCCCCATCTTCTATGAAAGAATTTCTTAAATAAACTTTGAACTGACATGAACTCTAAGTGCAGTGTAATTATTATTTTTTTTTTTAGCTTTCACAAAAAATGCTTCAAAAACGTAACAAAATCTACAGCCCATCTATTTTCACAGGATTTTTGAAGAGCTCTCAGCAGATATAACATTTTTAAAAAAATGGGAGAAAAATATTATACAATTTGATACAATTATACCAATAAAGGATAGAATTAAAATAAAAAAAATCGATTTTTTTTTTGCATTTGAAGAACAGCCGAAAAATAGTTCGTGGTGAAAAGTATCATCGAGTGATTTCTTAAGCGTTTGGTTTTTAAAAATTGAAAAAAGCAAAAAATTTTCAACAGTGAATAAAATATTTATTTGGAGCGATATATTCATTCCTTTGATTTGCTTTTTTAAGATTATTTAATGTAAAAGTTGCCCGCGGCTACGCCTGAGGTGGTTAATTCGTAAGCTCCAATTGGATTTGGCATAGTCTCTCATGAATGTCATCTTTAATGTTGACTGCCAGGGCTGGCTTGTCGCTGCACACGAGAGACTTCACGTAGCCCCACAAAAAAATAGTCTAGAGGTGTCAAAATACATGATCTTGGCGGCCAATGGACTGATACAAAACGTGAAATCTCAAGTTGCTCACAAAACACTCCTCTGAATAGGTCCATGGTTACGCGTGCCGTGTGGTACCGTCTCGTTAAAACCACATGTCAACCAAGTCCAATTCTTCTATTTTGGGCCTAAAAATTCGGTAATCATCGCACGGTACCTTGCTCTATTGACTGTTACGTTGCGATTTTCATTATTTTTGAAAAAGTACGGTCCATTGATGCCGCCAGCCCACAAAGTGCACTTTTCAAGATGCATTGGCATATTTTGAGCTGCTTCTGACTACTCTTCAAACCAAATTCGGCAATCCTGTGTGTTGACGTACCTATAGGACCAAAAATGAGCTTCCTGGCCGAAGAAAATTTTTCGATAAAAAATTGGATCTTTACATTTCTCATTTTGATAGTAAAATTCAATGATTTGCAAGGCCTGTTCGCATATTAGTATATTCATGTTAAAAGAGCAAGCCTTACTGAGCCATTTTGGCGTTGACATATGTTACAAATCACGCGTGAGGTGTCAAAAAATGTGCACTAAAAAAACATATAGCGAAAAATTCACCCGCTATATTTGATCGCATGTAAATTTTTGGACATTATTCTAAATGTAGTAAAACCTTTCGATACTTTTTAACATCCATCCACCATTTGCAAATTTTACTACTCAATTCGATATACTTATTTCGACTTTTATTGATATATTTCGATACTACATATTTGACTTAAAGGGAGATAACAAAAAACATGAGTAATTCGATCACATTCGGGCAATTGTACTTATTGAATTTGTAAACCCACAATTTTTTTTTTCTCTGTATTAATTGCCAAGTTATGGGCTTCTAAAGATTGAAAGAAATATGAGGTACGTATTTTTCGAAAGCAGGTTTAAGCAAATCTATATTATTTATATAAAATTGCTTATTTGGATATGGTTTGTAAGACTTTGGCACAAAATATGCAGAGCCGATTTTAGTGTTTTTTTTAAACAATAATTTTGATAAAAAATTTTTGAATTTCTTATGTGTTGGTTTTAAATATCCTTTTTTAGGATTAAGTTTTTGCAAAACCTCACACGTAAATTGTCATTTGATTTTTCGTTGCTTAAGATTATGCTGCTTCTTGAATTTTCTGTGGTTATTGTTGTAATTTCTTTCTCTTCTTATGTCTACCGTTAGCATTTAGCTTCGAAATCCATAGAGTAACCCCTCTTTCAAATGATTTATTTTTGATACTTTTAAAGAAAGAAGATAGAATAAGATGTTAAGAGAGTTATTTCATTATGAAAAATACAGCGGAACATGTGCGTGCGAAGATATTAAGTATTGTTGAAATTATATGAAAATAATGAAAGGAGATTTGAAAATTGAATTTATTTTTCTGCCTTTTCATTACAGCATGTCAAAGTCAATGACAATTATTTACTTGCATCTCATAAAATGTCTCTATATATCAATTATTTAACCCATTTTCGCCAAGTGTATATCACTTTTCTTGTTGATATGCTACAAAAACTATAAAAATTGCAGCGCAGCACACTTTTCCGCAGAAAAAACCGGCCTAAATAACATCAAAAGCACATGTCAGAAAATACTATCATGCATATTAAGTGCAAGAAAACAAATTTGTATTCAATTATTTACGACGCTTTAGGCTATGGGGATTGTTCAAAGCAACGCACACATTTATTGCTGCATATTTTTGTTTTTGAATTTTTTTTTTTTTTTGTTTTTAATAAAGGAAATCAATAACGCACAGTTGTTCTTTGTCTGATATTGTTGTTGCATACGAAATGGATTTGAAATTTTGCATTTTCTTTTGAGGCCTCTCCAGAAGTGCGAGTGCTCTTACTATGCCGCATGAAGGATATTATGTATATGGCCTGTTAGTTATTGTTCTTTCTCGCTACTTTAAGTTAATTAAATAATTAAAAATTTTAACAGGTCTTCACGAATGACAGTAAGTCACGTAAGATGATTCATGAATTTTAGTTAGTAGCTCCAGAGTTAAGTTTTAAGAGCAAATATATTGAGCCAAATAACAGCATACAAAAAATTAAACTACTTATTTAAGTAGCACAAAAATTGCAATATCAACATATAAATATTTATAGAATTTAAAAAAAAGTTTATCTCAATTTATTTTTGACATTAATGCCATGCATGCTGCTTGAATTCGTTTACATACGTCAAAGTCAATGTTTCAATCAAAATCAACGCAAGTCAATTTTCCTGACAAGTGCTGCGCACTAAATACTGCACAATATTCTTTCTTAAACAAAAAAAAAAAAGACAAATCAATTGAAAAAAGAGGTTTAGTCTATAATACCAATATTTTTAACGACATGCACATCCGCTGATTAAAAGACACACAGTCAACGGAATAAAATTAGTATGCTCTACCATAGTCTGGATTTCAGGCACAATAAATGCAACCATAATCACAACGCACAAAAACGCCATTCACAAAAAGAAAATGAAAAAAAAAAAATAACAGAACAATGAAAAACTACTCACTACTGTGCTTAAATGGTGATTTATGATATGGCAACAGGGAATATCAACAGTTCAGAAATAAGTCATAAAATATCAAAAGCAAAATATATATAAAAATCAAGATATCAACACGACGAAGCAGAAAAATAATTTATTTAAATACAGATTTCCTTTTGCTACTGAATTTCTGGCTAAAAGTTATGGAAAAAAAAAACGAAATAAATTCGGGCAGAAAACAAAAATTAAGGATATACATCACGCATGCAAAAAGCAAAAAGGAAATCATCACCAAGTCACGTACGACGGTGCAATGATAAGCAGTTTAACAGTGTCCAGTCAGTCAGTCAGTTCTGTTTTAAGATTGGCTTATGTATGGTATCACGTATAAGACAGTTGGACTCTAAATAAAAATTATGAATTTAATTAATGCAAACGGTTGAGAAAAACATTTAAAAGGCTTTTTATGGGCAAATCCATAGAAACGTTGATAATAACTTGATATGGTATATCTAAATATAGCAAGAACCCCAAATAATTTTTATTCTCATTAAATGAGTTCAAAAAAATCATTGTGAAGGAAAAGACGAAATCTGAGCACATGCACATGAGTTTTCATACCCTACACCGTTGGTATATTCACTTTGTCATTCTGTTTGTAACGCATAGAAGAGGGCGTGGCTGATTTGCAAAAGTACATATATTCTTGATCAGCGTCACCACCTGAGTCGATACAGCTATGCCCGTCTGTCTGCCTGTGTGTATGTCTGTCTGTCTGTTGAAAACACGTTTACGGGAAAACTAAGCAAGCTAATTCAATGAAATTCATCACGCCAACCGACTATCTATGGAAATATACCCAAATACATGTTGAAAAAAGTTGCTGCGATTTTGAAGAAACTTGGTGATTTGGTAAAGATGAGAATAAAATAAGATAAGGCTAGGTTTTAAATTTGTAAAAGCTCTTAAAAGGGCGTTGCACAGCTATAAATTTCAACTTTAATAACGCCATAGCTCGTAAACCGTGCTAGATATTGTGAATAAATGAATTTTGAGGAGATTGTTTCAATGGACGTGGCACCTCCCATATTAAAATAAAGTTGGAAGCGATATTTTGAGAGAATTACTGCAGCAAGTGGCATGAAATTTGATGTAAGTAGTTTACTTGCTGTAAGGTATGTCTGCATCAAAAGCGGCACCACTTGGCAAGGCCCCTCACATACAAGTAAAATACTTTAAGTGTAATAGGTTGGTTTATGGAAAGCTATTTCTGGATCAAAATCGGACTCGATTGTACCAGTGGGTGTGTCACCGCCCTAAATTTTAAAGTTAATTAAGGCATGTATCGCAAACTATGCAAGCTATTTTGCTAAAATTTGGTATGTGGATGTCTATCACGAATATAATTTATTGAACCAAAAGTAGTAGGAATTGGAGTAGTAGTATGGAGGATTCCATATATCAACTTTTGTATTCTTCTCGATTTTTTTCAACTTTTTCCACATTCTTTTGACTTTTTCAACTTTTAAACTTTTTCCAATATATTTCATATGTCAACTACAACTTTTTCTACATTTTTTAACTTGATTCGACATTTTCTTTATTTTTTCGACTTTTCATGAATTTTGAATTGTTTCAACATTTTTCAACCTCTTTGAACCTTTACACATTATTTTCGACTTATTCAACCTTTTCAACGTCTCTTTAACATTTATTTGAAAAGTCCTTTCAGTGCAGTGTAGGGTTTCGTCCTGGCCAAAAATAGCACATTTACTGGATTTTTTTTGACAAAAAGCTTAAATACATGTACATAAGGGTGATTCCAATCCCATTGGAAAAAACATAAAATTTTTTTACAAAACAATGTTACATAAAAAATCGAAAATAAATCGATTTTTTTCTCAATCTTTCAAACTTTCTTAAACTCTGAAAGTTACTAAACTGATGAAATGTTATCTCCACGAAAAAAAAGGGAGAAAATTTTTAATGAAAATTCTTTAATGGAATTTCTTTTACGATACACTCACTATTTAGTAATGCATTCTTTCCCATGTTAGTCCAAAAAAAACTATAAACTTCATTGAGCCACCAGTATATACGAGTAATAATATAACTATTAGGCCTGTTTGAAACCAAATAAAAAAATAAAAGTTTAACCACCCTAATACACATCAGTGATGGCATATTTGGTACTGTTTTCAGTAACTTTGAGTGGTGAAAAATTATGAGTCAGTGCATTCGACAAACTACTAGTACATTTGAATTGTCAGTACATTTGAACTATTGCTAATGTTAAACTTTTTTTTAATAATATTTGGTGAAATATGCGTAAAAAAATGAAATGATCTTTTCTCTTATTTAATTTTTTTTTTGATTGAAGGCCATTCATTTGAAAATTTCCGCAAATCCTTGTAAATTTTGGGGCTCACTACAAAAAAACAAGCACATTCCAAGTCTCAATTCAGTACGTTTTCACAAAACCAAAATGCCATCAAATTTTAGCTTTGTAATTTTTACTCTAAAAATCAAAATAACTGTAATTTTTGATATGTATTTACTTTCTCCGATCAAAAGTAGTCGTTATTTTGAAATTCAGTTTTTTGATCTAAGATATTCAAAGTTATACATAACTATATTTTTAGACCAAGTACATATATCCAACATTTTCTATTTTTGCCGACCAAGTGAAATTAAAGTGGTATGAATTTGTTTATACCCAACACAGAGGGTATAATCACCTTTTCATTTCGTTTTTAATGCTTAAAAAAGGGCGTGGGAGGTATATGTAAAAAAATATTTAATAAAGATCAGCGTCATAACCTGAAATGATGTAGCCTTGTCTGATTGTCTGTCCTTGGAAATCCCGATTACGAGAAAACTAAGCAAGCTAATTGAATGGTATTAGGCTTACACGCTAAGCTTTCAAACAAAATGGACGAAAGCGTTTCAAAGACACGGCTACGCCCATACATTTAAAGCATTTAAAACGCTGTATTGGGAGAGTAATTTGATTTAAAAAAAACTTGGAAAAGCTCTCGAAATAAATTTGGTAAATTTCGACGAAAAGGCGTTGCACTTCCTACGCAAGTGAGAACTTCAAAATAAATCGAATAAATTTGTAATCGAACCAAATTTCACCAGACATATACGATTTCAGACCAAGCTGCATGTAATGCGGTGAAAAAATTTAGTGCTCTTTAAATAAAAACTTAACGTTAACGCGGTGTTGGGTAATTAATTTTTGACGAGTTTAAAGATAAAACCTTTTTTTTTTTTTTTTTTTTTGAAGTGGTTCATGAGCTCGCAAAAGGATTGTGTTTGGCAGTCACTTTACATTGCCTTCCTACTTTTCGACTTTTTAGTTGTTTTTGGACAATTTCTATATTCTTCAATACCATTCGATATAAGTGGAATTATAATTATATCAATTATGTATAAACATTTTTGTAGGTTTTTGATAAGTTCTGACAAAACTCGATATTTTCCGATAGTTTTTCGAAAAGTTTCGAATTACCTTGATATCTACGTAAGCCTTCAGATTGTATGGACTTTTCGTTAGGTATGATCTGCAATAAATTTTTATTTTTATATTGTTCATGGTTTTCAACTATATCGATGTTTTCAAATTATTTTCGATTTTTTTCGATGTTTTCAGTGGTTTTCTATAATCTCCGACTTAATATCGTGTTCAGAAATTATCGACTTTATTTTGAAACTCATCGTAAGACATCGAAAAAGCTTTGTTATGTTCGCTAGCTATTGAAGAAATCGCAGAAAATCAAAAGCTTTCGAAATACTTCGATAGAAATCGAAAGTTATAAAAAAAAACATAGAAACAGAAAGCTTGTGATAAAAAAACTTTAGACCAAATTATCGTTTATTTTGTAACTAAAAAGATGGAAATCTCAGTTTACAATTTTTGAGGACAAATCTTCAAGTTGCGTAACAAGATGTCTTATGGTGTAGTTGTTGTATTAACTATTTATTTTATCCGACTTAATCAATTCTTAGAAAATACACAAATAAGCGCTGATTTGTGATGATCTTACCTCCTGATATATAAAAACTAAAATCTCCGAAAACTTATTTCGTTCTGGCCAAAAAAAAAATGTATACATCTTACCAAGATGTTATAAAACTTACAACAAAAGTTATGTTAAAAAAATTAATTAAAAACATTCAAAAACTTGGACTCGATAGGCCCGATAAGTTATACATTCGGTTGATGTTGGAAGTGCTATGATACTGTAATTTAGAAACAAAAACTTCTTATCTTGGAACTTCCATTGAAAATAAGAGCAACAAAACATTCTTGGTTGGAGCTATCACAGATATTTTTTGACTTATGCAATTCAAACTAAAGTAGCATTAAATAGATATTGCAACCAAGTGGCGATCACCAGATAATTCATTGAATTAAATCCATTATATGTTATTATTTTTAGCATACCAGCTGAGTAGCTGGAAAAAAATGTTTCAAAATATTTACTTACCCTCACATCAAACATAAGTTATGCATGGAGTTTCCCCAAAAATAACGAATTCAAGAATATTTGATTTTAATTTTTTTTTTTAATTCACTTGAACTGAAAACTGTACGTTGAAAAAAAGGACATTCATATCCGTTGTGTAGATTTTGAGTTATGAGCAGTTTCCGTTGTTATTCGTTTCCGTCCTGTTTTTCTACTTCTTTGTTTAAAGAAATCGCTCATATTATTCTTGATATTTATGATTCTGACGATGTTTTCTGACTTTAATCGTAACACGTGTGTGCAGTGTTTTTAATGTTTTTAATCCTAAATGCGTCGAGGATTACTTTATATTCTATTGATTTATTTCAAAATGCAGCTTACATAGAACTAAAACTAAAGCATGAATTTTGAAATTGTTTTCTATATAGATGAGAGTAGCATTATTTTTGGCTTAATAGGGAAGTCAACTTTACCTATAGAGCGTAAAAGCTCATGCGACACATCTCAAGAAAAAATTCAATTTTTCTGTTACAGATTTGATTTTTTAAGTAAAAATTTCATGTTTTTCTAAGTTCAAAGTGTTTTTTAATGGAAATATATTATTCCTTTCGATTAAATGCGAGTTATTTTTACTTGGTCGTGATGTGTATACAATTCGAATTAAAATTGTTCTTATTATAGGGAGCTAATACTGCTTGAAACTTATTTTAATTAAGTTTTACAAACAGTGAGTTTTAGAAGGCATCGCACAGTGGTCAAAAACCCCAAAAAGCTGGCCAAAAATGCAAAAAAAAATGTTTCGGAATAATATATTTTTTAATGAGAATATCTTGAGAACTATTCATGAGACTCATTTTCACCATAGGTGTAAAACTGTGCACCTCTGTTGTCTCTGTAACTCACTTTTGCAGTGACCGTCGTGCGATCAACATCTCGTGCTACATTAGTGAAGAAAAATGCCTATCTTCAAAATTAAATAGCTTTGCAACAACTCAACTGATTTTCATGTTTAAACATGGAATCTCATCGTAAAGGTAAGTTCTTTTATAATATTTTATCGTATATTGGCTAGTAAATTTTTTTCGTTTTTGAAATGTGTGTTGAACCGATGATGATTTTCCGGATTTTCGAAAATTAAAACAAACTTTGGAAAGGCCTAAAAAAAAAGTTCCACCGAGTTCCACTTAGATTTTTTTTTCTAGTATTCAGAATATCTTGTTCTATAAGTATTGTGAAAATCAGCTGCACAAAGTTGCACATTTCGCTTCGGTGCACAGTGGTCAAATATCCTGAAAAGATGGCCTAAAGTCGAAAATGTTGTCCGATTTGTCCAAAATTTTGCACACTCTAGTTTTCGAGGCTGCTGATTACGAATTTGATATTTTTTTTGTCAGAAACAAAATGGCGGATTGAAAATGCCTCGAAAACCCTCGTGTACAATTTTTCAAGTGAATCAGTTGTAATTTTTCAAAAGTCGTCCGCCATTTTGAATCCGCCATTTTGTTTTCGGAAAATTCAATATCAAATTCGTAATCAGCAGCCTCGAAAACCCTCGTGTACAATTTTTCAAGTGAATCAGTTCTAATTTTTCAAAAGTCGTCCGCCATTTTGGATCCGCCATTTTGTTTTCGGAAAATTCAATATCAAATTCGTCATCAGCAGCCTCGAAAACTAGAGTGTGCAAAATTTTGGACAAATCGGACAACATTTTCGACTTTTGGCCATCTTTTCAGGATATTTGACCACTGTGCATCGTAAGGAAAAAAAAAATTTTTATGTTAGAATTTTAAATATAAATTGCTTCAGGCATCACCATCAAAATAACGACATTTCGAAATATATTTCTTGCCGTAAATATGATTCGAAACATAAATTTCTTAGTATCCTGGTGTGTCCATTCTTGAATGAGGTTCATTCAGTATTTCAGTATTTTTTGTAAGTGAGTAAAGCCAAATATACATTGCAGTAATAATTTTCAATAAAAATGCCACAGTGTGAAAATAATCATAAAATAACTACATATGTACATATTTCATTTAAGATACATCCTATTATTTTTTTCTTCAGATTGTTTATCAAACACCTAACAAATCCAAACACCCCTCACACAGTTATTAATTGAAGTACAATAAATATAAGCACCTGGTAAGCGCCGGTGAAAGGGACGGGTAAAGCGGGCAGTTGCCCAAGGTGCCGCCACTCATGGTGCGCCAAATTTTGAAAAATGAAAGACATATATTCGCTATTGTCTTATTTGTAATTAGATGGATTAGGATACAACTCTGTATGAACATTTTGAAAACTTGCGCAGATCTAATATCCTTCACATATTGAAGAAGTCGGCTAATAAATTTTAAGGACCACACAACTTATTTGTGCAATTCGATTTCCACTGTGGTTTCACACGTTATAAGTAACCAGGTGGCATTACGTCGCACAACTATTTAGTTGCATAGAAATATGTATGTACATGCACTCCCTAAAACGTTTTCAAGGTTTTTTCTCAAGTTCAAGAGTTAGAAAATAACACATTTCCTCTTATAAATATGCGTGGTCAGTGCTAGGATAACGGGTCGAATAAATATAAAAGGTTGTAGGTTCAAGGAAGACAGCATCTTTCGGACTTAAACTTAGTTGTAAATGAAGCATCCCAATCATCAAAAAATTGTCTAAATTTTTTTTTTAATACAGAGAACTTATATATATATATATTTTCTCAGCGGTTCGACGCATCATTGGGCAGTTTTTTTTCCGCCACGTGGGTACAAATTTATCCTTAAAGCCACTCAGTAGTACTCGCTGGGAAAGCCGAGTTGAATCAATTCGTCCATTTTGTTACAATGCACGCAGAATTTACGACGCGTTATTTGAAATCAGTCAAGATAGCTCATATGATGCTGACTCAAGATTCAAAAAATTACGAAAAATGCAATCTTACTCGTTTTCCTGCTGCATCCTATAGCATACTGTTTCAAATCAAATTATTTTAATAAATACGTCCTTACAAGCCATTGACATCGAAATGTCGGGAGCTGTTTTTAACTTAACAAGGGCTCTTGAGTTTTTGAAAAACTATCACTCAGAAGAAAACTTCAAAAACATGCTTGAATTTCCAAAAGGCTTGGCAGGAGAAATTGACGCTGAAACAACGTTTCGCTTAGATCTTCCTGTAAGATTTCGTTAAAAAAATCAAATGTTTTCATAAGAAGATGACCCAATTTTGAAACCAAACCGCAAGTTCAAGATGAAATGATTATTCTGAGTTCTTACGTTCTTAAAACAACCGATTAAAATATGAAATTAATAGGACCTGCTAAAACAGTGCATTGCAATAGTCCAAATTTATGAGGATTCACATGATTTTGCGAACTGTTACCATCGACTGGTGGTTTGACGGCAATGGGCTTACTCTTCAAGTCATTATATGGAAGAAAATTTGCGCCAAATTTCCGACGAGCGACTGCTGATCGAAGCAATGGAGTTAAAATTTCACGACATACACAATATGTTGAGAGCTCATGTTTTAATTATTGAAGTCGCACTGTATGTTCCAAAATCTAAGCGCAATTAACTTACTATTTCAATTACTCTATTTCCCTAGTTTACTTTCTACTTAAGTACAACACTTTCAGCTGAAATCTGTTCAGACATCAAACCAAATAAATCATTGTTGGCCTTTTTTCCCATCATTAATTGCGCCAAATTTTAATGACAGCAATTAAAACAAAACTTTAAAACTAAATCAAATAACTGTTTGCTACAATTTACTTTTAAATTTAAAAAAAGTAAGTAGTAGAAAAAAACAAAAACAAACATTGAGAATTTGTGTCGATTTTTTTTTTAAAATGATACCATGAAAGTGACTAAGTTGTGGCCGCTGTTAATGACTTTGAAAGTAAATAAATGGAAACAAATTGAAGCAAAACGTTTCAGTTTTTTGCTTACATTAAACCTGGCAGACGAAGCTAACCGAACATGTGCACCAAAGGGTTAAAGCGACTTCAGTGAAACAAAAGATTTTTAAATACTCACGTGGGAAATTCATTTTTTGGACACTTTTTGGAGAGATTTCATTAAGATTTTGTTTTGTTTTTGTGGCTATTGTTGTTTTTTTAGTTACATTGCTTACACAGCAGCCTATGGTAATTTGAGCAGCATTGACAACATTGTCGGGTAGTGTTTGTTTTCAAAAAAAAAAAAAAATCTATTCTTTTTGTCTCATTGCGCGTTTGGTATTGGGCGCATTTTCAATGCTAATTAGGTAACCCCGTTGGCGCCATCACCATCATCATCGTCATGATCGCCGACATCATCACTGGCATTCATGCGACAACAACGTCGACCCGCAACTTACAGAGCGCGCTTTCTAGGTGCGTTTTTTTCGGTGCAGCATTTTTTTATGGTTTTTATAGTCAATTCGAATGTTGGGGTATTGTGTTCTGAAATTGAAATTGAGTCGGCTTGGATTTTGAATGTGGTTTTACATTACAATTAAAACGTGATCAATGTAAATAATTTGATTCCAATTTGTTCAAGAGCAAACGACTTAAACGGTCAATGCACACACACAGGACATGCTGCACAGGCGCTTTATTGTGGTGAGCTATTGGATTGCGTGTTGGTCTTACGTATTGAGTTTTTCTGCTTAGAAATTGTTTGGCTTATGCGATTATGCTAGAAATTTGCATAGGCTTAACTTACACAGGGCGAAAAATCTCTTCAGATTTGGAGTCCTTACCAATATTGAACAGCGACCGGTTAAGGTTATATTAGATTGTTAAACTATAAACTGAAAACGTAAACTTTAAATGAATGAATTGAAATGGTGCCACTAAATTTCGTCAGTAAAAAACCCATAGAAAACATACACTGCAATTTAACTTTAAAAAATGTCGATAAAAAAATTAAAGTCTAAAACTCTTTATGAATTTTTAAACGATTGACCAAATCGTAAATTAGAGGAGACAGTTACGTGTCGTCGGCCAAGCCCAGCAATGTAATACAACTGCACTTGCTAGCAGTTCTACCGGCTCTGAGTTGATAGTGTTGTCGTTTTGAGCGCATCATTTGACTACTCAAATTTGAAAACGTTTGATTAAATTCGATTTGCCTCTCCTTTATTTCTTGAGTTCCAAAACAGATCGGTTTAATGTTTTCAAAAAATCAAATTGAGTTTTTGACCTAAAAATGTGTGTTACAAACCTTAACGATGTGCTTAAAAATCATTTTTTTTTTTCGAAAACTAGTAGATCGATGGGTAAAAATTTATTCGCTTTTCAGGCGGAGAGCCCGCTGTAGAAAAGTCAAACGTGTAAGATTACAGGATAAGATATATGGGAAAGATTGTAATGTATTTCTGTGAAATTAACGAACCTGAGCTGCTTTGCCAGAGCCTGTCCTAATGCCCGAAAATGCCCGTATTTTTCCAATTTTGTTGTTTGAAATAAAACTGTATAATATTACACCTCTATGTGTATGCCAAATGATAGAAATCGAAGAGGCCTAAACATAATACATAGAGTTGCATTGTTGAATTCTGTCCCAAACATGGATTTTTTTTTGTCAATTTTCATTAATTTAGGAAACAGCTTGAAATGTGTGCCACACGATAGAACTTACAGAGCCTATAAAGAATATATATGGCTGTCTTGCCCAATCCTGTCTAAAACATAGGTTGCTACTCATTTAAGAAAAATTGGCAATAAAAACGTGTCACAACTCATGTTTTAGACAAGATTCGGCAAGGCAATCCTATTATATTTAGGCTTCGTGCTCTATGATTTGGCACACATTTCAATTTACTATCGTCATTAATGAAAATTGACCAAATAAACCCTTGGAAATCCATGTTTGGAAAAGGATTCAGCAGTGCAACCCTACATATTTTGCTTGGGCCTATTCGAGTTCTGTCATTTGGCACAAATTTCGAGGTGTAATATTATTCAGTTTTATTTCAACAAACAAAATTAGCTAAGATTCTGGCATCAGGATAGGCTTTGGCAAGGCAACATGGTTCGTTAATTTCACCAAAATCAGTGAAAAATTATAATTTCACCACTATTAGATGGTTTTATTAAAATTATGTATTGAATAATAACTAGTAACAGACCCGTGGGAGATAATGAACTATTTAACGCAATAGACTGCCATAGGCGGAGAGCCTGCTCTAGAAAGTTCGAGTGTTTTAGATTATAGACAGAGGCCAATGCCCTCTTCTGGGCAACTCGCGTCAATGGAGTATAATCTTAAACACTCGATCTTTCTAGAGCGGGCTCTCCGCCTATGACAGTCTATTGCGTTAAATAGTCCATTATTTCGCAAGCTATTTTAACCGACGAACTCTACACTTTAGTATTTTTGGTAAAATCTGGAATTTAACCTAAAAGTGCCATCGAATACATACCAACTATGTTTCTACATTTGTAGTCCTATGTATGCATTGCAGGTAACAGAAAATGTTGTATCGAATCATCAAACATTATTTCATTCGAAAAATTCAGCAAACGCTATGTGTGTAACCTTTTCAGAAGTACTTCAGAATGATAGCATAAGAAAAAATACATTTGAAATATATCAAGATTTCTATGACGCTCCGTTTGCAATATTTCAAATGAAACATTTCTGGTATGATTATGGAAAAAATTTATTCTAAAACACTGGCAAATCGAGTTTGAAGAAGAGTCTTATTCGATTTTCGAGATGAGGCATTCCGAAAATTTTTTTTTTGCTTATCGAATATTATATATCTTATGGTGATATTAAAAATACTTAGCTGAAATAAGTCTTAAAACAAATTGTCGTAGGGTGGGCTCAATATTTTGGACTCTACTTAAGTCAAATTCCAGATGCACACCTACCCAAAAACTTAGTCTATTTATGCTCCAAGATCATTAATCTTTTACAAAAGAACATCAAGGCATATCTTTGTGAAATTCTTTATTTTATCATGAATTAGATTTTCTATTTGATCTTCGTCCTCTAATGGGGTTTTGGCCTCATTTTTGAAAAAATTAATTTTATGCATAACATGCACCCAACGATAAGTTTGCTGGAAAAAATGCCCCTTGCTTCCCATCGATCGTACCACTTCAATGAAACAGAATTTTTCAGTTGATTTTAAAGAATGTAGTATTCTTTTGATTTTGTTGAAGTGAGTGCAATTTGAAGAATGTATTACCAGTTCTCAAGCAGAAGCATAAATCTATCTCGGAAAAATCCGTCTCTCTGAATAACCGAAACTTTAATTTTGTCATCACTACCTCTGTTATAGAAGACTAATTTAAAATCTAAGCCGTATGCAACATTTGTTTATTAGGTTTTTTTATTAATTTTATTATCAATCGTTTCTTTTTTTTTTTCTTTTCAACTTTTCTTGGACATGAGTTTTTCTACAATTTCTTTTGCTGCAACTGCTGCTGTTGCAAACATCCGGTGTTGTTGCTACTGTTGCCAGCATTGTTACCAATAACTTGCAACTGAATTAGTATTCTAAAGCAAAATGGTTCTACTGCTGTTGCTTTTCGTTTATTTTTTTGTCTGCTGCTCATTCAGTTTATTTATGCACATGTGTCATTGTGTGGATATTTTTATGCTGTTCTGTTTGTCGTCTATATGTCACATGCATATCAACGCGTTGTGATTATATTCATGCGATAAGAGCCAAGTTATTACGCTTGATATTCATTCATAAAATAAAGTTTTTTTTTCCATTCTGTCGATATGCGTTTGTTCATTCATGTCTTTTGTGTCTTTTGTTCTATGATTAACTCTAGGCGACAATCTGTGCAGTTGTCAACGGAAGATCTGAACGTTTTGTAAACTTTTTTATTTATGTTCATTGTATGTCAGGTTGGGCTAATATATTTCTAATGTTCATTAGTTTTACATATGAGTTTTCTTAATGATATCTTAAAGGTTTTTTTTTCGTTAGAAAAAGGATGTTGAAAATATCATATCAACCAAGTGTTATATGTTTGTATATCAAAGAGAACAAAAAATTTATTCCGGTCGGAAGTGGCCTTTCTTCCCATGATGTAATGTTGTAGTCAAAAAAAAATTTGCATCAATTTATTAAATCGAGCAAAAAAGACAAATTCATTCATTTGACAAAGACTCCATCGCCCATTATAAGAACATACAGTAAATTTGTCAAAAAGGATTAAATTCAACAACAAACATGGGTAGCTGCAAGACTCCATGGAAAAGAATTAGGAAGTTTGTTGGACACACACCTGATGGTTGAACTATTAGCTTCGCACCAACTGCCAAGCTTGCAAAAAAGTAAAATTAAAAAAATGTTGTTTTCTTGCAAGAAAGTCAAAACCCGCATTTGTTATGTGACAGCAAGAGACCTCGCTAAGTGTAGCGTTTAAGCCAGTCACACAATGATAATAAAAATTACTATCGGCGGATTTTGTTGCGCCGCTCCTTACGCTGCTAATAGAAAAATAGTGCTTTTGTAAGGCATTAAATTTCATTGCTATGAAAAAATTGTAGAAAATATATTCGAATTAACCCTAGCACATGCACTTCGGCAATCAATTTTGTTTAGAAGAGGGTTATGCGGCAGTTTTACTTACACAAACTAAATTAACTGAGCAATTTTGATTAGCACCAGTATATTTCTCAGGCACTTAAGAACCCATAACACACCAAAAAGATATACCTTAACCACATGGAATCAGAAAATTAAATTGAATTTAAACCCATATATCATGTGACCAATAAGATTTGAGCGAGCTGCGACGATTTGAAATTTAACAGTTTTGATGTGCTTTCTCGAGAAAAAGCTCTAATCCTTTACATAAAGGCATAGAACACAATGCATACAACGTCAACTTTTTGCTCAAAAAAAAGTCACTGTACTTCACGATTTGAGCAAGTAATCATATTTTGAAGTTGTGATAGTTTTTTCTCGTTTTTTTATTTAACAACATAATATATAAAAAAAATTAAATAAATGCACCACGCTTGTCAGATAGCAACCGTAGTAAAAAGTAAATGTAAACTTGAGCTTGCGTGGATTTGTGTTAAAGTTGCATGCTAACATTAATTCAGAATTTAGTACCCATATTACGTACCCAATATCTTATCACTGCTTATGCAAACACTGGCTATGCAACAGCTATAGCTATCAATCTTTGTGTCCTTTTTTTTTGAATTCTACTACAAATTCTGGATCGATTTTGACGAATTAAGGAGAAAAATTTGTCCACAATTTTAAAGCGGTTTTGTTGATCTTGGTGAGATTCACGATCGTAACATAAAAGTTAAGGACCTTTGAAGTGAACTTTGATCTCAAAGTCGATAAAACTTTTCGAGATCAAAATTCACTTTGAAAATTCTTAACTTCAATTATGGACCTCAACAAATCAAAAAATACTGTAAGTCATTATATGTAGCCTACTTGGAATTTTGAAAAGTTTGTTATTCAATAGGCCCAAATCGAGTCCAATATTGTACGCGAAATCAAGCTCAAACATGTCTAGTGTATGTTAGAGTGATGGCCAAGCAAACAGAAGCCCCAAGTTGCACTAATTGTATCGTTTTAGTATCACATTGATTGTCCCGAGGAATTGATGGAAAAACTGTCTTGGTAACAATAAACAGTTATATTCAGTAAGCCTGATTAAGATAGTTGAACAGCAAGCCGACTTCAATTTTGGCGAACTTTCTAATGTCATTGAAGAAAGAATGCCGCAAAGAAAGCCATCGAATCATTCATTCAAACGACTGAGGCAGCATTATTTGAAACGAAACGATTTTTTCAGTTTGATCATAAAAGGCTTTAAGAAAAGGCCACTTTTCATCTTTTCGCCTAGAGACCCACAAAGTCTTAAGACGGTTCTGGTTATATAATATTGGAAATTAATTAATAAATTAATTTTTATTAGGGACCTTACAATATATACAAATCCCATTGTGTGGTAATCGGTTTATGATGGTGTTATAAAATATTGCAAAAAACAACAGGTATATAGCCAATAAAAGTCTAGGTATAAGATCTAAAGAAAATCACATTAGGTGTGCCACGGCGGATTTTCGTTTTGACGTTACGATAGAAAGTTATGATTACAAAATTTCGCTAACTGCATTCCACTGCATTCATCTAAGATTTCCTACTGATTATAAATAAGCTACAAAAAGTATATATTTTAGAAATTCACTTATTTTTGATATCAATCTGTGAAAAGATTGTAATGTCTTTGTTTAGTAAACGTCTTTGGTTTAGCAGGTATACCAAGGGTTAAAATAAAGTGTACATCCACTTGCAACGTTGTTATCGTAAACACCTTGAATCATTCATAAAAAGTAACAACTAAAACAACTGATTTCACCGCATTTGACAAATGCCTTTTTAACGCTGCCGGTCAAACATCTACAACTGTTGCTTGTAAATTTCTTTGCAACAAACTGCAATTTCATACTAAAAAATAGCAACAACATTTGACTAAATCATAGCTTATTTTTTTATTGTTGTCAAGTTAAACAGTTTGTAACAGCCCAACAACAACAACAATATCAACATTTATTATTAATAAACTTTGCCACAAAGACCACCCGTTTTCACTTAAGCTTACGAGTATACCATACCATACTCCATTCATCCGCCGTACGCTCTGCTATGAATACGCAGGCCGCATTTGTGACCTGCAATTTTACTTGCGCACAAAAATCCCGTGCTCGTTCATTGTGAAGGCGGAGCAGCAGCAGCAGCAGCAGCAGCAGCAGCTGCCGCAGTGTAGTCACAGGCACAATATGGATGTATAAAAGTTATAAATGTCAACGTATTGCAAAAAAGTACGAGTTGGAAAAAACCTATGCAGCAAATGTTGTCGCACACAGCACAGATCTGTTATCTGCGTCATAAAAATGGGGCTTTTAAAAACAATTTGCTAAGATTTGCTGTTGTTATTGAGACGATTAACCGAAATGAGAAGAAACCAAGTGAAATAAAAAATTTGAGTAATTGAAAGCAATTTATTTCTGAGCTTGGATTAATCTTTTTAAATAATTTTAATTGATGGAAAAAATAATAATGAGAACTATTTTTATTTGTCGTATGAACTTAGAGTTTTATACTAAAAACGTCTTGGAAAATATTTCTCTAAGACGTGAAAGTTCGAGTTGGGTTTCAAAACTGCACTTGCAAAGGACTTCTTGATTTTGGAATTGCAGCCGTTAAGAAACTCTGCGTATGAGAGGAAAGTTGAAGAATAAAATAAGTGATATAACGAATAGAACTGGAACTGTACAGGTGATGGAGCTGATCAAATTCACCACCTTGCTATGAAAAGTTCAATAATATGCTGTCACTAGCTTATGATAACATATCTTTGCGTTTATACCAACCAACTCTGAAAATATGCAATGTTGGCAAATAATAGAAAACTTCTTAAGCAGCACACAGTTAATTTTTTATATGTATAGCGTTAAGCTTGTACGACGCAGAAATGAGAAAAGTTAAGGCCATGTAACACACAGTTCGTAATAACGACATCGATAGGCCTTCACGGATATTTTTCCATTGTATTGCTGACAATCATCATCATCTGATGGAGAATAAAATTTTATCAATACTGTAGCTTCGAAACTATCGTTAACAAGATTACGAGGCAAACGTTCATCAAAAGTTTCTCTATCGAACGTCCTGTGAAAAATACAAATGACTGACAGCGACACTCGAATTAAGAAATCGATACAGCGACAATTTGTCACTAAAAATTTGTAGCCAATTGACACCATAAGCAGTTGATAGCTAGTTATCACCTAATGTCAGTACTTGCTGGTAGCTACTAGCTACAAATGATCGCTGGCAGAGTCAATAGTAACTTAGAGATACCTGTATCGATACTATCCACTCGGCATGTAATATTTCGTAAGCCTTTCAGAAATCTTTCATATGAAAGTTTACAACGTTTCAGTTATATTTCAGAAATCTTTCATTTTCATATCAGAAAGCTTTAGTCAATGTTTCAATGTTCGTCTTTTGATTTAATTTAAAATGTTTCTCAAACGTTACAGAAACCTTGCGAGATCAAAGAGCATATGAAAAAAAAATAAATATTAACTTCTGTAACGTTCCATTAGCAACATATCAAATTAAACATTTCTGCAACGTTACGTGCTATTTGTGATAATTTCTGCAACACTACATACCGAGTGGGTATATAACGCTCATCGCGAATTCGGGTGAGCGACAAGACGCCATGTGAAAGAGATATTTTGTTATAGCTCTTAATCACATTCTGATGAAGGACGGCGGCAACGGCTGGGTCCCTTGTTTGGAGCCGGCATTTTAAGGCTATAAGAAGTCTCGTTCAAAAACACAATCTTCCCTCGTCTTTAGATACCTCGCAGGCATTTTTAAACAAAAAAAAATTAAAAATAAAAACATTTTATCGGGACTTAACTCAAAATAATAAGGAACGAAAACTTTTTTTTGAAATTCGAGTTCCGGCGATAAATTGGAATTTTAGTTAGCTTTTTTTTAAAAGCAAATTGTTGATTTTCGAAAAAATTGGCGCGCCTTAGCTATTTTTAAACAAAAACTGGCTTTTGGACCACTGTGCAGCGTTGCGCAGCACTTTGAGAGGTGCGCTGAAGAACTAAGTAATTTATTTAATGAAACTTTACGAGAAACTTAAAGGTATTTTTTCAATTTCGTTCCAGACACAAGTGATTTGTTAGAAAAAAGATTAGTTTTCATGTAATGCATTGAACAGAAGTTTGAAAGAAAATTGATCCTTTTAGCTTAAGGGCGATATAAGAAAATTATTTTCCTTTCAAATTTAATAATATGCCTAGCAATTTGTAACATTTAACATTATTATGGATTTCAGAATTATGGAATCGAAATGGCTCACAAAAGTAAACTTGGAATCAAATAAGACCCCAAGATCTAAAGACTCATTAACTTTTCTTAAACAGGTATTACTGCAAAAATAACAAGATGCAAGGGAAATTACAGACTCACAAAAAGTTACATGGAAACATTTATCAGTATTTACAGACAATTGATATCTAATGCACTATTTATTTAAATCATTTCGAAGATCAACAATATCGAGTCTTCTTCGAATTTTAAGGAATTATTTCAGATCCTCAGAGTAGAGTAAGAATTTTGCTCTCACAAAGAAAGAACAAACACCATTTAAAAATAAAATAATGTTCATTCTATTGCCAATCCAAAAATTTGGTGTGAAAACCCAGCTTCGACAATTTCGCCACTAGCACATTACGTGGAACTTTATCGAAAGCTTTTGAAAAATCTGTATAAATCGTGTCAACTTGAAGACCTTTTAAAAACGCTGCAATACGAAAGCTAGAAAATACAGCCAAATTAGTGACAGTAGATCGGCCAGGAAAAAACCCATGCTGCATCTGAACTATAGAGTTTTTTGAAACAAAGAAAAATTTCTTTTTTCCAATACTTTCAAAGAGTTTAGAAATTGTCAACAATCGTTCGTTGCCCAATTTAAAATTCTAAAATTCCAACGAAATAACAATCGGAACATATTGCATATCCGTTTCAGAAATTGGATTACAAGAAGTAATCTCCAAACAAGTAAATGAAAGGAATTGATGTATTGTTCCAAATAAACTTTTTATTTTTTGCAGCAAAGTTTTTGTTCTGTTTTCAATTTTCAAAAACCAAACGCTTAAGAAATCACCCATTCTATATTAAGTCATAAAGTTGAGATGCTAATATGACTCTACAATCAGCCTTCCTTAACTCACTTACGGTTTTAAAATGCTGCATGTCTCTTAAGGAGATTGTTCAGCATTTTAACATTTATATGATCTGGGTGCATGGGCAAATGTATAAGAAGGTGTTGGCATGCTACATGCGAGATGCAGATTTGGTAGAGATGGGTCAAAAGGCTAAAATCGGGTGACTTGCGCTCTTAAGCATTAATATTCTGCAAGAGTCTCGCTAGTTGTTTCTAAGGTAACTGGACACTGCCTCAGCACTAATTAGGCAAACAAACCGGGAGTTCACTTTAACGGCTTCACACAAAAATCTATAACATCGACCTGTCAGCGTTGATGGCCTTAAACCGTTATAATTAATATAAACGATAGGGAAGTAATTGGAATTTCTGTGCTATCTCTCTCTCTTTCTCTTCGTATTTATTACCAAGCTGGTTATTATCAGTACTTCGTTTTAGCCAGTAAATTGTCTACATTTTGATGCGTTGAAGAAACGTAGTTCAAAAAAGTGTAAAATTTTAGCATAAAAATCACTTGAATTCAGCACATTAGAAGTAAAAAAAAACATCATCGTGACTTAATTGCCTGCAATTTTTGTCGTGCTGATTTCGAAATTTTACGGGATGGTGATACGTATGCACATAAAAGAAGTCACTGCAAATTCATATATCTTTATATGTGCAGACATATATCGCCCTAGAGCACCGGCAGCATCAGCAGCAGCAAAACGTTGGTAGTCTTATGGTATGCTTACCACGTTGACATCTGTTGACTATGGTAGTGGTGCTTCATAGCTATCCATATGCAGGTGAATTGATGTTACACTCAACAATAGCAAACCAGTTAATGTCATTTGCTTTATGCGGCATAATAAGCACTAAAATTAATATAGCAACAACAACGGCAGCTACGGAGAAAATCACCAAATAGTAATTGCAACAACAATAAAAGTTCAAAGGTTATGCTCGCTCACGTACAAGTTGTTGTAGCATATATTGTTTGTTGTCCTAGTTATGTTGCTGCTGCAACGGGGTATTGAGTCTCAATTTCTTGTTGTAATCTTAATAGATCTCTAGTTTAATGGGTCAATTTGGTGTTTTCGTTTAATAAGAAGAAAAACATTTGTTGTGTTGCCAACTAAAGACCTTTTTGAAGAAACTTTTTTTAAAAAAATTAATGGTAAAATGCTTAATATCAGTGAATGACTTATAGAATAAAATGTGTCAATTAATTTAACATTGAAAAATGTTGCTACTGTCTTCCGAACCGATATGCTTATGAGCCGATATAAACCAATTCCAATTGCATTAGCTTGAAAAACTAACGTTTTAACATTAATCTATTTAATTTATTTATTTAATTTATTATTCTTATTATATTCATTTTTTATTTATTTTAATTATATGATATTTATTTTATTTTATTTAATTTATCTATTTTATTTATTTTATTTATTTTATTTATTTTATTTATTTTATTTATTTTATTTATTTTATTTATTTCATTTATTTTATTTATTTTATTTATTTTATTTATTTTATTTATTTTATTTATTTTATTTATTTTATTTATTTTATTTATTTTATTTATTTTATTTATTTTATTTATTTTATTTATTTTATTTATTTTATTTATTTTATTTATTTTATTTATTTTATTTATTTTATTTATTTTATTTATTTTATTTATTTTATTTATTTTATTTATTTTATTTATTTTATTTATTTTATTTATTTTATTTATTTTATTTATTTTATTTATTTTATTTATTTTATTTATTTTATTTATTTTATTTATTTTATTTATTTTATTTATTTTATTTATTTTATTTATTTTATTTATTTTATTTATTTTATTTATTTTATTTATTTTATTTATTTTATTTATTTTATTTATTTTATTTATTTTATTTATTTTATTTATTTTATTTATTTTATTTATTTTATTTATTTTATTTATTTTATTTATTTTATTTATTTTATTTATTTAATTTATTTTATTTATTTTATTTATTTTATTTATTTTATTTATTTTATTTATTTTATTTATTTTATTTATTTTATTTATTTTATTTATTTTATTTATTTTATTTATTTTATTTATTTTATTTATTTTATTTATTTTATTTATTTTATTTATTTTATTTATTTTATTTATTTTATTTATTTTATTTATTTTATTTATTTTATTTATTTTATTTATTTATTTATTTATTTATTTTATTTATTTTATTTATTTTATTTATTTTATTTATTTTATTTATTTTATTTATTTTATTTATTTTATTTATTTTATTTATTTTATTTATTTTATTTATTTTATTTATTTTATTTATTTTATTTATTTTATTTATTTTATTTATTTTATTTATTTTATTTATTTTATTTATTTTATTTATTTTATTTATTTTATTTATATTATTTATTTTATTTATTTTATTTATTTTATTTATTTTATTTATTTTATTTATTTTATTTATTTTATTTATTTTATTTATTTTATTTATTTTATTTATTTTATTTATTTTATTTATTTTATTTATTTTATTTATTTTATTTATTTTATTTATTTTATTTATTTTATTTATTTTATTTATTTTATTTATTTTATTTATTTTATTTATTTTATTTATTTTATTTATTTTATTTATTTTATTTATTTTATTTATTTTATTTATTTTATTTATTTTATTTATTTTATTTATTTTATTTATTTTATTTATTTTATTTATTTTATTTATTTTATTTATTTTATTTATTTTATTTATTTTATTTATTTTATTTATATTATTTATTTTATTTATTTTATTTATTTTATTTATTTTATTTATTTTATTTATTTTATTTATTTTATTTATTTCATTTATTTTATTTATTTTATTTATTTTATTTATTTTATTTATTTTATTTATTTTATTTATTTTATTTATTTTATTTATTTTATTTATTTTATTTATTTTATTTATTTTATTTATTTTATTTATATATTATTTGTTTTATTTATTTTTTTTCTTTATTTATTTTATTTATTCTGTTTATTTTATTTATTTTTTATATATTTTATTTATATTTTATTTATTTAAGTTATTTTTTTTATTTTATTTATTTTATGCATATTATCTATGTAAGTAGGCTTAAACTTTTTCAAAATTTTTAACATATGAATTTTTAGTCTTTTTGATTTCAGAATATGGGAAATTATCCAAGATATACAGACATATATATTTCTGTTATTGATTTTATACTACACATAAGATGCTTCAGTTTATTCCATTATGATTTACGATACACAGTATCAGTTGTTATTTGAAAAGGGGATAGTAGGCACTCTCAGAACGTTCCTGTTACCTTATATTGTATATAAATTTAGAGACATAGAGACTCCAAGAGTTCTCCAAAAAGTGTCAATCGAAAAAGTTATAAGATTTAGATTAGATTTAGAATTTTCAATGACAGATGCTGTGTGATACATTTGTCTTTTATACATATTCGTCCTGCTGCACTAATCAACTTAGTCCTATTTCTGATTGGACCTTATCTGCTGAGGTATTGTCTCAGCGGAATTGTATGCGACCTAAGAAACTGCTTTTAGATATTGTCGAGAGGAGAGTTTACAAATCGGTATTCGATACAACCCTGTTTATACTAAAAAAAAAATGTTTCAACCTGAAAATGTTAGCCTTTGAGTCAAAGGATCACCATATTAATCATTCTACTTTGTTTAAATAGCACACAGCAAAATTTTATAGAATTTTCTATAGTTGATTTGTTTTTTTTTTGGTATTTTTAACGTTTTTTTCTTTTTTTCATACCATTTGATGTTCTAATAAGCCGCCCATGGTCAGTGATCATGTTGTGTAAATAAACATTTAAGCAGCCTTTTTTTCATTATATTCGCTTCGTTGTTGTTTTTCTGCTTTCTTCAACTAGAGTTGGTACACTTATGCCATTTGAATCTATTTTTTTTTTTGGCTTCATCTTCTTATTCTGTTCCTAACCAAACAAGCGGCTAAAATCTTTGTGAAACATTTAGACGCGCTAAGCAAAAGAGTTAAAAGGATGCGACAGCAGGCGGCTTTACATTATATTTGACCATGTCTAAATGCTGTGTAACTACAACAACAACGATAGTAAAATAGAGAAGCATAAAACAACAACAGCAACAAGTATGGAGCGCATATAAAAATCAGTTAAAAGCATGCAAACAACACCACTAAGCGTGGTAACACGAACGTGCTTTGAGGCCTTGTTTGAAATGCACTCATTTTGTGGTGTTTAGTTGGAGCAGTTAATTAGAGTGATGATAAGAACACATTTGGTGAGGATGCAATGACGATGATGCTAATACCGTGTTGCCAGATTGAACATAAAATTATGTGCTGCAAATTTTCTGTGAGTTTAAAAAATGGCAACGCTTTTCTGTTTTTCAAAGATATTTGTTGATTGATTCACTGAAAATATGTTACGATAAGAAAATTATAAATATGTCGTTTAATTAGTTTTTATTTTAATGTTAAATATATCCCTCTAAGGAGCCTGTGCTGTCTCAAATTCATCCATCAGCCTTTTGGATTATGTTCAATCTTCTTCATTGAAGGCAGCTGTGTGAATTCATAATTTATATTACGCTTATATTGTTGTTTCCAGCACTTAAATGAAAGTCTTGGCTTAGTTTCACACACATAGTTTTTAATTTATTTGTTGATATATGTCGATATAATTTAACTGCACTTATCGTTTGAAGAAGATAGTTTTGGAACAATAACAAAGCTGTTGCTAGCAAATTGTGGAAATAACTACATACAGATCTAACTGCCTTACTTAGGTTTTTGGCTACCAAGCAAGGAAAAAAATTAATTGTCAAGATAATTTTTTTTATTCACATGTCTGATGAAAGTGGGTTGTGTAGCTGTCTGAATAAAATGGTATACAAAATCAGAAATAAATTAGTAAAATGTTGAAAAATAACTTTTCAATATCAGTCCCGCTGCAATCTACGTTTGAACAAATTTTCAACTTACCTTAATTTTTATTAAGGCTATATCCATTACATATGTCCTTTTGTAACATATACCGCCACTGGCGTTACGAGGAGTTGAGTTAAAGGCATACCGGTGTTTTAAGAATAAATGATTTCTACTTAACCCATTAAGAATCAAGCCCTGACTATTTGAGTCAGTTCATAGAAACTCGCTGGGAACGATCGCGCCTGGCTAACCAGCTTGACTGATCAAAAGAATGTTCAAACTAAATCCGTACGGATAAAAAAGAACATAAAGTCTTGAAGATCGCTAAGGCACGTCCATGGAACGATTTCCGGTAGCATGCTTCATGGAAATGCACCAAATATGATGAACAGTTGTACACAAAATGCTTCAACACATTTCATAATTTGCAAAATCAAGTTATACACAAATGAAAAGAAACGATTCTGATTGGTACTCATTCAATAAAACAACTTTTGGCATACAATAACGTTTTTCGTTCATTTCAGAATATATCGCATTTTATGATATCGTTTGTATCTAGTCGTCGTCAAATCGACCACTCACTTTTGCGTGCACACGGCTCGCGGGAAAAATGGCGAATTTCATCCAAAGTATTTTTAACATCAAATATACCCTGGTTAGTAATTGACATTGAGAGAAATTATTTTTACTCAATTCCAAAAAGTTCTACCGAATTTTACGAAAAAGAAAAAATCTCGAAAATGCCTCTACTCCACGGCCCGAAAAATCAGTCATATAACCGAATTATGCCAAACTAAAAACAATGCATGCTATCAAAGGAACAATCTAGCATATCAGCTAAGCGCTTAAGCGATGTGCCTTTCTGGCCCACCTGAAAAAAATGTGAAAGCTACTGGTCGAAAAATCGTTAACTGGAACTTAATGGGTTAAAGGAAATAAGTACACTTCTTTAAATTTTCATTAAAGAGAATCCCTAAAACCCAAACAAATGGCACCACCAATCCTAAAGTGTTTGAAAGGCTTATGCTAAGCATTGCAATACCATTTTTGTTATAATGGCTTTGCACCTTAAAGTGTTTGTTGTTGTTGTTGTTGTTGCTGTTATGCTGTGGTGCCATACTAGTCGGCATTTATTATATTAAGTGCCGCAGAGTTCGAATGTTAAGCAGTATGCGCAAAAGTTTGTTGCTTAAGTCTTTTGTGTTAATGCACTGAATTTTTTATGCTACGCAATGGAAGACTTTTTCTCAATAAAATTGAAAATGGGTTACTCCTAGTGAAAGCGTTAAAATTGATGCGATAAGTTTGTGTAGACAAAAAAAAAAAATCAGTCAATTTAATTTTTGGCAAAAAACTAAAAAATTCTCAAAGCTTGCAATCAAAATATTCAAGAAATTAATTAAATCGTGCAAGTACATCGTCTTTTTTTATGAATAATTACTATTAAAAGGTGTTCCAAATATTTATCAATAACTTCTGCCTTTAAGTTAAAAACTTTTAGAAAAATTAACCAAAAAGTTTGGTAGTCACCATTTTTTAAGGTTTTGAGCGTGGGCAACATTAAATGCCAGTAATATAAGACCCATGACAGATGGGCGTCTTTCCACTTCGTCACATCAAGAGTATATCTCTGCTGCAGTTTTTGTCAACCTCATGCATTTGTATTGAAGAAGTCAACTTCATGCGCTAGGATATTTTATATATTTAAATATACAATATTGTTGACGTACTTTGTCATATGATTAATAAAAGTATTGATGATGGGATCTTCCCAGAAAGCCTAAAAAAGCGGAATTTATTCCATTGTCCAAAAAAAGTAATTGTTCGGTTACCGAACAATTATAATCCTATTTCTATTTTACCTTCATTTTCAAAGGTGTATGAAAAAATTTTAAAAACCCGTATAATAAGTTTTCTTAATAAAACAAAATTTTTTAGTGAAAACCAGAATGGATTAATAGCGAATTTATCAACTGAAGATACTGTACTTGAATTTTGCAATAATGTTAATAGCGCTCTAAATAGCAAAAACCAGTCTGCAGCAGCTTTTATAGACATCACCAAAGCCTTTGATACAGTAGACCTTAGGATTCTTCTAAACAAAATTTACAAATGCGGACTACGAGGTTCTGTTTATAAGTGGATTTGCTCTTATTTGCAAAACAGGCTGCAAAGAGTAAAAGTAAAAGATATGTTCAGTTCTTTCGTCCCAATTGAAACAGGTGTACCCCAAGGCTCGGTACTAGGACCAGTGCTATTCTTAATATATATTAATTCAATTTTTAGTCTTAACTTTAAAGGCACATTAGTCGCTTTTGCTGATGATATGGCTCTTACGTATTCAAGTGACTCCATGCTTGACTTAACAGCAAACATAAATCACGACCTCTGTCTTATGAGACATTGGTTCACAATGCATAAATTGGTTCTAAGTGACAAAACAAAAATTATGTTTTTTAACGCTTCTGGCAAAGAATTTCAATGTAATAAATTTATATTTCATCACGCAAACTGTGATGTTTTTATTGAATAAGTACATTTGTAGCACAACAAATTCTCCATTTACCTACAACGATCATGTAGCTTGCCACTCTAAATGTTTTGATATTGAATGCGTGAAAACTTTTAAATACTTAGGTATATTGTTGGATTCAAAAATGAGTTGGTTAGATCATACAAGAGCACTAAAACGACATGCAATGTTGTCCTCTTGAAAAATTTATGTTCTCAAAAATTGCTGACAAGCATCTATTATGGCATATATCACTCAAAGCTTGAATATGGGCTGGCATGCTGGGGTGGTGCACATCACAACAAGATCAACCCATTGCTTATCACTCAGAATCACATTATCTGCATTATCTGCGGCAAAAGTCGATTTGAGCATAGCTTTGATCTTTTTAAAAACCTTGGGATACTACCAATAAAACATTTGTATTTTTATAAAATTCTGAAGATGTTTTTTCACAACAGCGGTCATTTGCTTAAAAAAACTAACCCGAACTACAATCTAAGAACTAACAAACACCATAAAACAGTAGTTCCTTCGCATAATATTCAACATTTTTTGCATTCATATACTGCAATATCACCGAGACTATATAACAGCTTGCCAAATTAAATTCGTTGCATACGTAACAATCATACTTTTCTTACTGAAGTGAAATCATGGCTTTTCAAATTTAATTTCGACGAAATTAATACAATTCTTCACTTACAAATATGATATATAAAAAACGATACCGCTCCTAATGTTTTTGATTCCATTTGATTCTTTTACTTTTATTAAATATGTTTATCTATTATCGATTTATTTACCAATTCTAAATCATACTTAAATTTTGTAATCAATTTATGTTTATAAGACCCCATGTACGATCTTGTTTATTTATAAAAATTATGTGCCTACGTACTCTGCATTCGCCACTAGTTCTCTGAGCTACAGAATGTAGGTTTATGAAACATTTTCAAGTTTGTATCTTAACATATATGTATAAGAAATTTATTGCAATAATGTTTAAGCTTGTCAAGCTTCATAATAAAATCAAATATATCATTATCATATACTATAAAAGGAAAATATAACTAACCATATCTTTTAATACGCTTTATTTAAATATAAGGAGACTATTAGCTGTGATGTTTATAAGGATGTCTGACAAATAAAGATTTTATTGTTTGTAATTTTATTTATTTGAAACCTAGGTCCTTAAAATAAGAAAACAAAGTCGGCTTATAAGCGAAGCTTGGAAAGCAAAACATCACAAAAAACTTACAATAGGAATACATTTTTAAATAAATCTACGTATCAAAAAAATTACTGACTTTAGGCTAATGTAAGAAATTAAAAATTTTTGGATTCATATTCCGTGTCAAATTCGACCGATGAATTTTGTTTTTTATCATTTAATTTAAATTCTAAATATTCTACTTAAAGAAGGATGTGATTATTCGAATACATCTGCTCCAGTGTGCTTGATACCAAAATATTCCTTCAAATTATTTGATTCATTAAAAAAATTAAATAGCATTTACTCAGTTACTGTGCATTGACATGTTAAATTTTTATCATATAAAAAAGAACATGATTTGCCAATAGCTTAGCCTTTATCATATCCGGCATTTTGACGTCTTTATAGAAATAAAAAAGCACACGTTTCTTTGAAAAGTACAAGCCAAACTGTCACTTCTACTTATTTAAAATTAATCACATAATTCAATAAACGTATTTTAAATATAATGTCGTATCAATTTGTGGACCTTATCAAGATTAAATAGAACTTTGTGAAATACTGGAGGAAAATCCAATCAATAAAAATTCAATAAATACCTAAGGGGTTAGTCATAAAAGAAAGTAATATATTTGCAACATTTCAAAAAAAATATAATCAGCAATTTTAACACAACATCATTTCTGTCTTCCATAAAATTTTTCGCTGCTAAGATAAGGTATATTTTACCAGGTCCCAAGACTTTTGTACTTACTTTCTTTTTACTTTGATTTACCTTGGTTTATAAACCAACCAAATTCAAAGTTATTGAACACAAATCATTCGTCAGCTGAGTATAAATAGCTGAAATATAGCTATTATTGACATTTTCTCAGTTTTTTGCTAATTTACTCTAAAAATATAACTCAAAAAAACATTAATTTGAATGAAATTGTAGGGGAGAAAAGTCATTCATTTCTTACGAATTTTGAATTCCAAACAGAAGTGGTCTCTTAAAACCAAAGAAATTAAAAAAACTTATTTTCATTCATCATTTTTTTTCCTGCACTTTGTCGATGCTGACGAAACCTATAATTAAGCAATGCCAACCAAATTAAATTACAACAGCAGCAAAAAAAAATACTAAAATTACAATACCAACAACAACAGCGACTTGAGTAAATCCGGCTTTGCAACAATTACAACACAAAAGATTACAACAACAGTGTGTAATTTAAATTAAGTTTCATACCAAGCATTTCGATACAACAACAACGACGTCGACGACCATCACCCACCCAAGCTGCACACCTCGGCTGTTCTGCTCCTCCCCAGTTATTCAAAGCAAGCTGACCTTTTGTAACAGAAATGAGAAAATGAGCTGAAATATTGCAATGAATAAATTGCATATGAAACGCTGCTATAATTAGAAAGATGAGCTCGATGCTGCTATGAATATGCATTGAAATACAATTTATTATTTTTATTATTATCATTATAATTTTTTTTTTTTCGTTTTGCATTATTAATTCTAATGAGTTGCATCATAAGGTTCAATATACGCCAAAGCTGCAATGCGGCATTTATTGAAAATATTGATGAATCAGCTGGTATTGGAAAATTTACATGTGTTTAATTGCACTTTTAAATAAAAATAAATCACATTGAAAATAAATATTTTTTTGTTAATGTGCTTTATCCATAAAAACACACAATTACTTAATAAGGATCAACGTTAGGCAACATAAAAAGATGTACGATTCTTAGATTAGGTCATTATATGCCGGGTGATTTATTATTACGTTCTTTAGCCAATGTCTTGAGAATTACATAATTATGACTGTAATAAGTATTTTGGAGAAAAGATATAGTGGGTCTTGAACTGAAATGACACTTATCTTGAATTTGAACTTGAATTTTACTTAAATTTATTAATGATGTTGTCTATTTAAAAAATCACAGTTGATCTCGAATAGACCTTGAAAGTTAAAAAGGTCACTAGTTTTTGACCACCTAGAAACCTTGTGTATTAGCCCAAGACATTTCTCACTAACTTACTTAGCTCTAAAGATATTAACCTGGGGAAATTAACATGGATTTTACTATATGATGTGCTCTGCAAAAAGTTTGCTCATCTTGTCAGAGTTGAAAATTGAGACTTTGCCATACTCTTCTGAAGAACAGACGAACAATAAAACAAGCCCCACGTAGCCAAAAAAAAAACACCATGCGTGCAACCACTCGAGACATGATATGTGCACTTGATAATGGTACGTTATATATAGTATGTAACCGACGAAGTCGAAAGATTATGAAATATATTGACAAAGTGGAAAAATAGCGAAAAAGCCATAAGTATTTGAAAACATCGAAAAAGTGTTAAATGATAGGAAAAGGTAGAAGTCAGAAATGTTGAAAAAGTCAATAAACTTAGAACAAGTGGAAAAATGCCCAAACACTTAAGAGCATCTGAACAAATGGATAATGTTGAAAGATCGAAAAATGTCCAAGACGCCTAAAAATGTTGGAAAAGCTGAAAAATTTAATGAAATTTGAGTCAGAGAACATTGAAATATGTTACAAATGTCGAAAAATATCGAAAGTACTGAAAAAAATTAAAAAATATTGAGAAACTTTTAAAAATATACTTATGCAACAAACACACAATATTTAAAAAAATAATTCAACTCGTGTGCCGATTGCATATATTCTTTGTAAGAATATGGGTTAATTTTTTCATGGATTGCTAAAAAGCATTGGGTTCTTTTCTTGGTTCAAAGTCAGCCGTAATAATTTTCAGATTTCCCTGACATAGGAATAAATGCCACCCTTTTCTCCTGGCATTCATCTTTGGTATATATGAGTAAGAAACATGTGTCTCCTGAATGTCAACTTTCCGACAGGACATATTGCTATATGAACATACTTACTGGCCGGTATGTGAGAAAGCCTATACTGAAGGACAATTGACTGAAATTTACCAGTGACGTTGTTTTCTAACGAATCCAAAGTTGTTTTCGCAAAGGATATTCAAATCATTAAAAAACTGTTTAAGCTAGAAGCCTCAAAAGGTTAAAAATCACCAAAACACTCGAGCGGATATGTTTTTATATTTCTCCGCTTGAATGAAAAATAAGTCAATAGAAGTTCAAGTTAACTATTTTAAGACCATAGTATTAAATTAAAATGTTTGAGTTTAAAGAAAGCCCAAAAATAATCACTTCAAAACTAAATTTAAAATTGATCAAGAAAATAGATTCATCGCAGATTATACAACAACCCTCAAATGCTCAAAACTAAAAAACAAAGTCGCAAAAATAAAATTTTGGATATCTAAAATATTGTGGACTAGTGTAAATCAAATGCTACAAAATACTTTCAGCACTCATTTGTAGAGACCAATGCGATTTCCGGCTCTTAGTGTTACTTGCAGTTGTTGTTGTTGTTGCTTTGTTTTTGGGCTGTTACTACTGCTTGCTTGTGCTGCTATGATTATTGCCAAGTTGTTGACGTTCAACTTTCGTTGTTGTTGTTGTTGTTGTTGTTGTTATTATTATTCGCTTCATAGGCAAAATCAAGCGTGAGAAAATCTATTATTTGCTATAATACACTTGATTTGTTGTTGCTGTCATATGTTACCATTGAAGCTAATGTTGTTGTTACATTAGTTTGTTAGTTATTATTAGCAACGGTAAGCGGAACTGATATGTAAACGTCATCGTGAATGCGCGACGATAAAAAAAAATTTGAAGTTACATTAAATGCAAAAATAATTAAAGAAAAATAAATTATAAAATGAGCAATGGGATTTTTCATTTACTTTAAGTAAAAATCATTTGTTGTTGTAATGTTAATAACTTGAAACAAATATTGATACAGCTTAAAATAAAGTTTGTTGCTTAAGTCTTTTGTTTTTTCATATCAAAATTCAGCGGAATTTATTGTTATATTTTTGCGACTTTGAAATATCAACATGTCTTTTGACTGTCCATTTGTCTATACCTGTAACTACGAGTATAATATGTCTGTCTTTGAATTATCCATTCATCCATCCAAGCAAACATTTGTAAGTATTTTATTTTTTTGTCTTCTTCCCAGAGATAATCAATGGCCAACGGGTGGTGCCACAGCCACGCACTCTTTTACTTTAGATGGGTTGATGATGATAAATGCCATAATTTAATAAATCGTTGTATTTTGTTGTTGCTTTTAGTGTTGTTGTTGCTATATATTCAACTTGTGTCATAGTTCGCTTGTGATGTGAGTTCAACAGAAGAAAATAAAGAAAAATAAATAAAACAAACAGCACACGCAGAGATTGACCGAGATTTCATATCGACATTCAATAAATTGAAGCAGAGGCGAACTTTAAGCTGAAAACAAAAAACTGGCAGATGATGTTGGGTTCGAGACAAAAGGTAGAGCACATAGTGTTATTGATATTTGAAGTAAAGTATCAAAGTAGAAAAACTGCAAAAAATACAACGATATTACGTATCTTCTTACGATTTTTGGGGAACAGTTTAAAGTTTCTTGGTAAAGATAGCACTTTGTGTTGAGATTTAAATGCTGTTTATTATTTGAATTTCCTGCGCAATAATATACTAAATCCTTTGCAGTCTTATCTGCCCAAAGTATTTATGAAAACATAGCCAAAACAAATTTCTCGCAAGAAATGGCAATATATTTTAAGTTCGACTAATGGCGAAATTACCAAAAAAATAAATATATGCCCAAACAAATTTAATCCTTTGTAGACTTAATTTATATGACGACGTTAGCTTCGTTTAATTCCTTAAGATGCCAAAAAAATATATAATAACATATACTCGTATGTATCTTTTAATTTATAATAAATGCGTGTTTTTTTATTTGTTTAAGCCTGTTCTATTTCAAAATATTTTTAATTTTAATGATCTTGAGCTGAAAAGGGTTAAGGCGTAAAGAACAAATCTTGATCATTTTAAGCATCATTATAATAAACAAGATAGTGGTAGTGGTAGTCAAACTCCAGTAGTACTATATCTTAGATGGAAAACTAACCCTTTCACAACTAATTATTAGATGCTAGTGGAGCTCAAATTACATAGTATGTTCAGTTAAGATATTTTCCACTACCGCTTAAAATATCAGTAGAATGGTTTTTAAGTGGAAATGATTAGATTATATTTTTTTTTATTAAATTCGTAATAATTCGCAATAATAAAAAGTAAATTTTTGCAGCTTTGAAATGAGCAACAGAGTTCGTGGAAAACAATAAAAAATGTTTGTCTGTTCACCTATACTTAAGTTTGGTAGCACGCTAGCCTTAAAGCTTTCGAAACGCGTTAAACGCAGGAAAAAATCTATTAATTTGTTAATTAAAAACATGGATTCGAATAAATATCTGACACTCTAATATCGGACTGTCAATTTTTCAAAAGTTTTTGTAATCTTGGCATATTTCTCCTTTAATTTTGTAGTCAATAAATGGTAGTCTTGCACAAAAATTGCTTTTTCAAAAACGTTTAACTACACGGAAAGAATAATTTTTTGGAAAAAATTATTCTTTAAATCCTTTTTCAGTATATATTATATCAATCATAAAAGCTCACAAAATTGCAAACAAAAGCTTTAAGATATTTTTTTGAAAGCTTACCAGATTTCGATCAAATAAATGCAACAATCTGGAATTGAAATAAATTCTTTTGGTGGAGGTGTGTCAGTGCTGCCGTTAATTTTTAAAAATATAGCTATCAAAAATTTCCAGAGAATTTCGATAAAAACATTATGAATGTTTTATCTATGTATCCGGTGAGAAGTAGGCTTCCTTAAGACGTTTGGTAAAATACCTATGTCACATCCTAACTCATATCAATACACAAAAACCAAAACGTCACCTATTAGCATGAAGCTTTAAATATGCTCTCTTTACACAACGGCAACCATGAAAACTAATAATAGCTCTAAGGTCTTGAAGTTTGGCACAGACGTTTTTTAGGTTAAAATAACACAAATTTGTGAATACGAAAAAAGTCGTTCCATGAACACGCCTACCTGCCATACAAAGTTAGGATGTGGTTGGGACTTTTTCATCAAAATGGATATTTATTTCCTATAATTTGGGAACATTGATTTCAACGTTGAATTCATAAATTTTGCGATGTCTTTCATAGTTTAGAATCGGTAGGACTGGTGATGGCATTGGGGGAGCCCCAAAGAAATTGATTATAGTTAGTATTCAATACCTGCCCTCACATCCCAAGCTTTTACAACGGATACAATTATGGTCAAGGATTCCAAATTTTTGTTTCTCTTTTTTCAAACTTATTATTTATTTATTGAAACAGGTCGCTTGGAGACTTATAATAAGCCATTGCTAAGGAGTGTTGCTTTTTTTTCAAATCAAACTCTGCTTTGAGTTGTTAAAGGAGTTGCCAGTATTCGTGTGCATAAGGGTTTCAGAGGTGGTAGGAGTTGTCTCTTCAGTCGAGCTGTATTAGATGTAAGGAGTAGAATTCTAGCCAGTGTGTTTGGATGTTGCTGCTGTCTTAGTTGATATGATCACTTTTTGATTTCCTGTAGCTGTTCGAAGTATTTTTGACTGAGACCTCTGAAATAGTTCTATGTTTCGCCCTGTAAGATGGAACCCGAGTAAAGCGTGTGTAATTTTAGGGAGTGAGTTTTTTATTTTGTATAAAAGTCTTTCGTGGCACACCTTATCAAAAACTTTCGCTACTTCAAGGAACACTGCTAAGCAATATTTTTTATCTTCGTATGTCTTTCTAATTTGTGCTACTATCCTGTGTTCTTGCTCAATAGTTCCGTGTTTTCTGCAGAAGCCAAAAGGTGTTATGCTCATTTGTGTCACATGGGGCATAGGATTGCAAAATATGATGAAATATTACGTAATATATAAGAAACTAAGAAAATTTCGGGAACATATATAATTTCTTTTTTCAGTCAAAGTTTGTAAATTTTCCACTTTTGCCACTTTGAAATTTTGGAAAACCCCGTACAATTCGTATAAAAACGATATAAGAAAAATAAATTAATTTAATACAATGGAAACAACATACTTTCCGCCGTATTAAAAAATTTAATAATCCCTAGCACTTTAATTTTTCTTTGTTTTTATGGCCACAATCTCCGTCCTCTCTTTTTATTATGTCATATAATATTAAATTTTTAAAAAAATTTACATTTCATTGCTCAGAAAATACAAAAATGGTATTAAAATAAAATTATTTTGACAGAAACTTTAATCAAATAGAGATAATCAAATAACAAGAGTACTCTCTTATACCACCATTTACAGGGTTATGACATATCTTTTCGAAAAACTAATTCAAAACCTATAAGAAAAAGAAATGTACCAACCGTAGTTTAGTATCGAGCGTGTGAGTAACAAAACCTCACGATATCAAAGACCTATTCTGCGATACAAGGCAAAACGGTAACAATAAAAACAAACATACCATGCGTTCTTTCCCAGCAATTTAATGTTGCCTTCCCTGTACTGGTTGCTGTTGTTGTTGTTGTTGCTATTGACCTAAGCTAAAGAGTTCAATTTCAGCGCAAATTGCTTGAATTTGTGCGCGCGATGCGTGAGCATTTAAGCGGATGAGAAAACAATCGCAGTCGCATTAAATGGGTGCTTAAAAGTGGAACACCAAAAAAAAAAGATCAGAGCAAAATCGACAAAAAAAAATTTAACTGAGGAAAGAAACCCATAATCAGAGCAGTTTAATCGACACGAAGTTAAACTCTTTAAATTGGTTTTTTTTAACGCAATTTTTTGTGAGTCTGACTGCTGAAAAAATGAGTGCAATTTTCCAAAAAAAAAGGGTGGTCACAAAGATTACAAAATTACATGTGCAACAACAATGCGTCGTTCGAAAGAAAAAAAATAAACAGTAGAGAGGCCATTGGCTTTGTATACCAAATAATAAATGTTTAAATTTGGGTAACCCTGATTTATCTTATCTGTTCGGAAACATCGCTTAATTACCAAGCGTCAGTTGATTTTTTTCTTTTTTAAAAAGATGTTAAGGAAATTAGGCTAACCTTAATGAGAAATACTAAGTAGAACTTCAGAATTGTTAGCATTTTCCAGCACAATCCTTAGTTGACGATTTGCTTAAGTAGGAATGCAAAACGATGGTCCATTAAATGGCAGTTTTAGCCTTTCAGCAGCTGCTGTTAAAATTGCACATATGAAGTTACTTGGCTTCTGCATCGCTGGAAGCTTTCTGTTCATTTTTTGCAACTCTTACTAAAGCTTCCGTTTAGCTAGCCAGCCACTGCAGAGACTTTGATTATTTGAAACATTTAAATTTCATGTTTTGCTTTTGCTGCAGCAGCGATTTGAAATGTTGTTACGCACAAAAAATACCAAAAGTTGCACGCATTGTTGGCACTCTGTTGCATTCATTGTGTTGCATGAGAGTTCAGTAAACAGAAATCAGAATGTTTTTTTATTTATTTTCTTAAGATTAAACTACCCGATAAAACCGTTTTTTTAAATTTTTCTCAATAAAATGCATCGATTCTTACACCTGTTTGTCTTGGCATTCAGTTGACACTCTGCATTTTGTTGGGGTACATTTGAAAGTTTTGCTGCTGTTTTGATTTTGATGTGATAATATCTGCAAATTGCTTGCATATTGTACAATTTAGTGAAAATAAAGCTAAAAATTGTTTCTTGTTTTATTTTCCAGGAAATTAAATTAACTTTTAATTAAAAAAAATTACATAAAGCCGCATTTAATTTTCAAGTGAAGACTTTTTTGACTTCTAAGTTTTAAAAATAAAATAAACAGAGACTGCAAAACAAGGCGCACCATAAAGGTGTTGATCACGTTTTTTAATTTATTGCAATCAAACGTAAAATTAAATTTTTATCAAAAATCTTGACAACAGAAAAATGCAGATTTTTTTTAATTCCAATGCTAAGTATGTCCTTTGTTGGTAAGATCTGTTTAGTACTATAATTTTTACTTGACAAAAAAACCAAAAGTCAAAATCCACAGTAAGCGTAATTGTAAGCAAATTTAATTTAAGATTTCTTGAAAAACAATATATATCTTGTTTGAAATGCACTTTAATTCTAACCAATACCGTGATTTATCTATCAAAATTTTCTATTCTGATAGTTATTTCTGTAGTTATTTGAACTATTCCTATTTGAACGACAATTTAAGCACTACAGCTTTTAATAAAAAGTTATTTCTCTCAATTCTTCAGAAATAATATCAGCCACCAGATAGCTGTTGGCGACTGAAAACTTTACGTAAGGCTTTATAGTTGCTTTCTGCACCTGATCTCTGTTCCTATTTCATATTTTTTGATTAAAATGTATTTAGATATACTTATTTTCGAATTTAATCGTTATTGAAGGTGGATTTCTGTTTGCATATATTCTTAGTCTAGGTAAGTGTTTCGGTTAAATAGCATCTTACTGACAAAGCATCTTACGGACATAGCATGTTACAGACATGCTGTTTATTAGTGTGTGAAGGTCATATATTTTGTTGCAGAGTCCTATAATAATTTTACATCAGTGCCGTATAACTTCAGTAAGTCATGATTCAATCTGGAGCAGCGTTAGATAAAACGAATGGAGTTGCACCCATGGATCTTGGAGAGGTAGGGGGTTGCATTTGTCATTACCCCCAAGTGATACCATTTGTTGTACTTTGCTGTATGTTCCAAAATTTATATAAATAAAATGATTGGTTTTAAATATTTCTAATTTTGAAAAAATATTTTCAAATTTATTTATCTTACAGTACAATTGAACACATATAATATAACAAAATACCCTTAACGAATTACTTTCATTTTCTGAGTCAAATACTATGAAAATTATTATTTTCTATATATATTTTGTAAATTTATTCATAACTATTTTGTATAAGAAATTGTTTTTCTATTGCCAATTTTGGAAAAAAATGTGCAAAGAGTCTCCCAGTTTTGTTAGTTTTTTTTTGAGCTAATTGATGGGGAGAGGTGGTGCCGGATTCCAAGGATGCCCAGTTTCAGGCTATTTTTGTAGATCATTTTGTACCGATCAATAGAAAAAGTGGTCGAAAATGTACTTTGGCCATCCCAGGGAGTGGTCGCATGTCCCTAAAGTATCCGAGCTCGGTCCATTTTCAAAATTTCGATGAGTAAAGATCGAAAATGGACTTTGGTCATCACCAGAGGTAGTTCCGTATTCCAAATGTTCTCGATGTCAGTCCATTTTCGAAAGCCGAGGCCACTTCCGGTGATGACCAAAATCCATATTCGACATCTATTCACCGATTTTTCGAAAAAAAAATTAGAAAACTGACCAAAATCGGGCGCTTTTAAAACTCCAGACCTCTCTTTCCATCGATTGGCGCAAAAAATCTCATTTAAATGGGCGACTCCTTGAACCTTTTTTTTAAATAACATAAGCAAAGACTTTTTATAGTTATTGACAATGGAAACTAATTTCTTATGCATAATAGATATGAATCAACATAAAATAAGTCCATTAAATTGTAATTATTGTAAGAAATGAATATAATATTCTTTACCAAAAATTATTATATATCAACTTTTCAAAATATTTCTTGAAACTCGGAAACTTTTTAATCATTAAAAACCGATGAGAAAGAGTTAGTATGGTAATGTACTTAATATTTATCATAATTTTTGAATACTTGTAGTTTAAACTTGCGCCAAAATCGCTTATGGTAAATCATAAAATAGTCAATTATTCTAAATAATTTTGAAAAGGAAGAGAAAATCTCAGAAGAACTAACTACTTACAAAAATGTTTTTGTAATAACTACCAATGCTGCCATATGTATCGAACTTTTGAACAGATGAATTTATCATTTCAAATCTATCTAGAAATACGAAAGCATAATATCCCAACTTAGGATTGGGATTCCAAAGCATTGAATTCAACAAAGTTAATTTTTTTGTTAGGGATTACTTGAATCGAAGATGCCAACATTAAACAAATATTTGGGCTTAGATTATGTAACATAAATCAATCGATATTGGCGCTATCGTTATCAAAATGACGCATTTGTACTACATGACATTGAAGTAAAGCCTTATGAGAATAAAAATGTTGCTTATATTATAATATACAAGTAGGTTAAAAGTGATTTTCCCAATACTAAATCTTACTTTCAAACAACGAAATACTTCAAATCTTTATGTCTTTTACTGCTTTTAATAGCTTCACCTTCACCTGCAAAATGATGTTGCTTGAAGAGGTAACACAGTGTGGTGCATTCGCTGAACCTGCTACACATTTTTATTCTCATGCCTGTCAACTTGGCTAGTTGGTATGTACTGTTATTGCTCTATTTCTTTCTCTCTCTCGCTAGCTGTGCTCAAAATTTTATAGATTTTTCTAAATTTTTACGACATTTCATCTTTTGTTTTTATATTCAACAACATACGATATGATAACGAGAGTCGAAGAATAAATATTTTGTTACTGATGACCCCATCATGTTGTGTCTCACGACAGACGACCTCACATGTTGTGTGCTGCTGCTGCAGACCACAAAAAATTAATTTGTGTCCAAGCGCTGTAAATGCTATATTTGATTTTTTGCTTTTTTACTCGAGTTTCACTCATTTTTTGGGTTTCCTTAATGAGGCTGATGTTTATCTGTCTGTTTTCTTTTTTTTACCCTTATTATTTTGAAATAAAATTAGGTTTACAGCTGTTTCGCTTGTTGTTTTTCCTCAGCATCATATTTGATACAAGATGATGCACGAAATTCAATAAATAAACCTTAATATGGTAAGTTGGTTTGCTTAACAAGTGTCGTTGCATTTTTGTGATTCAAGCAGCATCTATAAAAAATGTGAAGATATTTATACTAAGTTTGACTGCAGGGTCAGCAAGAAATCATGTAAATCACCGCAGGATATTTTCTGGTAGTAACAAGCTGTTTTACTATGCATTCCAAGAAATTAAATTGGCGTCTAAAATGAGGTTAATGAGGCCAATAACAAAAGGGTAAGTTTTAAGTTTTCATCTATCGGATGGCTATTGAAACAAAACTACAAGTAGATTAGATTTGATAATGATAAGAGAACGCAAATCTTTAAAATTATGGGATCACTTCTTGTCCGTTCAAAAATAGTCAAATTGAAACAATTTAAAATTTCTTACAAAATTACCGTAGAAGAGTTTCTTAGTGCCCAGCCGAAAGGCCAAATCCACTACTTTAACAATTTATAAAGGAGACTTAACCTACCAGAAACTGAATTCTTCAAAATAAGCGTTGAAACAAGAAGATTGCTTGCGTTATATCTGTACAAATAATATGTCAATAGAATAAGGAGCCCATATTCCTAGCGATTCTAATGCTATTGACGTTGTAAGGTACAACAAGGATATCACAAGTCAAAGCGATATTACCTGGATATTGTGGCTTACAAATTTTGCAGATATTTTTCTTGTGTGGAGTACTGAATTGGCTGATGATCTGCCATTAAGTTAAAACGCGATAAGTTAAATCATCAATTTTTCAAATATAATGCATTTATTCAGTAGACTCAGCGATCTCAGAGTCTGGCTCTTTCCATTTCGTCTTTCAAAAGTTTGAGCACGGTAATCGATTTCCACTAAGACGGGTGATAGAAATGATTTCTTTGAACTTCTTTTGCTCTAATGGTGCTAAGGACTTGGCAAAACGAACCAGTAACCCTAAAGAAATATGTATTAAAATTTCGTTAGAAATCACCCATTGACTTTGCTTAAATTTTTCACCTCCATTTTTAGCCAGCCCCTATTTTCTGACGATGACTTAAATGTTATTTGGTATGGTATATTGTATACTATTTTATTTCCCTAGGGTTGATTCTAGTGCTCAGAGAGCATTATAATGGATATAGTATAATATCTTTTAATAAGTACCCCTCTAAAATTTTGAGTATAAGACAAATCAGAATCAGATCACCCAGCTTACAATTAATTTATAACAAACGATGACAAGTTTTGTAAAAATTTTGTGCTCAAACTTTTTTCAAACGAATACAACCAACGCTAGCTAAAATAGGTATAAACAAAAGACTCAGGCGAGCAACTCGTAGTGTGAATTAGTGCGCAACAAAGAATCTCCAAATATTTTCAACACTTTTATTTTGATTTTGTTTTTCGCTTGTTTTGTTAATTTGGATTTTCTTACTTCAAATTAAGCGCCATCAAAAACGAATCACAACAACAACAAGTAAAACAGCGTCAACAATATTAAGGTGCCAACAGCGCATGCATTTTGGCAGTCAGTGTGACATCAGTGTCAGTGTCGACATCATTCATTTGCGTTGGGATGCTGTTGTGATGATGTTGGTTGACGAAGAAGTTGATGTTATTTACTATGACAAAGACATATTGTTGATGATGCTTTAGCTCTAAAACTTACAGGGTGTTCCTTAATTTCCTCACGATAATGTAAATGCTTGTGTTTGGTTGTTGTTGCAACTGAACTGTTACTCTGTTAATTTGTGAACTTGTGACAGTAGTGCATACTCACTTCTTAGTTGCTGCTTTTACCGCTATGGCGAAATCTGTTCGTAATAACAGTGGTTAAGTTTTTATAAATTTATAAAATATGAGATTATAATAGAGATCTATAAAGCAGTTGGAGCTAATTAACTAATTTTATGTAATTTTATAATCAATTAATAATTATATTTAGTAGAAAAAACCAGCTTTTGGAAAATAAGTCGGGTATAGCGAGTGTAACAAATTGACAATGGAATATTATATTGATATATGCAGCTACTTTTCTACTGAGATCAGCTGAGCGATATTGAATTAGTTGGTTTTATAAAAAATTATTTATTGAAATTACTAGGTATTTTGTACAAAAAGACGCACCAATTTTAAAGCTTGGAAAATTTTCTGGAAACAAGTGGTATTTTTATAAATCATTTTCTGCTATCTCATACCACTGTGCAGTGCATTAGCTACGTAGTAACTTTCCGTCTGTTTCACATGCAAGCAGGCGCAGTCAGGTTGACGTTTTGTTTGACATCTCATTAACATGACATCTACATGAGGTTAAAATATAAAAAAAGGGAACAGTGCATGATATTTTGCAGCAGTTAGAAAAAAATTTGTATGAACTTCTGATATTTGTAATTGTTATTTGAAATCATTGCAAAAAAAAGGTTGTTTGTTTGAAAATAGCGGCTATGCGCTATTGTAAGGAATCACTTCAGACCGGTGATGTCATTTTTAGTACATTTACGCTTTCAACGTTATTGTAAAGATTTTTAGTACATTCCAAAAATGTTCATCACATTTTCAATACATTTTTGTGGTATTGTGGTAATTTTTTTATAAATAATTCCTTTGTTGTATTTAGATTGATGGAAATTTCATTTTAGAGCAATAATGTTCTTTATGGAGCAGTACTTTCGAAAAAATTTTAGATATCATCACTAGTTCAGGCTATTTCCATCAACACTTAGAAGGTTAGAAACTATACCCTTCAAGACATACAGATGAAAACTTATAACATCCTATACCTAAGTGAGTATACAAGATTGTCATAAACGTAATTAAGGAAATAGAAAGTGTCTTGTGTGGAATGCAGGACGCCAATTTCAATATTTTTTTTTTCTGATAAAGCTTAGTAAACTACATTAAATTAACCTTTTTTTCCGATTTCTGAAAGACGCAAAACACGAAACAAAATCATAATTTATAATCAATTCATTAAAAAGTTAAGAAAACATATATGTATATTATTTTTTTATATTTAAAATCCAATTCATCGCTTTCGATATAAAAATGCTCCATTTATATCGGTTTTTTTGATGGTCATTATGCAACATGAATAAAATATCGTTGCGTATAGCTGATCTATGGAAAAAGCAGAGACCGACATAACATTAAACCAGAAACCAAAGGCTTACAAAAGCTTCAGACACGCTTAGTCCGACTTTAACCTCAGAGTTGCTCCATCACGTCAAGTTTTTTATATTTTTTTCCACATCGGATCTAAAATTCTGTGTCTGGTTTTCAAAATGCTGAAAAGTCATATCAATGAATTATGCCAAAAATATTGTGTTTCATAATTACGCATTGGTTGGCAAGATGGTCGTGTATGATTTACTCATTCAATATCAATGCCACACGATAATTATTAATATATTTAAATGATCTAATTTTCTGAATATCATTATGAAAATAATATATGTTAATACTTTGAGAAAATTTTAAAAAATAAGTTTAAATTAGATCATTTTTAAATGCAAAACTTTTCAATTGTGGTGAAAAATACGCGAGTCTCACGCTTTCCCGTGTCGCATATTACTCCAATTTACACTATGTAATTACAAAAAGTTTTTAATTAATACTTTTTTTTGTTACCCAATAAGAACATTTTAAAAAAACTTTTTGTCGAACATAACAAAATTAATTTAAAATTAACACCTAGTAATAAATGAAATGATTTAAAATGTATAAAAGTATTTCAAACTATAGCGTTACACCAAATTTTTATTTACCATTTGTGTCACAATATCAGGCGCCATTGGGTAACAAAAACGCACTGATGCGGTCGTGGGCACTGTATCTTATAGATACAGAAATTAAATTGGTAACAGCAACAATACACAGTTAAATGCTCAAATTACATTGGTGATGTCACATTGGCGCCAGCAATAAATGAAATTTTGAATCAGCTACACTGCCAAGCGTAACTTACTACATAGAACCATCTCATGTTAATAATTCTTAAAATAAAAATATTTATTACTTATCGTATTTTTCATGAATGCTATGTGATTAACTCTAACGTGTTAGTCCCTATGTTGCTGCAATATTTCGATTTAAGCACTTTAGGCTCTGGTGCTAAAAGCTTAAATCATGCATGGTGGTTAAAAACATCAATGCTATAACACGTCATAGGTATTCCTTCTTCCAAGGTTTTGGATATAATATTTTTTATGACATTTAAAGTATCAATATTAGAGGATCTTACACGTGGTCTTGTTTTTGTAACAAAATGCCAATTGCAAACTAAATGAAAGTTGGAATTTTAATTTAAAGTGAACTTCCCAGAGTAATTACGACCCATAAAACTCGAATCCGTTGTCCAAATTTTTTACCTGTTTTAGTTTCGCCAGGATAGACCGTCCGAAAACTCAAACAATCGGGGTTGGGCAGAATTCAGAATATAAGTTGAATATGAATATTTTCTCCAGGTATTGATCAAGGAAATTTATAAATTTAACAAGAACACAATAAATGTGGTGCACTTATTTATTACAAATGCTTTTTATTTGATTTTGTTACAATTTTACTTATTCTGCTCCCAATTGTTGTGGGCTGCGAAGTAATGTTTCATATGTAAATGTACTTGACGCATTCGCTGTGTAGGCTTATGGCATACGTTTACAACTTTCCTTTCGAGCTGCACAATTATTTAGTGATTTCCCGTGATACGGAGAATTGGATGGCATTATCGTGAAGGTAAGCGCCGCTCACGAAACTAAAATTATTGCGAAAAATGTGGGGTTGTTGCACAATGATTTGACCGGTCTGTCCTTCTCGATTACGTTGTCTTTAAGTGGTAGGTGTGAGTGGCTAAACTCCAATTTTGTTGATCTTATCAAAACTTTCATTGTAGTCACCCAAAAAATAAAAATAAATTTTGTCATATGTGTCACTAGCCCACCGAATGGCAGCATCGGATAAAACATATCCAGTAGTCGGGGCTATGCACAAAGTCTACACGAGTGCTCTGCACTGAGAAGAAAAAATTCCCTCCCATCTAAGCAACCGATAGTAACGGAATATAACGATATGATACTATTACTTACGACCACAAAGCCAATAAATAAATACAAAAATAATATTTTTTTAACAAAAAATATTATAATATAATGACTTTGCCAACTCACGAAGTAAAACAAAATTTTTTCTGAGTGAAAAATTATCTGACATGATCGATTACACACACAAATTTTTAGCGAATTGTGTTTCCACCAACCGACCATTCGAACAGTCACTTTTGCGAGACTGTCAACGATTCCTAGTTGAAACGGATCTTGTGTAAACTCAATTTTTGACTATATTCGATCTTTATATACATAAATGTACTTTTGGAAAATAATTATTTTTATTAATATATTACTTAACTCACTAAAAACAGATCTGCCAATAAGGTATTTTTCAACCATTAGCAGTAGCCCACGATGGCGAGGAGGCGTGGCCAATTTAATTAACTATGATTTAGTACCACGTAGCTTCTCTAACGCCTCGATATAGAAAAAAAAATTCGATAAAAATGAGCAAATTGGCTGTTCAAAAACTCGAACAGCTGCTGAAAATGGGTTAACTCAGTAACCTACGCACTAGTGCTTCTTAAAAAGTTATCGTATCGTGCTCATAATCGTTCTCGTAAGAGAATCTTTTGCCTGTATCGTTCTCGGCTCGTTTTATCTGAGTTTTCTCGATTATTCTCGTTAACTTTAAGCGAAAGTTGAAACCCTTATTTTGTGCGGGTTGAAAAATAATATCCAAAGATAGGAATATTTCAGCTACTACACACAAAATGAAAGATATTGAATGTGTGAAACTAAGTATGTGTTTAAGTGCGCATTTACACATGAGATTCGTGAAGAATTCTAATTCTTTTCCTAATATAATATTTCTACTTCATATATCATTAAATATCATGAATCTACAAATGCGAGGTCCTCTGAAGCATCGTTTAAATAATCCGGTTTTTGACCACCGTGAGTATTGATCAGAACGTAAGCATTATTTTATTTTATTATTCAAACAATATTTGATTAATTGATGCCAGAAAATATTTGAATATTTTAAGTAAATAATGTACCCCGAAGCAACATTAAAAACATAATAAATGTAATTCTATGCAAAATATTGCATTGCATATTTTAGACTCTTTGCTTGATTAAATCTGAGCTTAAGTCTGAGAACATTTTTAAAAAAATTTCAATACATTATGCGATTCCAACAAAAATTTTATTTGATAACACATATTTGCATTGCATTAATTAAAGTGTGTTAGAAAATTTATGCAGAAATTGTAGAAACTCATTCATCAATAAAGTTTTTAGGTATTTTGTTCAAAAAATTAACATTAAAATGCTATAATTGCTTGCAACAACTTATATTGCGGTCGTTGGGTCGCTGCTGCTAATATGAACCACTTATTCTAAATGCAAAATATGTATCTATATTCACGATATAAATGCTGACTTTATCTTAAGCATCTTTATTTTAAAGTATAATGATATACAAAATGCATAAGAATCTTAATGTAGTTAGTAGTCTAATTGTAAAGTTAATCCCCATTTTGGTGTAGTAGAATCATTTTATTGAAGTTTGATTAAATTATAATTTTCAAAAAGCTTGCAGTGCGGTATGTTTAAATCAGTATCAGTTTTACTATCATAAGGCAACATTTTAAGCCAAGTAAGGTTTACAAGTCTTGTCATATTTTTACATGCTAGTACGCAGATTTTCAATAAAAATGCCGCAGAATTAAAAGCAATTTAAGCTTTCCGTTACTAGATAGTTTAAAATTTTTCAAATACACAAATTTTGTAACATAAATTTCGTTAACTACTCAAAAAACAATCAAAAAATGTATAAAAACTCAATTTCAATTTAATTCTTAATCTACGTTTCAGTTGCACTTTAACTGGAGAGAAGTCATAAAACTTATAATGATGAAGTTCAACGACACAATGTGTCAAAAATTAATAGAAAACTAAAGAAATCAATGACAACAACATAACATAAAAGCACGGGGCTCACATTCATTGCTGTCACGACGAAGTGCCATGTAAATGAACGAAAAAGTGGCCAACCGATATGTGTTATATACGATAATTTTGACACCCGTTAACTGAAGTAAGAAGCAAACTACAATATTTTCGTGTTAAGTGTATCTGAATTGCTGAGTCTAAGGAATTTCAAACGATGCTTTTTTAGGTTTTCTTTTATGATTTAATGAACAATATAATTTATGTAGCACCCTAAACAAAAAGACATTAACATTCTATTGGTAAGGAAAACCTTCGTTCCTTTTTCTTCGCTTAAGTTGAAATTCTATTTCGTTTAGGTGCAAACCAAATTGCCAACTACCAACTGGGAGGTGAAGGGAGGGCGGGCTGCCTTCTTGAGGCTTCAGCAGAGCAACCAGGCCAGACCAGCCGCAAAACACGTGCTGTTTCATATAATAAACTAAATATTAACACATATAAAAGTCATTGCGCGCCTAGCACGGAATTTTAATCGCTTAATTATAACAACTAAATAACTCAACGCTGCTACTGCCGGCTACGGCTGGTTAAATGACTGCCATACAGGCTGAATGACTGTGTCTGCCGGAGCAGTTATGCTAAGCAAGTGAACTGTTGTTGTTGAAACGAATGACAACGCATTACGCCAAAACGAACGGGCGTCACGTAAATAAAATGTGGATAAATAAGTGTGACTGTTAAAAGAGATGATAAATGTGCTAAAGGCTGAAAAAGGAGGTGGTGCTACAGTGGGCTACAATCTGCACTATAGTTTGGATTAAACTGAAATATTTTACTCCCTTAAAGTAACTAACTAAGCTTAGCTTAATTTAGCACATTTCATTTCAATTTAATACAATCAAATCAAATCAAATCAAATCATATCAAATAATATCAAATCAAATCAAATCAAATCAAATCAAATCAAATCAAATCAAATCAAATCAAATCAAATCAAATCAAATCAAATCAAATCAAATCAAATCAAATCAAATCAAATCAAATCAAATCAAATCAAATCAAATCAAATCAAATCAAATCAAATCAAATCAAATCAAATCAAATCAAATCAAATCAAATCAAATCAAATCAAATCAAATCAAATCAAATCAAATCAAATCAAATCAAATCAAATCAAATCAAATCAAATCAAATCAAATCAAATCAAATCAAATCAAATCAAATCAAATCAAATCAAATCAAATCAAATCAAATCAAATCAAATCAAATCAAATCAAATCAAATCAAATCAAATCAAATCAAATCAAATCAAATCAAATCAAATCAAATCAAATCAAATCAAATCAAATCAAATCAAATCAAATCAAATCAAATCAAATCAAATCAAATCAAATCAAATCAAATCAAATCAAATCAAATCAAATCAAATCAAATCAAATCAAATCAAATCAAATCAAATCAAATCAAATCAAATCAAATCAAATCAAATCAAATCAAATGAAAGCAAATCAAATTAATTCAAATCAAAACAAGAAAACAAGATATGGTGGGTAAATGCGCTAACTACATTCCCATCTTGTTGTTTTTTGCCTTAACACTGACTTTGCTTATGACTGTGTTCTTACATTAATTTAAGCTATGCAGATTATATGTTCGCAGTACAATTTTTCACCACTTAAATTAATTTATTTTGCTTAAGAGTAGATAGTTTCATTGCCAAAATTACTCAGATTTTACAGTTGAGTTGATTTCGTTCTTTTCACCGCTTGTACATCATGTTTGAATTTTCCTATAAATGAAGCAAAAGGCTTAGGCACCGAGCTTGAGTTCCTATTTTTGAAAAGATTTTTAGAAATTTCCAATCTATTACTTTTCATTTTATTTTTGTTCCACTGTTTTTCCAATATGGCGACATATCACATATACAGTTGTTGTTTAAGTTTTTATATATTTGTTTTTGTTGCTTCAACAAAATGTCGTCCACCATAATTGAATTTCTGTTGAATTTTTGACTGAAAGGCGAGCGCACGTTGGACTGCTACAACGTACGAGCGATCGATCGTACGATCAGTGATCATCATTATCAGCAGCAACAGAAATAAAAAAATAACTCACATGCATGCTCTGTTCAATCTTGAACGCGTCCAATAAACCTTTTTGGGTGGCGATTTATTACAATTCGCCACAAATAAGGCGACGAACGCCTGGCGAACGACCTGATTGTATGACAAACAAGCATATGAACTTACACACAGACTGGGAGACTCACAGTCAGTCGGTTGTTGAAATTGAGGTGCTGTCAGACAGACGTCTTGATAGACAATTAATTTGCTGTTGTACTCTTTGTTTTCATTTAATAAAATTTATTTTATATGCGTGCCATTATATTTCGTCGTCATTTGATAGCTTATTAATGGTCACTTGGTAGGCTCAAAAAAACATTTGATTTGTTGTTTGTTTTATGTATTTTATTTAAAACAAATGAGACGTGTTTTATGGTCAATGTATAAAAAATGTGAAACGTTCATAAAATAATTTAAAATAAATACATTTTGTCGCATTCAACGGCTCTACAAGTAGTGGATTTTTAGCAGTTTTATGTGAATTTCTAGTTTTGGTTTAAAGAACTGAAGTGTTTGTGATGGAATTTAAGATTCAAGTTATAAAGATTTCCATGGTTATAAAAATTACATGAAATGTGATATTTTAACTGGTGGTTATGAAAAATGTCATTACTGGAATGGATTATCTGATATGTAATAGTGATGCATCACATGTCACGCTAGCGTTAGATTTTAAATTTTGGAATTTACAGTGATAAAATTTTGCTGCATGTATAATCAGCTGAGGACTCTTACATTGGAGAGGATCCATGGATCCATGTATCATTAGTTTTTGGTTGAAAAGCTTATTGGGGCTTTAACTCGGGAAAAAAAATCATTTAAATTTAGTTTTTATAAAAATTACAAAATTGAATTTCTTAAAATTTATGTATACAATTTGAATAAAAGCTAACTCTATTTCATGAAAATCGAATCATTGAGTCCAACGATATTTGCAAACCATTTTTAAAAATTTAAATAGTCCAGTGTTTATACTCTTAGACATACAAAACGAACAGCAATTCTTTTTTTAAAAAAAATTTAATCCGTAGCTACGGTGCTATGACTTTACGTCTTTAGCTCAAAAGTACCTATGGCGATTGAATTTTATTATCAAAATTCGTGCTCTGTGAGAAATGTGTTTCGCAAACCATGTCCATTTTATGGTCGTCATAATCGACCCACCGAACAGGCTATTTAAGGTACTATAGCCAAATTTCGCACCATTTTCACTTTATTGCACATTAATCCACCAAACCGCGAGCGGAGAGTGCGTACCGAGTAGAATATTGCTGTTGTATCGGCAAGTGTCAATGAAGATCGCGATATGTCAATTCATCGCCGTTTTCAACAATTGGGCTTGTGTTATTCGACCACCTGGAAGATTTAGCTTAAGAATCTCGACATGAAACCAAACAAAATACAGCTGGTGTAGGAACTGAAGCCTGGTGAACTTCCACAACGTCGTTTGGTTGGTGAATGGGCATTAGAAAAGTTGGATGAAGATTCAAATTTTTACCAAAAAAATTTCTTCAGCGACGACGCTCATTTTTTAGCTCAATGGATACGTTAACAAATAGAATTGCCAAAATTTTTCTGAAGAGCTGCCAATGCACACTGAAAAATGCACTGTTTGGTGCTGATTGTGGGCCAGTGGCATCATTGGAACGTACTTTTTCAAAAATAATAAAATTCGCAATGCTACAGTCAATGGAGAACAGGACTTGGTTGACATGTGATTTCAACACTATGGTCCGACATACTACACGGCACGCGATACCATGGACATATTGAGAGGCAAGTTTGGTGAGCAATTAATCTCATATTTTGGAGCAGTTCATTGACCGCCAAGATCATGTGATTTGACCACAATAGACTATTTTTTGTGTAGCTACGTGAAGGCTCTCGTGTGCAGGGACAAGCCAGCCACAATTGCAGCCCTAGAGGACAACTTTACAGCTGACTTTGGTGAGATACCGGCCGAATCGCTACAAAAAGTATGCCAAACTTGGAGCTTAAGGATAAACCACCTTAGGCGTAGCCGCGGGCAACATTAACAAAACATAATCTTTAATAAGTAAATGAAAGAAATTGATGTATCGCCAGCAAAAAAAATTTGATTCAAATTGCAAACTTACTGTTCCTTTTTTTAATTTTCAAAAACCAAACGCCTAAAAAATCACCCTTTATATCCGCGTGAATCAAGTTTTTTGATGTGATAATTCCGCTTGAAAATAAATAAAAATGCAGGGATGCCAACTACCTTGTATTGATCTTTACTTTGAAGCAGGTAATATTTATCTTCATAACTTCAACATACAACATGGTGAAAAAATATCTGAGATTGCGGTTTTTAATTTTCCTGATGGTCAAACGGTTAGAAAGGAATATTGTTTTGGCACCATGGAACCCTTACGTGAGGCAGTTCACCAAAAGTGGCCGGATTTGTGGAATAGCAACTCGGATATTTTGTACTACGACAATGAACCATCATGTAATGTCATAAACGTTCAAGAAATTGTGGTCAAAAATTCAACAATTTTGACCAATAACCGACTTTTCCTGTTCCCGTAGCTTATACTATCATTTCGAGAAGGACACATTGAGTCAATAGAAGCCTTATAGGTAAATTCACTGAGTAAGCTGAAGATTGTTCCTAGATCAAATTATATGTAGAACTGGATGAAGCGCAGATGCAGTTCCTTTGTGGAGTCTCGACTTTGATGAAAAAAGAAATTTTGATTTATGTAAGCTCAAGTACTCCATTGGCTGTAACTATAAAACTCATTTCTCTTAGTTTGATATCTCTTACAAAAATCCAACAGAAATTAAATTTTCAATACATTTTTTATTAAATTGCTACTAATCATCTGTGTACAAATTTTAAATATAATAATTTAATTTGAACTTAAAAATGAAGAAAATACGTAATAAAAACTTTAGGTCAATCTATATACAAATATTTTCGAAATTATTATATGATTTTTTTTAACAAAAAATTCATAAAAAACTCCATACAACTGTGTTTAAGAATTTATACAATTTTCAAAATAAACTTATGGTGAAATATGTAATATATATACAACATTTTTGAGCCCCAACTAGAAATAATAAAATAAAATTTATTTAAATATGTGAGAAAAATCAATTCAACTAAACTAAAACGAACCTAACAATTAATATTTGGAATAATGGTTACAATAAATGCCGCCCACGAACATTAAAATAGCTGACCAAAATAGACAACGCAATTAAATTAAAAGTAAAATAAAGAGAGGAAGAGAGTACAAAAATAAAAAAATTAGCATTTGACTAACGAATTTACTGCACGACCACCACAATAACAACGACAAACACAGCGACGACAAATTAAAACGACAACCATAACAGCAACCCAGCTCAACAGCGTAGCTCCTCCCCTTCCGCTCTCAAACGCATACGAAAATGCCGCGCAAACTGGTCGGATTACTGGTAAAGTTGCTGTAGCTGTTTTGTTGTTGCTGCTGCTGCTCAGCGACAAATTTTTGGCGCTTAGCCTCAGCAGCCACTGTTGCGCCGCTTCTATGTTCATCATCATCCGACTCATCATGCTCATCTTTCACCTGATAAAATTTGCGTCTTGAAGCCTGACGCAACTCCGCTACCGCCGCCGCTGTTTCGTTGCTGTTATCACTTTCTGCACCACCGCTCACACTGTTGTTACAACTTTGCACTGAGCTGCGTGGTGTTTTCATGCTGAGATCCATGGGACAGTCCTGATCAGCAGCCGTAACGGTGGACGCTGTCTCTGCACTAATGGAGCAAACTGAAACAGGTGACAACGATTGCATTTTGGCGACGAAAGACAAAGTTTGCGACATTGTTGTTGCTGGTGACACTTCGCTTTGCTGCGGTTCGGGAGTGCGCGGTTGACTGGCGGGCGGCGTCATTGTAACAACTGTTGTTGTATTTTTGTTGTTATTGCTGGCAGCGGTTATATTCGCAATGCTATGCAGAGGGCTAACACTTGTTATAGCTTCCTCGCGCTGTGCTATGGGACTGTGAATATGATGCGACATAGATGACGCCATAGATGAAACCGGTGATGTTGCCGCTGAGTGTAAATGCGGGCGTTGCGTGTGCTCATAACCCGCGGCGGTGTCTTCATCATCGCCAGCAACACAAAGCAATGGCGATTGGCGTGCTTCCGTCGCTACATGTATTGTGTCGCCACCATTTACAGATGAGGCTGAATGTGTAGAACGCGCTGCTGGTGAATAACGCGATTGTGCTGATTCTGCCGAGTCAACGGATTGACGATGACCAAACATTTCAGAGCGATATGGATGATAGCCGGGAAACAGTAAATGAGGTGGCAATTGAAATGCTGATTGATGTGGTGGCGGTGCACCATTCATCATACTGAAGAAAGGTAATGCAGCTGCAGCGGCGTTTGCGTCTGTAGCTGAATGACGCGTCGCAGCAGCAGCGGCGGCAGCCGATAAAAAAGGTGACATCTCAGGCAAATAACCAGGATAACCCAAAAGGCTGCCCATATGTTGTGCTGCTGCTGACATATGCGCTGCATTGGAGCGTTGTTGCAGATGTTGTGCCATGTCGCCAACATAGCCATTGGCACCAGCAGCTTTACCAGCCGCTTCAACTGCCTGCTGTTGTTGCTCTTGTAGAAGGCAGTGAATTTTAAACCAGTTGGAGCGGCGTCCATAACGTGAGCCACCCTTTGACATGCCAACAGTATAGCATTTGCGTAGGCGACACGCTTTACAGGTGGTGCGGTTCTTTTTATCGATGATACATTTACCGCTATTTTTGCATTCACTAATCGATGAGAGATTGTTATAAGAACGACCGAAGAAGGACTGCAAGTAGAGAAAGAAAAAATGGAAAATTAATATAAGGATGTTAAAATTCAGTGGAGAAACAAAAAATAATTTTTGCAAGATTTTTGTGTCACCAATGACTTATGCTTATTCCCAATTTACACTCTCAAATACAGTGTTGTCTTAAGTCTTTACGGGGCTAAAAATTGGAAAATGGCCCTTAAATTAAACCTCAAAAAAATTTTACGATCAAAACAACAACTTAGTTTCGGAAAATTCCATTAATAAGAAGGTCCTCCTGTTGCATTAACCATTTAACGTGCATAAATCTACACGACATCTTCTCAGGTTGACTCTACTTTAATACATTAATTTAACTCTGGTTTGAGGGGCCCTTCACCTCAGGACCCAACCTTAGACCTACGTTGCTTTATTGGAAAACTTTTCTTTTCCCTCTTGCTGTTACCATTCGCGTTTGCGCACCGAACTTTTACTTTGGCCAGTTCGTGAATGATGTTTTTCCCATCCGTGAGGATTGTGTGGAATATGGAATAAAATTTTTCTTACAAAATTCAAATAATTATAAATATTTAATTTTTTCAAATATTTTTCACACATGAACAATTTTACAACAAGCTTAATAAAGGAGCTGTGTGTGATGCCAATAAAAGTGAAATGCCAAAATATTCGTGAGAGCGAAAAGAATCGAAGAAATTCTCCGAGTACGACAAATAGTTTTTCAGCTTTTTGGAAAGTGATAAGCTTTGCAAATATTTTGTATATTTCTTATTACTTGAGAAACTGTATTTTCTAGCGTTTTTAATATATATTTTAAATTTGATCTATAAAATCGTGACACAGAGAGAGAGAGATCTTATTCCTAATACTCTAGCCACACAAACCACTTGAAAAACATGATGCCTCATATTTTCTGAAACCCACCAGATAGAGCATATTATTGTACATTTTTTGTCGCTTTACTAAAAGAAATGTGAGAAATATTTGATTCGCCTTCGACATGTAATATAATATATGACAGGTAGCATAGTAAGAGTACTATGAATTGCTGAGACTTGGTTCGAGACCGACTTTGCGAATTTGCAAAGTAAGTAAAAATTAAATTTAATAATAAAATAAAATTAAATACAAAAAAATTCTGCAATTTGAGTACTAAATAAAAGTCAACAAAATCTCTAAGATCGGACTTCCAGAAATATTTTTCATGCGTTTTCAAGTTTTCTTTTAAACAGCTCAGAAAGATACTTTACCGAGTCTCTTGAAGTATATCAAAGAGGGAAAAATGCCTTTTTACTTCGTGCGCCAAAAGGCTCCGATAAGCCCCTATCAAGAATTTATAGACATAATATGTTGTCTTTCTACTTGTCCTTAAAAGGCCTGTAAAGCAAGCTTTAAGACCATTTACACCACCGAATTATTAAAAGATATCTTGAAATTTGTTTTACGAGTCTAATAAATTGATTAGTAACTCATTTTGCTTAAATAAGTACCTATATTAAAATTTTAAAAAGATAAGTTGTAAAAAAAATCTAGATAGTTTTGATTAAATGATACCATTTTCTTATATAGCCGAAAAGTTATGAAAAAAAAATTAAAATTTATTTAAGATTTCCACATTAGTATTCAGCTGATGTTTTATAACTTCCCTTATTGTTATTTAATTTCTATTTCTTTCTTTTTGATTATGAGCTTGGAAGTGATATTCTACTTTCAAAAAAATTTGATAAGCAAAAATGATTTGCAACTATTTCTACAATTACTGGAAAAAATCAATGACCGATAAATGAATAAAGAATATGATACAAAAAATTATAATTATATTGCAAACAGTTTATTTCGGGAGTTGACGTGTCATCATAACTTAGGCCACGGATGGGTATATTGTAGGTTGGATTTACGTGAAAACATTCAACTTAATTTAATTATTTCGATATTTTATAAATTTCAAAATAGTCTTTACATCAAGTCACTGCCGAAGGTCTTTAAATATCCGATAGTTGGTTCTTTATAAGCCGAAATAAGAATAAGAAAATGGGACTAAGAAAAACGTTGTGTAATTAATATTCATTTTGATGGTAATACATTCTGTGCAGGCCGCGGCTTCAATTTAGATTAGTTTTAATTTTCTTTTTAAGTCCGCAAAAAAAAAAACTTATTAAAAATGTATAATATTAAACTCAAAATGGAATCTCACTATCTACTCTCTTTAAGAATTTTTGAATGGAAATAATTTCGTTGAAAATTTTTCAAAAATTAGAGCAATATTTTTTTTTGCATTCATGTTTGACCAAAATCAATTTTATTTTTCTGAGCTTGTATTTTTGCTTACGTAGATAAAACTTAAGACTGTGCCCAATCACGCACAACTGATATTATTATTAATTAGTATTTTAAATTTCCTTATGATTGCAATTTTTGTTCTATTTCTGATACCAAATTACGTTTTGTCACCTCACAAAATAGACTCTGGTACCAAATAACGTCATGCAACAATTTGTGTAAAATTGTCTCATTATCTTGTTTTAAATTTAAAAGTTTGTTGCCTAAGTCTTTTGTTTCTCTAGCCATGAGTGCTGTTTGTATTCGATGTAATATTTTAAGCTTTTAATTTTTAAGGTGGTAACCTTAAATAAATTGTAATTTACCTTACAACCCTCACATGTGAATGCGCCAAAATGAAAGCCAGCTGCGGGCTCACCGCAAACTTTGCATATTTGATTCATCTGTAATGAAAAAAAAAAATAATAAAATAAATTAGAAAATTTAGTTAGATATTAAAACAAATTTAAGTTTATACAAAACTCACCAAGCTTATAACCATTTTCTTATAAAATTCTAAAAATAATCCCTTGCACTTCAACCTTCTTAAAATCTAATAAATTCTAAGTCACTGTTCGACTTTGTTCTTTGAGCGCTAAATTACAAATGCTTCATCACGCAAAAGTGCATACAATTTATACACCATAATGCAAAAGCATTTTGCAGCTGAAAGCATCCTTTTTCATTTTTTATATATTGACTTTTATGACACTCAGAAGGCGCATTTTTTATTTATAAAAAAAACTAAATCTGAGGGATTATGCAACCCTTAACGGCACAGAAACAACGGTCATTGCAGGAGAACAAAATGCGTTCAGTTTTATGACACCCTCATTATCAGGTAATGGATTATATGTTGGATTAGCGTGCGTGTATAGCGATCAGCTTAGGTTTTTTTTTGACAATGCGTGAGCATTAAACGCAAAACATGAATACAAGAAAAAAAAGGAAAAAGATCACTGGAAAAAAAGTAAAGCAGCATAGAAAAAGAAAAAAACAGAGACAAAATCTCATATCCTTAGAAATTAACTAAAAAAGTGGCATAAATTAAAGTGACATGTCCTTGACGTTTGGTCATCTCAACAAATGCGCGTCTTTTTGTTGAGTTGTAGTAAAAAATAAAAAAAAATTGTTATATTCTTTTCTTCCGTATGATGGAAGCTGATGTAACCAGCGCAAATGTCACTGAGCATAAAATGGTAAACCGTGCAAAAAAAAATATTCCTGGAATTTTTACTGCACGGCATTGGAATTTTTTATGACACGCCGTTAAGAAATTTTTTGCTTTACGTTTGTGGGTAAGAAACTGCAAACAAAAAACTATTTTGAGTAAGTTCTTTCTTTTTTTTTGCCGTCGGAAAATTGGTAACTGTAGGAAATTTTTAACACAAGGTCATATGTACCACAAAAAATAGAGTTTTTTTAAGAAATTTATTTTGATCCTGAAATAAAAACAAAAAATTAAAACTGAAAAAACCTCAAAAATGTTTTTGTGAAATTTAGTTTGTAATGTTTTTGTTTTGGCTGTTTTGAAAGTAAACTTTATGTAAACTCAGGGATCATTTTAACAACCATCTCTCTCCCTCAAATCGTTATCTGATACTTTTTTTTTATTGATATAAATCTTATTACATTGGACATATAGGGGGTTAAGATCTTAAAATCATATATAATATTCAAATGCAATATGCTAGATTTTAGAACAACGAGTAAAATTATTTAAAAAGTGAAGTCGAACTTGCCACTGGTACCACAGCATTAGACCTTTAGTACATGAAACAGCTTGTCGGAGAGACCATTAGGAGTCAGATATGTATGCATGTATGTATAAATGATTTGGAAACTTCCCAAGTCTATGATGCATTTTCATATACCTCCGATTTAGATTGTAAGCAATATAGTATAACTCAAAAAACATTCTTAAAAGAAAAAACAACTTAAGAATTTCTTAAAAAAATTTTAGTTAAGTTTTCAGTTTTTTTTTACCTATTTTTTAATAATGCTGATCTTAAAAAACATCTTCTACCAAAGAAACATTCATTTTTATTATATATAATTTTTGTCGATATATAATGTGAGGACTATGTGTTTCTGTTTTGAACTATTTATTGGATTGTACTTTACTCGAAAGAGAAACGTTCATTATGGTGTTCTTCAATGAATATGAGCTCATGTATGATTAACTTGTTCTTATCTGCATAAATAATTTTCATGCAAGCAGACATTCAGCTTTGAGGATGAGAAATTTTGCAAACATTCACACGCACATTAGACTGGCCATTATGTTTAATAAATGATAAAGATCTTAGTAAAAACTATAGAACGTTTTTAGTTTTTTTTGTATTAACTATCTTATCAGCTTTTTAGAAAAAAATAGAATACAATGGAGAAAAATTATTTCTTGCACGATTTTTCGTAAAAAATCTATAACTTGTTTTCCAAGTGTACTTAATCGAGGAGCTTGGAACATAAATATTTTTATTGAGTAAAAAAAGAAATCTTCCACCAGCCATTTATATATTCTTACTAAAAAAAATTGGTAAAATAGGAACTTACGAATGAAGTAGATAATGAGATTGGCGCTGTGTTTTTTCACACAAACTCCATTTTGCAAATTCTTACAAGCAGTCTAACGACTGCAGTATCTTCCAAGCAGAGTTAGACGAGGCTCAGGGTTGCACATAGCAACTGATATTTATGCTTTACTAAGTTAATCTCTTGATAGCAAAGCAACTCTTAAAGTGCCTATAAATAAAACAATTAAGAGTAAAACTGTAGCTGACTATTACACTGCTCCCCAGAGCCTTAGTAGTAGAATCTCAGTACATTTTATAGTGGTTGGCCACCCCTTCCAGTATAGAAGAAGAAGAACCAATACCTTTTCAAATTTAATATGCATGAAAAATCAAACATCCCTTCTCTGAGAAACAAATGTAACTTTTTAAAGGAAGGCGCGGCACCTCCCATACAAGCAAAAACTTTTAAACAATCTCTTACTCATAATCTTGGGATAGTTGCAAACGTGAGTGTTTTTTTGGAAAAAGGCGTGGCATAACATATCTATGCAAAAATTTTAAACTGCTATGGTATGAAATCAATTTTAATTAATTGTTTCAAGCGATAAAAATTTCTGCAATCAAAAGCTTAATATCATATTCAAAAAGGAAGTCGGTAAAAGCTCCATTGCAGTAAATATATGTATGAAATGGTTAAGTACACTTTTAGTATCAACATAATAGATTAACTACTTTTTCAATTGCACGGAAGCTTGAGAGACTGCTATCTTTGTTGGACAAAAAAAAAATCGTAACTAAACCCAATTTCTTTCCTGAGTTTTAAAAATGTTGATGTTGAGTTAAGAGACCTCATTTTTCATCCTACTGCTAGGATGGGAGCATGTTAGCCCTAACTGACGTTAATCTAACAATAATAGTTGAAAAACAAGGCAATCGTCAATGAAGGCTTCAATCTTAGAGCTGTGCAGTTTTTAGTTAATAAAAGGTTAGGAATTTAATCTGAAAGAGCTTATCGATCTAAAAGTAAGAAGGTTTCGACAAATATCCTCGTTTGTTGCTACTAACAAAGGTTCGAAACACCCAGTTTTGCCGACGCAAACTCAAACAGGGTGTCAAATAATTATTTTCATCTCTACGTGTCTACATATGTAATCCTGACATGTATAAAAAGGTATATGTCTCCGTAGTTAAGTTCTTATGTAAAATTCCATGCAAAAGCTTACACACAACTCAGTAAAGCTGTCGATTTACTGACACACTTTAACAGCAAAGCTTACATTATAAAATATCAGCGTTTAAATTGTGGAAGAGTTACAAACTTATCAACATTTGGTCAGCAAAGTGAAAAATCCTGACTGATATCAATTCGCTGCACATATCTTCGAAGGATTAAGTACTTCTAAGCTTCGGATTATAATATTCAGAAAATGCATTATATATATAAATTCACAATTTGTTTATTTAATACTTTAAGTTGTAGTTGGAATTTTGTATTAAACTCTCTTAAATATTTTAGTTTTAGATTGTTCTTCAGTCAAATATAGTCTTGAGTATATTTTTTGCTCAAACATCGAAGTTTTTCTTCAATTTATTATTAGAAATTTCAGTAACATTTTTTCATTAATATTTAGGCTTAGCGCTAACTTTACTAAAGTATCCAATAGATGGTCTGCATGCATGGCTTATTTAGCTTGTTAAAGTTGAATATTACTCAAGATGTAATAATTGGCGCAAAAGTTTCTACAGTAGACTTGAAATTTGCTTAAAGATATAATTCATGATTATTACGGAAAAATTAAACTGAACAAAAATTACATCAAGTTTTGACAGGTGAAATAGAAAACTAGAATATATTGTTTTCCGAAGCTTTGGATTGAAGAGCTTTTTAATGTAGAAAAATTTATAGATATTGTCTAAACTATCGAAACTACTATATTTATTAAATAAAATTTGATTATCACTTAAAAAAAAACTGCAATAATGGTAACAGGTTTGTTACATGCAAACTCACATTCACAGGTTTCTAGCTTAAGTCTTTCGTTTTACGAGTCGAGTTCTTCACAAAAAGTCCGATGTTTTGGCACTTTATTAAATTTTTAGTACTTCATTTTAATTTGCAGTGGTGTCTGTCTCATAATTTCGAAATTTTATCATTTTATAAAAAAATTGCATTGCTTCATTTAAAAAAATATGTAAACTTACCTTTTGCTTTCGTTAAAATCCGTTTAAGTGTTAATATGTTTTATTTTATTTATTTTTACTGTCATAAAAATAATTTTTTATACTTTTCACGCTTAATGTTTTTTTTGGCAACAATCTTAGAACCAGTTTATATACCTTAATCCGAAGCACTTAATTGTATACGTTAAGTTCCATATGGCACTGCTTTGGTTCCACTTTTTAGTTTTTTTTTTTAATTCAACACTTTTATATTTTTAATGTCACATAAATTTATCAAAAAATCAATGCTCATTAACTGCTTTTTTTATATGTATGCTATGTATATTTTTCTTTGTGAAACCAACCAAAAAACTCGCGCTCTCTTAGCAGTTGAGTAACAGACACTTCAGCTACTAGCAGACGACTGATTTCTTGCTCATGTCAACATCTTACAAGAAGCATTTCGTTCTATACGAAATTTTATATGTGACGATGTTATTGACGACTATGACTATGATTGCGATTCGTTGACGCAGATAAGTTGGATTGTTCGCTCAACTCAAATGAAGTGGTGCTGCAGCTGCGCAGTAAGCTACGGAGAGCGCGAGTGTAACTTCCAATTTTGCAGACATTGATCGTGCAGTACTCTTTAACTGTTTAGCTAACGGATTTGTAATTTTAACCCACTCTGTTGGCTGTTAAAGGCCTTAACATGAATGAGCATTGACTGTTGTCTTGTGCAAGAGCGAAACAACAATGTAGACAGCGTCTGTTAAAATTTAACATTTTCTGTTAGAACAAACTTAGCGTCTTTTAAGAGAATCGTACTGCAAGATTTTAAGGTTTTTCAGTTATTACAGAAGCACTCTCTCTCTCTCTCTCTTTCTTTCTGTAACAGCACTTTGCAGCAAATTTGTCAAATATTTTGTGATTTTATTTACTCAGTCAAGCAGCAGAAGCGATAGAGCAGAGTATTTTGTTTTTGTTTTAATTTGAATACATATATATGTGAATACGTTTTGTATTTGTAGTGCACGTCTTTTTTTTCCTGTCATTTAAAACTCGGTATATGGGCGTGGTTTTTGCTTTATTTTAAAGTTTTTTGTTGCTTTTTTTTATTGCATTTGATACAGTTCAATTTGTTGTTGTTTTAAATATGTTTGTGCATATATATTTGTTTTATATCATGTTTCATTTACAGTTGTTGTTGGCTCGTTTGCTTTGGTGATTGAAATGCTCGTACGAAGGTGTTATTTAATTCAATTCATTCATCACCTCATAGATGGCGTCGCAGTTTGGCTGGAAAAATTACAATAAATTTTTTATTTGAATGCTTAAGCAATTCGTTGCTAAAATTATGAATTTACGTATATTTTTTAAACTTTTAGAAGAGCAAAAAACAAATTAAATATTAAACTTGAGTGTCTTATACAATAAAGAGTAAGAATTTTCAAACAATTTTAATCAAGTCTAAAGCTTAATATTTACTCTAGTGAAAAGTGCAATATAGATATTCATTAGATTACAGTATATATATATATATGTAGGTGGTTGGCCAATTGTTTCATTATCTACATAGGAAATTTATACATGATTGCAAATTCTCAAAGCAAAATCGGTTTTCGATGTGGTATTTGAAGCAACTAAAATGCGTAGCATATTTAAATATATGGCCTACCCATTTTATTGAAATTTCGCATCGTTTTAACTGATATCGTCGAGCCTTTGTTTGTGAATGTAATGTCCTTTAGTACTTATATATGATTTTGGACAAGTAAGCGCTGCAAGTGGTCCAAATATAGCGCAGTTCGGAACGCAAAATCACTTTTCCAACAATTGAGTATTTATTTATTTGCAAAATGCCATGTGGACTTTAAAAGTGTCACGAAAAAATGCAGTGCTGCAAATAACGATATCTTGAGGGCCTCATAATTGCAAATAGAAAAATATTTAAATTTTCACTGAAGTTGAAACTTAACTGAATTTAATAAATTCCCACATTTTCCAAGCGTTAATCGAAACTCATTTATCAGCTGTCAATTTGACTGTTACTGAAATAGTGTTGCCAATTTAAAAACCATATCTCTTAAAATATTGTTCTATAGTATAACATTGCAAAAGCGTGTTTAGAAGAAAGGAATGAATAATAGTATATGAGAGAAAACTTTTTGCATAAGCTTTTAAAAAAGATGTTTCTTTCAATGTTTTCAAAATCTGACAACGTAAAGCTATATTAAAGGCTCTACTCATTGTTGTCAAAACTTTGTCCACAATTTTTATAGTGCTTGTCGGAACCATTTCCGGTTTTTACGCAAACGTCGGCTGCATCATCTCGAAGAAATCTGTGTGGCACTTTTTTTTTATATCATGCATACATATATCCGTGAATCGACTATGCTAACAGACGTATGGACGTACGTGGAGGGCTATATCGATTATTGTAACGCTAATTAACAAGAAAAAGTTTTAAAGTTTCTTATAAGTTACGAAAGAAATGACAACTTGAACATACTTATCTTGTGTGTAGGGAATTATTGGTCTCTGACAATGGGAACTTAAGTTATAAAATGAAAAGATTTAATATGTTCAACCATACACATATTCTGATATTTATTCTTAAAACTAAGTAAAGTAACGATATTTTCCTTCATTAGCGACTTGAGACTTTTCAAGAACCGAGCTACCTCTCTATTCGGAAACTTATAAATACTTTGTTCTGCTTCTGACTTGTATATCATTATATCCTGGCATTACGTTTGTAACTTATAGAAGGAGCATGACAAGCATTGGAATTAAAACGCATGAAGCAATAAAAAAAGAATACCAACAAAATATTCACAACGATTTAAGAGAAATATTTTGGGCAATACAACCAAATTTCACGGAAACACCACCATATCAGCTCTCAATATGTAGGACCTGAATCTTGAAAAAATCATCAACAAGCGCTGAGGTGATTCAAAGCTCAAAAAATATGTAATTTTTAAAAAAATGCTAGGAGAAATTATATAACATAGTACATAACTTTTCTCACTTCAGTCGAAATAAATAAAAACAGTGTATCTCGAAAGCATTAAAAATTCTAAAATAGATAAATATATGAATAAAATAAATATATATATACGTACTATGAGTTTATCTACATATATAAAATGCTGAATTATAAGTCGAAAATATTTTTGAGCTACTTACCACAGCTAAAAGGACGGTTTCATGTCACCAAAATGTATCTGAGTTATCCTCTTTCCAAATTTTATGAAGCAAAATTAACCTTGAACATTGGAGAGAAAACTTGAGATAGTAAACTACCTACTAGAAATGTTTCTTTGATTTACAAAAAAGTTCCCATTGTCAGTTTTATTCATAATTTTTAAGTTGAAAGTAAAAAATCTATTGGTCACAACGTTACACAACCATTGCCATATAAATATACTACGAATAAATCATAATTATTTTTTCCCTTATCAATATGTCAATATTATTATGTTCATATTCTTTAAAACTAGCTGAAATTTATAAGGAAAATTATGCAAATTATATTTTTAGTCTCAGCGATATCAAAGGTCAAAAGGTATTACAAGCAGAGTTAAAGGTTAAAGACTCATCGCTACATAGCACAAATCATGTGGGGTTGCAAAAAAACCGTCAATTGAAACGTACATACTATCGCAAAGGGTAGTTTCATCTTTATTGAGCTAACAAAATTTTGATTAGCTGTGAAAACATAAATAATAATTGCATTGTTAATTAATTTCGAATATAATGTGAAACAATAAGAATATGTTTCTATCACAACTTTTCATAGTTCTATAATGAAAAATTTAATGTCTCATTAATTATTCATAATTGTGCAATTTATGTTTCGTAGATAGAAAATACAAAAAGTTATAATTTATAGGATTTATTTCTACTTTTGTAGAGTACAAATTTCATGTTCCTTACCCAAATAAAAATATTGTGGCATATCTTCTACTGGGACATTCCAAATCTTATTTGTAAAAAGAAAAGCCGAAAAATTTCCATCGTTCAAATGACAATCGCAGTGAATGACTTGCTGCAATTTAATCAATGCTGCTATAGCAAAAATGCATTTGACAGCATATCACTCAGCTTATGCACAAACGGAAAGTCCTGTAGTTGCATTTCGGAAGTAGTATGTGGATTTGAAAAACTATGTTGCATGAGATTTGAAAAACCATAGAATAACATTAAAAATAAACAAAATCCACTGCACGTTGGTTTTTCACATGTTGATCTCAATTAAATCCAAATACATTAGCCGCAGTACAAATACATGCATCAATTAGGTGTTGGGCTTAAGTTACTCATATTGCACAAGTTAGTGCATGAATATCCTTAAAATTCATTTAATGCTGTTTAAGCCAAAGTTAAGCTGGAAAAAAACAACAAAGTATAGCACAAAAGGTTATGAAAAAAAAAAAAAAAATTAACCACATGCATATCTAAGAAAACTTTTTTGTAGTTAAGAATTGCACAAAGTCTCCCATGAAAACAATCAAACTTTCAGACTGAGTACAAAAAATTTTTAGGAATTATTTTTGATTTTTGGATGACTTTGTTCTAACAAATGATAACACAAAGCTAAATGAACACTTTCGCAGCTAATTTTGCTCAAAAACATATTTTCTATGCCTTTTACAAAGTATTGGGTGACTTCCAAAACATCAAATAAAAAGATCGGTTGCGGCAATACTACAGCTTCGATACACATCAGTTGCTCAAAACTTTTGCTTTTTATAAATTTTATTTTGCAAGGATTGTCGTTTTGAAATAACCATTTTTTTTTGTCATCAATTTTTTCCCTGAAAACATAAGTATTTTTTTATTTCAATATAATCAACACATATAAATCCAAAAATATATTTAACTTGAAATTTCTTACCTCTCTGGAGACGCCATCACGAAGCTATGAAACTACGGATGCACTGTTTGCTTAGCTGTTGAGCATCGGTTATAATAGGGATTCGTTTTGAAACTACTAAGATGAACAACTTGTTACTGATGCAATTTTGGAACGTATTACTTTGCACCTAACCTGTATCGGATGCTTTATGGAAGTCACCCAATGTTTTTGAACAAGTGTAATGATAACTATGATGTAATTTTTTCCTTTAAAATTTTATTAATTGATCGAATGCTCTTTTCTACCAAACAAACATAAGAGCAAAGGACTTCAATAATACGATAATGTTTTGATACATATGGTAATGTATGAAAATTGTTTTAATTATTGTTAGGGAAAACATTTACTTTCACTTTCTGTTTACCAAATTTAGATCCCTTACAAAGCACAATGTATTAAAGAAACACTTTGAATTTTATTTGTAGAACAGCGACGTCAATGCAAGCCAGTTATTTGTTGGAACGATATTAATGTACGATCACAAAACTTTGACGTTTCGGGAAGTATACCATAACTTAGAAACTTGCTTGCATCAAATTTCAAAAGCTTAACTTGCATAGGTGCTAAGCGTTTTCAAGTATTTTTGTTGTATGTAGTTTTAACGCCCCGTTTTAAGGTCCTGCTCACATTTTGCAAAACTTCTTAAATCTATACTTCTTAATTCTATGCGCCTATCTCACGACTATAAGTGCTAAGCGATTTTAAATGTAAATTTTTTATCGGAAGTGCCACGCCTGTGGCTATATATGTATGAGCCAATATATAGCGTTAAAATTATTTTTATTGAATTAGAGCTGCCACGCCCGTTGATACACAGACAATGTAGGGGAGGGTGGGGTTGGTCTTACCACTTTTTGGAAAATTAGCTCTTGTTTATAACCCAATTACTATTTTTACGAATTAGTCTTTCTATACGATAACTACATGTTTTAGTTAGTATGTAGAAAAAATGTAAGTCCAAATAGTTTATACTTTATTTTTCAAAACGTTGATAAAGATAAAATTCCAACTGTTAATTTCAGGGCCGCATGTGAGGCTAAAATTAACAGACTTGGGGCAAGTTTTAACATGACGGACACTTTTCAATACCATTGCGAATTGTAAGCAACATTTTAAACAAGAGCGCAATTTAATTTTTTTATGATTTTCATTTATTTCGGAACATACTATATGTAAGCATTTTGTATACGAAGATAGAATAGGGGAAAGTTTTAACAGTTTTAACTACACTAATCAGTGTAAAAACTTATACCATCGCTTTGTTAATACTCAGAACAGAAACTTTACGCTACAATCAAAATTTAAGTACACAAAATATTTGTGATTTGACGCAATTTTTTGATACTCACTCACAATTTTTTTTTACGATGCCGCAGGATAAATTTAATAAGCTAAGCCAATGCCCAGTGGAGAGAGAAAGCGTAGAAGCCATAAAAATTTTTTTCTGAGTTATTACATTTTCTTGGAAATTAAGTGTTAAAATTTATCCCTGTTAAACCCAACTCCGCGTTCCCCTACATACATTCAAGTATGAAATTTCTAATATATATCTGTTATTGTTGCCAAGATATAGCGTTTTATGTATTTATTTTTTTTGTTTTGGTAGGAATGGCCTCATCTAATCGCCCTTTAACTCTCGTACAACTTCTCCGAAGCCCGCTGTATCTCACTTTATGCTTGGTCTGGAGACCCACATACATAGACGACAATCATGGGTGTAAAATCGGATAAGGTTTCTGGAAGCGTATAAGGGACAAACAAAAAATCATGCGTATTACATTCAGTTTTCTAAAGTTAATTGATACAGATAATTTCCTTTAATTTTTGCAAATTTAATTAATTAATTAATTTTAGGCAACACACTAAAAATGTATGGGTAAAAACGTGTCAGCAAAGAATTTTTTCATTTCATTTTTCATAATTTTTTGAACAAAGCAACAACTTAATCGAATCTGTTTAACTCTCTGACATTTTCATTGAACTTCTAATACATTCAAAATTTTTCTGAAAATGAATAGTTATTTCATGCGATAGTCTATCGTGCGGGTGCGTTATATTGCACACTCTTAATCCTGCGCATATCTCTTTTTTATAATGTCATTTATACACGGAAGAAACATTTACGGTCATAGCAGCTCAGGTATAATCATTATTATTATCCTGGGATAATCACTAGCTTAGGTAGCCATGATCCTGGATTAGGTAACAAGCAAAATATAACCATGCAATAAAAACGTAATAAAGTGTGTCTTCGTTTTTTCACTTTCATATTTTGTTTTTTTTTTTTTAATAGCGAGTTAAACCTAAAACTAAAGCAAAAAGGATCATAGCAATAAAAAATTGCAAGAACTAAGCCTTGACTTTCAACCCAAACTAGTTGTTCGTCAAGTCAAAAAAGAAGGTCAATTTTTTAAGTACACACAATTTTCAAGAACTTGGGCGCATTTTTTATAATGTGCTCTTCATTTTTTTGGAAAATTAGATATTTTGCTCAGTTTCTATTCTGGCTGCAGCATATGCTGCTGAAATGATCATAAAATAAAAATGGCACGCATTTTTTAGCTTCACTTTAACATTGCGTCAAATGCCTTTCAAAGGATCATAAAAAATTGCGATTTTTTTGGGAAAAAATTGCTAAAAAATGGTGTGAATTTATTGAGAAAATTATGCCTTTAAAAATAATAAAAATATTAAAAGGTTTTCTGCATAGATAAACCAAATGGAGGTCAAATTATTTTATTGCCAATATTTTTTTAGGGAAATGCTAATGTTCGTATGTTACAAATGTAAAACTCATTGCTCAACTGTTTGCGAATAATTGGCCAGAAGAATGTTTGAACTAAATGGTATCCTAAAAACGCTTGCGTGTACTAAGAATTTTTAAAACTACAATCCTACAAAATTGTGCTTACGCTGAAAAAAAGGTGACCTTTGGATTTCATTTGGACATCGCAAGATCTTGAATCACAAAATATTTGATTGAAGTATGCGTTAGAGGAAAGTAAAATTAGTACCTTTCTTTTGAAACTATAGCGCGAGTGGAAGTAAAGTTTTTATATCAAGGAAGTTTTTCAGGGAAGTGTCATTCTACATAGAATTACTCAAGCATCGTTTGCACCCAAAGTGATTTTTATGTGTATATTTGTGTGTGTGTATGTTGCTTATGGATGCATAAGCCAAACAATAGATCGCCCAATCTATTTCATCATATCTCATCAGCTAATTTACAAATACGAAAAATATTCAGTACAGAGAATAATCTCAACATTTTGATATCTCAGCAACTATTTGGTGCAGATGGATGAGATTTTGTTCATATGTTTCTTATGTTTTGTCGAAGATTCTTAGCATTATTTGGTTTAGAAAATGCACAATCCCACGACCTCCTATATAAAGCGAATAAAATTCATCATATCTAATGAACTTTTTACCCAGATAAATGAGACTTGCTACATATATTAAAAGTATGAAAAAAAACTGAAGCTCTTTATATGGTCTCATATTTGAATAAAGCATTTCATTTTCAAAATTTTATATACGGACTTTAAGATTGAATTGTTATTACCAATATTCAATTTGAAACATCGAGCAGTTTATTTTTCTTCATTCAAGGAATCTGCATTTCCCCGCACTGGATCATGGCAGTTTTACAATTCTCTGACTAACCTCCAATCGCCCATACGGCCTCTTCTTTACAGACTTTCTTGTACCTGAAATATATACAATTTAAACTCATCGCGCCACCTACCAGTAATGGCAAAATAACGTCTGCAGGCACGCTAGTATTTTTATATAATTCCAGTTTTTCAATGGAATTCGTGTGAAATTCCGTGCAAAGAAATACAAAAGGGACGAAAAGTGGATAATTTTAGAAAAGTGGGCCCTATACATTCCAATGTAGTGAAACCTTTCAAATGGCCAGATCAGGGAAGGTAACCGAAGGTATATAGTGGAAGTCTTAACATAGAAATAACTCTTGTTTTTTATAAATTCAAAATCAAGGAATATTACAATTCAAATTACAGAAAAAATAAAATTTAACTTTTGAATGTGATGTGAGGTTTTTGGAATATTTGTTATTAACAATTTCGAAGTTCATAATAAATAATTGCTTCTCAATCACCAAATCCAAATGAAACTATTCTTAAGAGTATAATAGAGGATTCCATATGAAACAAATAAGAGACAAATGTCACTAATACGACATTGCAAGTAGCTACCCTGCTCTTCCAAATAATTCTGCCGATAGACCTGGCAGCATGGAGCTAAACCTAACAAGTACAGCGCTTGATCGATGATACTTGCTTCTATATTTCATCTCATTGGATTTTTATGTGCTAATTTAAAGAAAATACATACCAAAGATTTTTGTTACTTCCGCATTCGGTGCGAACAATTAAAGCAATTAAACCCGAAGCGTAAAAAATGTCGAAAATTGAACATTAAAACTAAACGAAACAAATTTTATAAATGCATTTAATTTTAAATTGTAAACAAAATGATTTATTTCGTTCCAAAAACAGAAAAAAAATCACAAAATTATAAAACCAGTTAAAATGAAGGCACCATATAAACGAAACCGAATACACTTTTTGAGAATTTGGAAAAAGATATAAACAAAAAAATACACCCAGTAATTATGACATTAACAGACACAATTAAGTAATTTGAATTTGCCGAAAAACAAAAAAAAAAAACAAAAATAAATCACTACCAAAATATATGTAGGCAACAACAACAAATTAAATCAGAAACCTGATCAGCACTAAAATGCAAATTAGTCGCAGTTGTTGCTGTTTCTTCGTTCGATTAAACTTAGCAAGAGCCACTAAATCAAAATGCAAATGAGCGTAGATTTAACAGACAAAATTAGAGATGGGAAAATGATTGATTTGCAGTCATTATTTATGGGGTGTTTATGGACAACAGTAACAAAGCAACAAAAAAAAAAAACACAAAAATTCGAAAAAATCACGAAAAGATCAGCACATTTTGTATACACTTGATATAGTATTAACGATATTATTAATAATAATAATAACAACAACAAGATAAGTTATAATTATGAAGCAACCATTATATGATGCAATCATTAAAAAAGGAACACGAAGAGGATCTTTGAAAATTTATTTGAAAAAAGATAATATTGTATTCAAGAAAGTCCATAAATAGTGAGAAGTATTTTTTGTAACATTTTGAGCACAAAAAAATGTTGCTACGTTAATTAATGAAAAGCAGAAGATTTTTCGTTCTAGAAAGGTCTACCAATTTTAGTTCTCAAAAGTTCACTACAAAATCTGTTAAATTATTAATTTTTAAGAAAATTGTTAACATTTTCTTTTATGATGAGATATTCTGTATGCAAGAAAACTAAATGGTTCTTTATTAACCCTGCGAGAGTGTGGCGACAAAATGATTCAAGGAGCATGTGGCAGGGTATGTCATACCAGAGTGCAAAATTGGTTCTAAATCAAAATCAAAAAAGATAGCACTAAAGTAAAAAAGTTTTATTGTAATAGGCAATATAATAAATGCATTTAAATGAAACACCTAGGGCAGTTTAATAGTTTTTCTACCCTACACAGAGGGTATATTTACTTTGTCATTCCGTTTGTAACGCACAGAAGGGGGCGTAGCAAGTATAGAAAAATATGTATGTATATTATTGATCAGCGTCAGCACCTGAGTCGATATAGCTGTGTCCGTCTGTCTATATGTCTGTCTATTTGTCTGTCTGTTGACATCACGTTTATGGGAAAACTAAGCAAGTTAATTCAATGAAACAACAAAACCTCACAGAATATAAATTTTAGTAAAATCTTAGGAAATTGAGTCTAAGTCAGTGCAGTTATTGAAAAAAAAATGGCATGTATATGGCTTTTCCACAGGCTGAGCATGCGTGTTTTGTCTTACGATCTTTCTTGCTTGGGCAATCTCCACATCTAACGTTGCAACTGGGAGCATTTTGGGATGATGGTCGTTGAGGTTCATTGATTTGAGATGAGATTTTCTGACTAATAAATGTTGTAATCTTTTTTTGATCTTTTCTCGATCTTAGGTGTTCATATACAACAGCCAAGCCAAAGTTACTGATAAATTTAGCTCGTTTAGTGTTCTCAACACTATTTTTTTCACTTAACTCTGATGAAGCATGAAGCTATGATGTTTTTTTTTTGTTTAAACCATTTTTCCATAGAATTTTGCTCCGTATTATTTCCATTAAACTTTGCTTTATGGACTGAGTGCAAACAATTGGAACCTGAATATGTGATGGTGTCACGTTTCGTCTCTTCTTTATACAAGATATCATTACAATTTCTGGGAATAAATTTCAAGAATCAACTACTCTTCTACTTTGCATCACCAAGTGTTGTCATAAAGAGATTTGCTATATTTATCTTGAGAGCTTTTCTTATGTAGGAATTTTAGTCTGTGGTAATATGGACGCACCTTCGTCAAGGACTTGCTGGGTTACAAAAAATCTTCCTGTATAGAATTACTAGCATGCACTTAGTTAGTTCTCAGCATACCGACTTAAACTTTAGGCTTGTGTGTTGGTGCCACGCCTACTTGTGAAAGTTCATCCATTTTTTATAGTGCTTGTACAAATCATACATGCCTAGGATTTGGTTGCAATACCTTAAACAACTTTTTCAGTGTAGCATTTTAGAGCTTTTGGTTATATATAAGATGTCAGTTGAAATATATCCCATAAAGTTGCATTTTTAATTCCTGTTCCAAATATGGGTTGCCATGGGTGTTTTGAGTCAATTTTTGTTAATGAAGATCACAGCTTGAACTGTATGTCAAATGATAAGAGCTCGATGAGCCTAATTAGAATATATAGCGTTGTCTTGTCGAATCATGTCCCAACCACGGGTCTCCACCCGAATGGGTGGCCTTTCGTGAGACGAACTAAGCAGAGCGTTCAAACTGATACTGACAGACAAAAGAGAAATCTGTGCAAAATTTGAATCATGAATTTTTTTTTTTTTGATTAATTTCTTCCTGTGGAAATATTTAAATTAAAATTGTTTTTCTATCTACCAAAAAGTCCATAGTGGAATCAAACACAAGATATTATTTTGTTAAGAGTTGGACAGAATTTAATAGTTTTTGATTATAATTTAACAAATTCAATTAATGATTCCAATGTGGATTAAAAAACAGAAATCCTAATTTGAAGTCGAAAAGCTTAAATTTCATTTCAAGGAATCGGAATCCGGAATCGTTTTTTTTTTTCATTCCATGACTAAAGGAATGTTTCCTTTGACGATTTCTTTACATGAAATCAAAGCTTGGAATCAAAAAATTTTGAATCGATTCTAAGACATTGGTTCTTAGATTTGACCAAGTTAGATTAAATAAAAATTTGCGGCTTTTGTCTAAAATTTTGAAAAGAAAAAAGTTATATCAATTTTTGTCACACGCTGGTTACGCGGTCACAAAATCGATGTGGTTGCATCTCAATTAAAAATTCGTAAAAAATAAACGTGCGAAAATTGTAATCTTCCTGATTTCATATATTTACATTAAATATTATAATTATTATATGTATCAATTTTACAATAAAGAGGTATGGTGTTTACCTTTTTCGGTACATTACAAGTTTTCGCTGGATCTGAAGTGAAGACAATTCAAACTTTCGTGCCGTTAGGAATGGCGCCTTCAGTCACTTCTCTCCATGAGAACATCAGAAGAGGGTTTCAATAGCGTTATCACTCATGCCAAGGAACTTGCTGAACAGATTGATGCGAATTCTGATTTTGAGAAAAAAAAAATCGAATACACATACGCCCAAGGTGATAATTTCAGCTTTTTATATGATATCCAAGCATTATCACACAACTCGAAAAAAAATGCCGAAATCTACAGAAGAATGGAGGAGAATGCAACATAAATGGACAAGAAATGCAAGAAGAACTAAATATCCTATTGCCGATCCTGCCATCAGGAACTACTACAATAAATGCACTAAGCTACATAAACAAAAAAATCGATCGATGTCTTCTCAAATGTTTTTGCTTTTTTGCGTATTTTGCTAACTTTGCGATCAGTGTCGCGAGTGGGGAAAGGAGTTTCTCAAAATTCAAATTGACAAAAAGTCATTTGACTTTTATCATATCTTACGAGCTTTTATGTGATTTGGCTACCATTTCAGTAGGGAAAGATACTCTCCAATTCACTCGATATTTCGACGACACGAAGAATCCGTAGGCTTCGTAAACCTTTTTTCCGCATACAAATAGACGATTGTTGTACTGCTATGAATTTGAGTTTTTTTACGTTCATCGAAAACTATTCAAGTGATATTATTATTTATTTATATTTTTTCAAATTATTCAAGTAAAGTTTTTCTATATTGATACAGTAAATTTGTTTTTAAATTTATCAACTCGACATCTTATCGTCTAAATGGTTACCAGTATGATTGACATTCTATGTACTACGGTTGGATAATAATATTACATTTTTTACATCTTTAAGAAGTTACCCAGAAGTTGAAATGTTGCCAATCAGATCTTGCATTCATAGCTACTTTTAGTTCTGTGGCAACAAGGAATGACAGCTAAACTTACTTGCTTATACACAAAACTTATGTTGATTTGCCTTGTGTTCACAGATCAAATTTAGTTGTTATTGCTTGTAGCCACACTGTTCTTTACACATTTTTTTCCAAAAGATTAATTTAACATTGTCTTAAAATTGAAATTAATTATCTTAAACAATTGTTCAGTTTTTGGCAATATTAAGTTTATTATATTTAATCCACCACCATTTTCTTCAAACATAAACTGTTCGAAATTTCGTTCAGGTTGCTTAGAAAAACGAAAACAACGAAATTAATTGGATAAAGCAAAGACATAAACCAAAGCAAATTTTCAAATAAGATTTTTCTAATACGAATTGGTTTTCCTTACCTTGCCTGAATGCTTTACATGAACATTAGTTCGCATTTTCAGTAGAATTCTACTATTCTACATAGGAACAAATATTTTGTACATTTTCAGCTCATTTCCAATATTTCTTGTGATACGTGTCATAGATGAAGGTCGCCTTTTTTGCAAATTTTCGAAGAACTTTGAAAAAATGTTCACTAGAAGTGCATTCGCGAGAATTCCAAATTCACTGATGGAAAATTGTAAAAAAAAATGCATTTTCGCTTTAAAACGGTAGAGCATCCAACAGATTGATCTCATTGAAATTTCATTTTTTCAATAATGTTATACGCAATCATTTTTATCTTACAATTAAAATTAAGTCATAATGACTTAACAAAATAAAGTGCGTTGTGTTCTCTTTATAAAAGAAGACATAACAAGTTGATTAACAACCCATTGCTGTCAAAATGAAGTTCAACTTAAGAAAAATCTAAAAACTTCAAAATGTCAAAAAATCAAACCACGCCACAGACACTTCACCAAAACTGACACATTTCAGATCAACTGCAAAGATTTACTGGCTATTGAGCGCATTCCAGCAGTGTCGCTCAATAAAACGCTCTCACTTAAATATCCTAAGAAATGAAAATATAACAACAACAACAGCAACAACAACTAGCACACATTGCTTAGTAATTGCTTTGGTAACTTCGGTTTGTTAGGCGCTAAACTTTTTTTGATCTCGCTCACACTTTGTTCTAATGAAGCGTTTAAATTGGTTTAAATGGATTTCTTTTTGGTGCGCTTTCTTGGCAGGCTTAAATGGCGCAAAAGTTATTTAAGCCAAATTTGTGAACACGACGGCACACGCGTATTGCTGCAATGATTCAGCAGCTATGTTTTTGGCTCTCTGTAAAAGTGTCAGAATGGTAACTTTGTTGTTTTGCTTTGAATTTAAGTATTTTGATTTTTTACTTTTCAAACACTTAAGTCCAATTGTTACGGTTTTTTTCTTTTATTTTTGAGAACATCTCTTGCACAGTGTGTTTAGCTTTGAGAAATAGTAGTTACTGGAAATAATTGAGTGGCAAACGATTTGATTTGCCGTGACAACTCCAACAATAACAGTAAAGTGTGATTAGAATTTTGATTTCACTTTAGAGTTCTTACAAAAATGTTGTTAATCCCCTAAGAGTATGTTCCAATACTTTTAGTGTAGTACTCTGAAATATTGTAGTTACGGTATTAAAATATGTTTGATGACCCTAAAATTACCTATCCAAAAGAAAAGTTTTTGTTAGAAGAACTTTTTTGACCGTCGTAATGTATTGGAAAACTTAGAACAAAACAATCAACATTTAATTTTTTATTTATAAGTTTCGCCTTCGTCCAAATTCAAATTAACTATTTAAAGATTATGTAAGCCACATGTAACGGTCACACAAACTTTTTAAAAAAACTAAAATGTTTTTAGTTAGTCAAAAAATTAGTAGAATCGGTAAAAGAATTGTCGCTATTTTGGGCCTTTCTGTGGCTAAATTAAATATCTCTGATGTTACAACAGTCGCAGATGACCCAAAGATTAGTAACAAGTCGCAAGGAGCAAAAGTTTTTAAGCAAAATTTTAGATATTAATACATATAGCCCATTGAGGTCCAAATAGGATACGAAATTTTATCTGGGTACATAGACTTTATCTAAAAAACTGTTCCATATGAATAGCTCGATTTTTGGTAGATCAATCCAGCCTCACTACTCCGGATGTATTTGTTGGAATAAAAGGACATCTACACTACATGGGCTAGCTGAGCCTACTGTCAAATTTGAATGAAATGTCTGTCAGATGCTTAAGAATGTCAGCATAGAGTTTTGAGTGCCTATATTATACTAACATGAGCTTAAAAACCGATTCACACACAGTTGCAATGAAATATTTACACTATTGCATGAATCTTAAATTTCATAAATAAATGAAATTCATTCACAAAATGTTATTGAGTGACATTAATTAAGCTATTTAAAGCAATAAGTATGCACTTCATAAACTTAAAGAAAAATAAAGTGAGCAAAATAACTCACTTTGTATTATTCGTGCAGTTTGTGGGAAAGTATTGGCAAATTCAGAGCGTGGCATCATTGAATTGTCAATAGAATTGAAGCTTTGTTCTGATTGTTTGTGTTTATTAAATTGCATATTTTTGCAACTGCACTCCAAGTCCTTTCCTTAACACTTAGATTTTAATAAAATGCACCTATTGTTTTGTATAAACATCTTCTTTTTCCACACTTTCTATTAAATTTGATACAAAGGTATTTTCACTTCCGGTTCCATTGCAATAATATTTTCTGATGTAAGTAATACATAGACAGCTGATTCCGTAAAGAAAGTGCGTTCAAATTCGCATTTTGCATAAGGAAATGTTGTTTGTGGAAATCTAACGAAACATTTTTTCAAGTACGTTGTAGTTTTATGCCTTAACTAAAATAGACATGACGAGACGATAGCAACTAAACGAAGTTTTGAACTCTTTATGTCTGTTTTGACATTTACCTAAAAATGTTACACTAGCCAATGAATCGAAGCAGCTGTTATGGCGAGTAGTGATGGTTTCAAGTTCAGTTCTTACGGAACAACACGTCTAGTCAAAATGTTTCGATCAATTTCGATCAGTTAAGTACGTTCATTTTGGTTACGAATATTGGTTACCATATACTCGAATTTACTCGATACGAATCGTCACGTTTATTTAAGTTTAGGTTTTAATTCACGATTTGTGTGTATTCGCTAAGTTGCATAAGCTGACTTCAGTCAAGGCATGCAATGATTAGTTGGGTCTTAAGGCTATGCAACGGGGTGAACTGTTTCCATCAAACTTAGAGCTTATAAGCTTTTGACAAAACTTCAGCACTGAACTCAGTTTATTTAGTTCGATGTTTTCGCTCACATCTCGATAATTTGCTACTGTTTGTGTATGCGTACAAGTCGTTCCAAGGACAAAAATGAAAACTGCAGTCTGCCTGTATATTACGAACAATGAAGAACTGAAGATGAGTTGAGTTCAACGAATCGAGTTGTTCGAGTTTGACTCGTTGCGTATGGCTAAAGTTCGAACATGTTCGATCAGCTCGTTGCACAGACTTTTTGACGAAACAAGCGGCAGAATTTAAGATTTCACATTTATAAAGGGTGTTTTTTTTAGAGGTATAGAGCTTCGAATTGAAATAAAACACAAGAAAATCGTTTTAATGTCCATCAATTTGGCTTTATTGGAAGGATAATTTTATGCCATTAATGTGGCCGCCACGGCTGGCTCGAATAAAGCCAATTCTACAGGTCCAATTTTGAACCACTTTTTCGAGCATATGGGGCCGTATGTCGGCAATAACGCCACGAATGTTGGCTTCCAAGTCCCCTAACGTTTCTGGTTTGTTGGCGTAGACGAGCGACTTCACATATCCCCAAAGAAAATAATCCAATGGTGTCAAATCACACGATCTTGGTGGCCAATTGACAGGTCCATTCCGCGAAATTATGCGCTCATCGAATGTTTCCTTCAATAAATCGATTGTGACGTGCGCTGTGTGGCATGTAGCGCCGTCTTGTTGGAACCACAACTCATCCACATTCATGCCATCCAATTCGGGAACAAAATAGTCGGTTATCATGGCTCTATACCGGTCTCCATTAACGGTAACTGACTCTCCAGCATTATTTCGGAAGAAGTATGGCCCAATGACTCCACCAGCCCATAGAGCACACCAAACAGTCAGTTTTTGTGGATGTAATGGCGTCTCAAGGGTCTCATGTGGATTCTCTTCACTCCAAATGCGGCAATTTTGCTTGTTGACGTAGCCATTCAACCAAAAATGAGCCTCATCACTGAACAAAATTTTGCGATGAAAATCAGCATCGAGATCAATCTCATTTTCGGCCCATACACCAAAATCACGACACATTGCATGGTCTCGCGGCTTTAATTCTTGCACAAGCTGGATCTTGTAAGGTCGCAAGCCAAGATCTTTGCGCAAAATCTTCCATAAAGTTGATGGACAAAGCTCCAATTGCTGTGCACGGTGGCGAATCGATTCATTCGGGTCCTCTTCAACATTTTGCTCTACAGCGGCAATTGTTTCTTCGGTGCGCACTGTTCGACGTCTCTGCGGATGCGTATTATCACATAGAGTAAACGTAGTGTGAAAACGATCCATGGTTAACCGAATTAATTGCTCTGATGGACGATTATGTCGACCATAAAATGGACGGAGCTTGCGGTAAACTTCGCGAACTGAACCATTATTTTCGAAATAAATTTGCACGATTTGCAAGCGTTGTTCTTTTGTCAACCTGTTTATGATGAAATGGCAAACCAAACTGAACATAAATGATATTAGAGTTGCCAGATTTGACCATAAAATGCCAGTTCTATCTCTATTCGAAAAACAAACCACTAAAAAAAACACCCATTATGTACCTACGTAATGTTAAATAAAATCCACTTGGTCTCATTAAAATGAAAATTATTTATAGAAATTGTAAGTTGTTTGATTTATTGACTAGAATTACCCATTCCTTCATATCGATTTTGGAACGCTAGACCAGAATTCCATATGTCAAATTTTGTTTCCAAAGTTTTAATTACGATTTTTTTTTTATGGCTTATTCTTTCCTTAATTGGACACATTTCACACATATTGATTTCTTTACTACTTTTTAACTTCTATTGACTTTATACACTACTTGACTTTCATCGATTTTTTTGACATTTTCAATTATTTTCAATACTTTTCGGCTAAAATAAAATGTTTGTTGAAATTATTCGAAACTTTTAGATTTTTTCGATACTACATAATACCATTAGACTTCTACTTATTTTTATTGACGTTTAAGCTATGAACTTTTCGACTCCCTGACACTAGTGGCGTCAATTTGGTGGTGCTAAGAAGGCCAATGGTTCTGATGCTCGTTATTATACAATACATCAACACAATAAAATCACCTAGAGGTAGTGGAATTATCATTCTCGTTCCCCAATCCCCAAGGATTTGGTGAAGTGACGGCACTGATATACACAAATGAATTTTTTTCTATACTTTGCAGCTTATTCTTTTTTTTTAAATATATTTGGACTATTCTTTTGTACTTTTTAAACTCAAAGGACTTCATTATAATCTTCAATGCTATTCGATATATTTGACACTAGTAGTGGTTTTCTTTACTAACAAATCGAAATTCCTTTATTTCACATATCACCCATTCAAGTGCTTACATCAACTGCTTTTTATGACTATGAGTATCGCAATATCCACATTTGTAACGTATTTTTTGAAACAAATGGCGCCTCCGTATTCCAATTAGCAACGCTTTAAAGGTGTGATCGATGAAAATTTTTCTTACTTTATTTTTTTTGCAAAAAAGTCATTTCGAAGTAATTGGTTTTGTAGGATATTTGTACTCTATTTTTCGCTCAAAAATCATTTCGAAGTAGTTTTTAAGTGATTTCGTGGGATATTTACACTGAGTTTCATGTAAATAAATTCAATGATTTGATCATGACAATGTTTAGAATTTCATTAAAAAATTCCTTTTGACACTGATTTTAACAGCATCAACCCACAGTACGCACTTATTTCAAAAAGACACAAGGAGACAAATTAGGGGCAAAAATATTGCCTATTCATGCGGTTACTCAAGTGGTAGCGGGTGTATGGCCATGACAAAACACTACTCGTAAGCCTTTAGGACAAAAACTATCAAATTATAGAGTGTGAATTTATAGAGCAACAATGGTAACCACAATGTAGCTGGCAGCAACAGCAACAGCAACAACAAAAACAACAACAGCAATCAAATAACAACAATAACAATTATATAAACAAATAGTAAATGTTATCAAATCAAAGAACAGCAAAAGAATTGTAGACATCATTACGACTGCTGTTGCTGCTGTTGTACACCGCGTCGATGTTGTTGTGATTGATTGATTGTTGGCAACACAACATATAATTTTGTTGGTATTTAGCAACATAATTTTATAGATAGACTTCATTCATTCTTTAATATGATGATCGCACAATTGTTAAAAGTTCTATGCATTGCTTAAATGATTTCTAAATGATTTTTTCACTGCCCTTTTTTTGTTGTTGATGATGATGAGTCATTAGAATTTTAGGTTGTTGTTGCTATAGGTAATGATATATTGTTGTTATTTTGAATAGTTGTTCTTGTAACAAAGATGCGCTTAATATGTGACCTTCAAGTGTTTAATTTTATGCTACAATTGATTGAATATAGTGGCGTGGCATGGCAAAATAAAACAAAAAAGAATCAACAGACAACTAAGAATTAATGTTTCAATTTTCGCAACAAGCATGTTGCTTAACACTCTATGTCATTAGCAATGACAGTTGAGCGTGTTAGTCATGATATAAATTGTTTGTCTAACCTGAGGTATTGCGTAAGAGTTGTAGAAGAAACCCAATTTCAGTCTGAGCTTATAGATTTAATCAAACTAAAAATTGAATTTATGAAAATTTCAACAATTTCTGTGCTTTCGGTTTATGTAACATTCGTTATTTAACTTTTTTTGGTATTTCTTGTTAACATTTTTGGCGCCCTCAACATAATAAATAAAAAAACAGAAACATGCGCTATGGTATTTAGCAGCAAAAAGACACAACACCGTTTAATTTTAACATGCAACTGCACAAAAACCATGTCAACTCTTTTAAAACAACACAATGGAATTAAAATCTTCTGAAGAAAAAATAAAACTCATACATTATATGAACTAAAGCAACCAAAAAAAAAAAAAAAACTTTTTCCAAAACGCACGATCCTGCTAAATCACGTGCAGAAATTCGAGCAGTTTCCTGGCAACCGATACAAAAAACATTTAATTCTGGAAGACAATAAAAGCAAGGGTCAGTCAACACAAAATAGTGCTGCCACCGGTTACTGCTACTGCGTGTTGGTGCTGTTTTGACTGCATTAACAACATCTGCCATATACACATAGCACACAGCCTACACTGAAAAAAAAGCATGCGCAAATGATGTATAACATAATGTACTTTTTCTGTTATAAAGAAGGTTTTAATTTTAATTGTCGTTTAGTATTTAAAACTTCACATATATATTAACGGATTTTCATTGATATTATTAAGCCAATATTGCATCAATTAAGCATTCAAAATATTCAAATTGCGTATAAAAGTCTAATTTTATCAAATAATAGCATTCATCTATCCATCCAAAAAGTCGAAAAATTTTGAAAAGTTTCGAAGGTACTAAAAAAGATAAAAAATTTAGTTAGTTAGAAACTCCTGAACTTATCACTAAATTTCAACACCGAAAAAAGTTCGTGTAATTCGATGTGTTTCACTTACATCTAGATATTTTTTCATTTGAAGAAAAGAAATAAAAATTTTGGTGCGCCGTATAGTGGGGGACTTTGAGGCTCGAACAAACGAGTAGTATGAAACCCATAAGTTGCAAACTGAACATAAGTTGCTTCGAACGGAACGAGTTGTTCGAGTTTAACTCGTTGCATATGGCTAATGCTCGAACATGTTCGATCGGCTCGTTATATTGTATTGAAAACCATTGAAAAAATTTAAACGAATAGAATAATAGAAATAAACCATAGAAATGCAGAACATAGAATCGTATCAAAAATTATACTTAGAATAAATCGGAAAATATGAATATGAAAATATGAATAAAAAAAAATATTGATAAAATCAAGCAGCTAGATAATAATCATAAATATTAGAAAGTATCAAATATTTCATATCAAACATCGAAAAGTTCGAAGAAACTCCAAAAACTGGTAAAAGATCTTTCGTAAGCCGAGCGAAAAGAATACAATAGAACATCTTAGCTCCACTCTTGAAATGAAGTTGGTTAGAAAGGATATCAAAATTTCTGTAAGTTTTGTAACATTTGCTTTATATTTATTGAGAGATGATAAAGTAAAGATATGTGAAGTTTCGCAACTGTAAGCTAATTGCTTTGGCTTTTTAATCTACATAAGAAGCATTTGGCTTATTTTGTTGCTTTGTCTTAACTTTTTTTTTCTACGGTGTAAAAATTCAATATTGTTCCACGAAACCCTAAAGATGTCTTCAATAACTAGACCCAGCGCTTGTTGATTCTTTGATTACTGTTCGATTTCATTTTGTTTTTTTGTTTTGCTTTTTTAAACATTTTAGACCAAAAAGATCTGTGCGATATGCTGAAGTACTTTTAGTTCCAAGCGTTTGTCTAGAGTGTGTAAAATTTTGTTTTGTCTTTTATTACAATTTATTTTATTTGATTTTAATTTTTTCGTGATTTTTTTTTATTTTTGCCAGTATCAATTTACGCTTTTCATGTATCGGTTTTTGACTTGATAGTCGTGCGTTTTGTTTTTGCTTAGTTTTTTTTTTTTTTTTGAATTTGAAAGTTTTTCACTGAAATGAAATCAAAAATAAAAATGTCAACACACGCACAATTAAGTATTACACAAAAATGCTATAAAATCAATAATAATAATAATAAAGTTTAGCAACTACAGCTATTAAAAATTCGCTGTATGAGTCTTTATTTTAGTACAAACATTTTTAATTAAAACTATTCAAAAATTATAATTAAAAGGGCTTAGCAACATCATTTGATGTTCATTAAAATAGCAGAACATTAAAGTTCGCTGCCTAAGTCTTTTGTTTTTGGTTGTTTTATAAACAGTTTTGCACGAACTCACAACTGTATTAACTTGCAGAAATGCACACTAGCCATCGTCAATTTATTGACATAAAGGTTTCAAACTCATTAATCATGTCATCAACATATCAACAGCTAACAACAACAACAACAACAACAACAACAACAACAACAACAATGAGAACAGCAGTAGCAGCAGCAGCAACAAACTGCAAGTTATCGGTTATCAAAGCAAAAAGAGTGCAATATGTCAAGTCAACTGTAGAAGGTAAAAATAACACTTGTTCTTATTATTGCTGCTCCTAGTCTGAGTTGGCCTATAGTTGTTGTTATATCAGTTGTCCCTTCTTAACAATTTTTAGTTTTCTGTTAATAATTCATGAATACCCGCTGTGTGCAAGTTGCTGTTGCTATAACTCATTCGTGTGCTTTGGTAAGGAACTTGTGAACTGATTGTTGTCGTCTTTTATGTTATTGTTGCTACTAGTCTTGTTGTTGCTGTTACTGTTGTATTGGAACAAAATTGTAGCTGGCATAATATGGTGAACGCGTAAATTACCACGCTGCAGGTTGTTCATGAGACTTGAACGACAAAGTTTTTTGTTGCTTTGTTTGCGAACTATCCTTTACGTTAAGAAGTACTTGATGTAAAATTAACGTGCAGCTTGTGGTAGAGTTACCATATGAAAAGAATTTAAGAAAAATTATCGAATTTGCCATAAGTTGCTAGAGCTCCAGCAATAATACTTAAACGGATTTATTTCAAGATCCTAAAATATCCAATCATTCTTCTTAATTATACCATTTTATATCAATCATAAAAATGTCGTTATTGATCGCGTTAAATGCTTTTGCACAGTAAAATTCTCTTATAATTTCATAATGCAGCCCATAAAGGGTACACTAATTGTGCACCCAATTTAGAAAAAAAAGAGTTAATTAAGCACTCGCTATCCTTGTCAGAAATGAAATAAAGAGAAAAATGTCGCATTGCCTTTATTAATATGCGAGCAAAATGTTGCTGCATATTTTGTCGTCATCATCATCATCAGCACCAACAGCATATATCAATGTTACTAACTATGAAGCGATCAATGATTGTGATCATTTTCAAGTAAGGTATTTTATCGTTTTTTTACTTTTGTTTTTATTTTTGTTGGTCCACATATGGATTGCAGCAATAAAAATCAATAAGACCCACAAACTATACAGCCAAACACTCTGTGGAAAACGACAAAAGATTCCTTATCAAAATGTTGTGCGTATTTTAAAAATGAAATCATAAACGTTGCTCCTGCGAAGAATGTGCTCAGACGAACATTTAAAAACAAAACAATTTTAGCACAATTATAAATCTTGCCAATATAATTACACTATTGGACAAAGAAGTAAATATTGTTATTCATTAGTGATTGGAGAATGTACAAACAGGCTTAATTTTTGCTACAGTCTCAATGAGTGCATAAGAATATGCAACAAATTAAGATATACATACAAAACAGCTTTTTGGATTTAAATTATATCTATAAATATTTCAGAATAAACATTGATTTTATTTTAACTTGAATTAATTTCTCAAGTAAGGACTGTCCAAAAAAAAGTTTACGCTTTTCTTTTTAGTTATAAAAAAATACCGAGTAATTTTTTTATTTTATTTTTGTTTTTTATTAATAATAGCTACTATTAAGAATATAAATAACTAAAAACTAAGTAATAGTTTTTTTTTTTATAAAAATTTCTTACTTTTTTCCTAAGACCTTTCATTAAATTTTGTCCAGTCGTTTCATCGACAGTATGGTACGATTTTTTACACTTAAGTCTGAAGTCTTGTGAATTTTTTGCATTCTTAACACTTCTTCGAAAATCCCTTTTCATTGGAGCCCGATATCTTTCAATTCGGCGAAGCTCTGGACATTTGGGCAATTTTTAGAACAAAATTGATCTTTTTACTTGCATACCATTGCATCGCAGCTTTAGATTAATGAGAGGTTGCTAAATTTGGCCAGAACATCACGGTACCCTCATGTGCACGAATAAATGATGAAAAACGTTTTTCGAGGCACTCGTCTATATAAACTTTGGAATTGATTGTGCCTTGCGTAACAAAAAATCTGCTTCTGAGACCACAGGTGCATATGGCCTGCCAAACCATACATTGCTTCGGAAATTTCGAAATTTTTTTTCTTTGCATTTACGGGACACATGCCCCTTCTTCGGTGATGTATGATACTCGTGCACAGGTAGCTGCTTAAAATCTGCTTTGATGTAAGTTTCGTCGTCCATAACACCGGAATCAAATTTAGTTAGGTACCTTTCATACAATTTTCGGGCTTGCATCTGAGCCATCAACTGTACTTTTTGAACTATATATGTCTCCTTAGCTTACTTTTCTTCTTGATCATTTGTACAGTAGATTTTGATGTACCTGGTCTAGCCCCTGTATCTCGCACTGAGGTGTTGGGATTTTGCTTAAAAAGACTCTTCACCTTCGTCGCTACCTTTGGGTTAAAAAATTCTGGTTTTCTGACTGAAAGTTTTTTTCGTGAAACAGGTAGACCCTTTTTATAATTAGAAATATCCGTAAAGACAGTTTTTTTTTGATGCACCAACTATTTTTGCTATTGCTAAATATTTTAATTATGGATTTTGCAGGTATGTGGACAAAATCAGTTCGCGGACTTTTTGTTGTTTGCTAGACATCTTTGTCGTTAAAAGTGCTATCTTCAAGTGTTATACATTATATTAAACGTAACTTTATATAGAACAAATATTATGTCTTTTTAGGCCTATAAGATTACCAGGTAGAGTATAATACAAAATATAAAAAGCGAAAGTTTTTTCTGGGACAGTGCTTAGTTACATACTAACGTTGCTTTTTGCTTGACTACTATCTTTAGTGCTGTCTCAGTACCTGAAAAAATTTGGTCATTCCTTGGAAAACGAGGTGGAGTTGATAAATTAATTCGACGGAATCTTGTTCTGGAATAGCTCTGCAGCCATTGTGGGATGTATTGTATCAAGTGATAATTTCATTTTGTTTTTTTTTTTTTTTTCATTTACTATCCAACCAATCAACCATACAGCTTGTGGAACTTACAACGAGTAAACTTCATCCGTAAACATAGTAACAAACTAACCCTTACAGCAAATTTCGGCAAAGTTTTTTGTTAAAAATCTTAAAAAAAATTTAGCGCAATCTTAGCTCGGTTACAACTTTCACAGTTCTCTATGTTGCCATTGCATGGCATGGATATGAAGGATAAGAATTGCATAGCAGTTGTAATTATGTTTCAAGTAATGTCACAGGTAATCATTTCAGCATAATCCATACTAAGCTTCAAAACTGAAATAGGGTATAACATTTATAACTTTTACATACTCTTCCTACCTTTTCTAACTATTTCAGATTTAACAAAGTTTTTCAATATTTCCTTTAAATATTTTCATCATTTTCCATATTTTTATCTGTTATAACAATTTTCAATCTCATTCAACTTTTTCAACTTCAGTCAACGTTTTTCAACATTGTTCATATCACATGACTGACTTATTTGAATTCATAAATTTTTCGATATTTTAAACCCGTTTTTGACACTTGCCATCTTTTTTTTTTCAAGTCAAAAGGAAAAATCGAACTATGGTGGTCTCCTGGAATTATGGAATTAATTTATAATTTTTTTTAATTTACGTACAACAAGGAAATAATTCATGAAGTATGCGCAATACATAAAAAAAATTTTCATAAATTTTACATTTTAGGCAGCACCACACCCGATGCAGCTACAATGTATCTAATTAAAATTATCATTCTACTATTTGATTTACCTAATAATCTACTCTGTTGGAGTTCCATCAAGTATCACATTATTGCACTCTTTAAAAGAATTTAGTATTCAGTTATGTTGCGTTTCTTTTAAGGATTTCCGTGCTAAAACCAACATTTTTTTACTTGATTTAAGATGTCACGCCTATTTTTTTTTTTAATGGTGGTATGAGTGAATTAATCTCTGTTCGCTAAATACTTAAAATCTTTTTTGTATATTGGACATGCCAAGCCCACTTGCACCGTCGACCTTTTTGGGGAAATGCAATGCATGGCCATCCAAATGGGACCTATATAAAATGTTCGATTAATAATCATTTTACTATTTCGAGTGATAATCACGTATATTCCGAACATAAATCAGTAACTATGAAATCCACTATAAGTTTTGAAAGTGACGGCCACAAGGATTAAGTCAGCTATCAAAATTATGTCTTTAAACTCAAAGCCGAACGAAACAAATATTCGTTCATAAAACTTTGTTTGTCATGAACCCGTGGTGGTCAACACTCGGGCTTAAATTCGGGCTTAAATGCTTTTCGAAGCAAGTCCAATTAAGCCTGCGAGATTCTGAGAAGTATTCCAATAACATCGCCTCTTGAATATTCATCAATGCGTAAATAATTTAAAAGTCTTAGGGAATACACTCCGACGTAAGTCATTTTCAAGATTTTTAAAGTAAAGTAAGCGTACTTAGTAGAATGCTAATACGAAAAAAGACGCTTCGGCAAATGAAAAAAGTTAGTTTATATGCGATTGCATTTCAAAAAGATACCTAGTTCTTCCTAACGCCCAAATATATATTTTATTCAGTAGACAATAGAGGAAAATGACTTGAGCTTAAATTGGACTCCTTATTGTATGCTACCGAAAACTTGGTATTGAACTCAGCAAAATTTTGTAAAAATAGCTTACTAAATATTTGCTTACTAGTGTAACGACGCCAAAACTCTTGTACGGGCACACTAGAAGTTTGTCTGCTGTTGCATCCTTTTGATAGCTGGTAACAAGGCCTCTGACAATTATCGTTTCACTTGTGTCTATGTATAAATGTAGAAGTTTTCACAAACACTGATGCGCACACAGCAAAAACATTTAAGAATTCAGAGCATTGTGTCATATTTAATACAGAAATTTTAATTAAGCATAATTTGTAAACGATGCACGATTGCAATGCGCTGCTTTTATTTTTGCAGCATATTTTTTCTTTCAAATTTAATTCTTTATTTTTTCCACACGATACACACATACGAGTATGTGTGTGTGCACTGTTTTTATTGTCATTGTCTGAGTTTGGTCAGCCACCGCTGCAATAAAAGCAACTTTGCGAGCATTTAGCGATGTGAGGAATTTTGTTCATTTGCGCCTTTAATGTGCGAATGAGCGATATTATGTTTTTTTTATTCAATTTTATTTAATTTTTTTTTATAGGGTTGCCAAGTTGATGCGCAATAATAAGTATTAATGCATTTGTAGTAGAGACTTAAGTGAACTTATAAATTTGTAAGAAGTTCAAAATATATAATTAAGATATATCATGATAAAGCAAATATGGAATAAGCACAGCACTATTGTAGCGGGAAATGACAGCAACTTTGCCTCGAATTCGCCATTTGGTGAATGCTTTATGTTTGCGGAGAAAATGTAAATATTACTTGATGGTTGCAACAAGAAATCTTCAGTCAAATTTCATATAATTCTTACTGGGACTTTCTTGAAAATAATAAAATCTTTACCTAGAAGCCACATTATGCGTTAGAATAAGCTCTTGCCACTTACTCCATTGTCACCTGCACATTTGCGCACGTAGAGTAATATTCATGCGATGAAAAAGTTGTCAAACATTTGCATGCCAAAAGTTTTCTTCAAAATTATCTTGTTCAGTGCTTGTAAGTGCGCTGAAAATTGATGAAAAATTTTCAAAATGCTTTCAAGCTAAAATATTGATGAAATCTAACACTGTTCTTATAATGGAAGATGTTTAGAGCTGTGTCGATTTTATTAAGGAAAAAAGTTCACATCCTTGCTGTTACGTTGATTCTAAACTGACATTTCCTTGTCAATTTGGCAAAGCCTCTCGTTTGATGATACCCTGGTTTTCCACTACAAAAGCCATCGTGGAAGAGCTGCAAAGTTTCAGAGCCCCTGAGGGTTGCTTGAGGAAGTATGTTATTTGAGCACTGCCACCTTGAAGAGTCATGAATACTTATATATATATATGAATTGCAGCATCGATAGAACATCTTACTAAAACTTCAGCTAAACTTTACAGCATCCCATTGTAGCAGTATATACTCCCAATATTATGATAGTCCTCTATTTTTCGTGGAAAAAAATCATCATGAACGTATGATCCGATGGTCGAATTTACGTACCAAGTATCGATATATGCCGAAAAAATGTGCCAAAATATTAAAATTTTACATTGAAAGTAGTAGCTCAATTGGGTTAACTCAGCGTATATATCGTGATCGGTAATGACAACAAAATCTCTGAATTTGACTCCACCAAATCTTTTTTGTGAGAATTTTTGAAAAGTATAGCTTATGCTAACAAGCCAAAGATCTTAGAAGAGCTAAGCAGGAATATTTGGGCTAAAATGGCAAAGATATCACCGGAGACGCTGGCCAATGTAAAGAAAATTCCATTCAAAAAAGTTGTTTTTCTTACCAATAATGGTGCCCACCTAATCAGTGTTGTTTTCCAAAAATACCTAATTTAGATGAATTGCGATGGGACGAACTTAACAAAGAAAAAAAACTTTCCGAAATCTATAAGAAATTTTCAAAGTTATTCAATATTTATATTGACCAGAATGTTACGGCCCACAGTGGATAAGTTTGTATGAAATGGCGGCCATAAATAGTAATAATAGCGCTGGTCTCTTGGAATTCGATGCAATTTGGTGTGAAAAAAATCAGCTCACGGAAACGCCTATCTCCCATACAAAGGTGGGATGTGATTGAAAAATGATATTTTAAATATGTATCAATTTCCCGCATTATATATATAAAAAATTTCGAATACCGTTGTTTTTTTGTCAATGTTTGTAAACTTGCACACTTTTACTATTTATGATTGTAATGTTTGAAAAATCGGTACAATTCAAATAAAAGCGATAGAAGAAAAGATTTTCGTAAAAAGTTCCTGCATTTTATTTACTTTGTATTTATGGCCACGATCTCCCAATCTGCTCGCAAGCCACTATTATTTTACCAAAAGTGCCTCCAGTCCAAGAAATATTTTGAAAATATATCTGCTAAAAATAGGAATATTTAAGTAGATCATATCGTTCGTTCTTAAGGGATCAAAACGAAGAGCTCAAGAGCAGATTATCATTTGAATACAAAGAAATTAAATATGTGCAATAAATAGAAAAATATTTTATAATAAGAAAGAACTTTTGAAATTGCAATGGTAACTAAGTTTAAGCCTGGGAAGACACCATATTGTGCAGAGATTTTCATAATTTTGGTGATGTGACCATCTGATTTTGAAATAATATTTCATTAAAATCAAAATAGTTTAAGTACTGAAAATTTTATCTTAAGCCAAGACGTTCCCAAATTTGTTTGTACCACTACAAATTAGAGAACCAAATAGATTGCCGTCATTTATCATCGAAACTCCGACGCTTAAAGAATTGACCGCATGCTACATAAATGACAAACCGCCTGTCAATGCATACAGCATTTAGTTCAGCTTGTTAAAACTTTTTTGGATAATAAAAATAAAAAAGAGAATTGAAAATAACAGGTATCCTTTTTCCCCACAGGAATTCCAAATGTATAAATGTCTCAAATGTGTGGTATGCTATTTTGACCATATCTGCGCATGTTACGAAGCAAGCGGTTCAGTTTTTGTTGCTGAAATTTTACAGCACTGATGCTGACTTTGGTGCTCAAAAACTGAATTATAAATGCGCAACACGTTTACTATTGTGTTTTAATATGAATTATATTGTTTCTGGAACTTAAGATTTTTTTTCGGTTTTTCAATTCCCAAGACATAACGATATGAATTACATTTTTTTTTTGCATTTACTACCTTTTGGTATTTAATAAATGTAAATGTTGAAAAATTTTTATATCACACTTTGTAATGTTGTATTTTATGAAAACAAAAAAAATTAAGTAAGGTGTGAGTTATTTAGTTATTTACTTTGTTTTTAATAATTATGAATTTATTATACATAATTTTAGATTGAGCATAAAATGTAAATTGTTATATTTTTATAAATAAATTGTAAGAGCAGCATTTACACGAGAGAAACAAAAGATATAAGCTACAAGCCTTATATATATTAAAATTAGTAACAGAAAAATGGTTGTAGATTAGGTTACGATTTGAAATGGAGTTGGTTTAAATTGTTGTTAAAATATCTCTGTTCAAGTTCAATATTAATTAGTAGTTCGCTTTCAACCAACTCAATTCATAAACTCTTTCAAATGAACCAAAGTCAACGCATCACTGCTTAGCGAGTTCAATTGAATAGTGTGCCTTCAAATTTGAACAACTCAACAAAATTTTAATGCTTGGCTGCTAACATGATCTTTGAAACTTTTGAAAATTCAGCAGACCGTCAAAAATGAATTTTGAACTAAAAAAATATATATATGTATATGTTATTTTAAAATTCATGTTCTATGGACTATCGGTATCTTAAAAATCATCCCATCAAGTGATTTATTATGGACATTAGTGTAGTTCACGCTTCCAAAACAAAAAAATAGGTAGTTTGGACTCTTTTTCACCTTTTCTACAGAAATAGTTTTTAAAGTTCTTATCCTAAGGTTCTGTAATACCAAAATGCTTCCCTCTTATAGACTGAAATTCCAAATTTGCATTTTTCCCAAAAAGGCCGGTCTTGCATGCAAAGTTTTAGAAAACATTTTCTACTTTAACCCTAATGCGCTCTCAAGTTTCAGCAATGAATGAATTTTTTTATGAAAGCGATTACTTTTACTGAGTTTCAAAGCATTTTTTGTAAAAACATGAAAACGGCCTCAAAACAAAATTTCGCAATTTCAAACTCACCCACAAATGATACATAAAGTTTAACTTAACTTTTTTTGATGTATATTGCTCGATTATGGCTCATATAATCTACCATAAGGTGCATATAAGCAAAGGATATCCAGGACTAGAAAAAGGTCGTGGGACACATGTGCATCAATAGTAACATAATAAGACTAAAGCAAAATAAAGATATTTGGAATTTTATTCGTTTAATTTGTAAACTTCAATATTTTATTGATTTAATAATAGAAACGAATACGATTTGTATACGAATTATATACAATGAATATAACTAAAAGTTATTTGGAATGATATTTGGCAAAACACAACTTGCACAAAGCAATTTTGAAAGAAACGCAAATCATTTTTGCACGTTGTGTCTTTTATTGTCTGCACAGCTTTTGCAATGGCGGCGTGTTGTTCACTGAACAGGAAAATGTTCTTCAACTCAACTCCCGATCAAAAACACTAGATCGCTTGGAAGGCCACTCGCTTGTGCTAAGACGTTTAACTTTTGCTCGTTTATTTCCATTAGGAAGAAGCTGGTCTTGTTATTCAACGAGAAAATCAAATAATGATAACTAAGTGTCTTGTTTCTTGAAAAAGAATCCAAGCATCAAATACGCAAGCCATAAGTAGCTTTCTGAAAAGATCTCTTCCACCATTTTCAGGATTTTCAGTTGGGATCATAAAGCGATGAAAATTGGTCTCAAGGTAGCAATAGCCTTTTCTAATTGCGAGCAATAAAGATTTGAAAGGAATTTCTGATTTCATAGTTGTACTAAATAAGCCAAAATCCAAAGTCTGCGCTAAGTTGAGGGTAGCAAAAATCGATCACAACATATGACGGCTGAAGGATTTGAGAGCGTGGAACACAGTTTTCTTACAAGTCATATCGTTCCCAAATCTCATTGCCTCGTTTTATAGATTTCATGGGGTTGTATTGCTTCAAGGAAGCCTTTGAACTTTGGCATAACTTCGGTCCGACAATTTTTATAGGTGTATTTTAGACATAAAACCATTTCATCAACATAGTATATTTTTGTAGCATTTGAAGACTTTACTTGGTCATTCATAGTTTTGAGGACAGAAATAGAAACCGTTCACGCCTTATTTAGTTTTTTATAGCTGAATTACGCAAAGATAAGTTTTGTGCCCAATATATATGCATGTGGTAAGACATGAACACCGACAACAACCATCAGTTCGTATGAATTTATTTAATAATACGCTACTGTTGGGACATATGTGACCCAGTGAAAGTTACTGCTGGGTCACATTTTACCCATATACAGTTTTTTGCATATATCTTATATTTTTAATCTGATCTTTAGTTGTTAAATATTTTTTGTGCAGAAATTCATAAATATCGGAATCAAAGCATTCGTAAATTATCACAGCGAAAAATGCATGCGATGAAAATATGTAGCAGTAGATATGAATAGCTGTGTGTTAGTTAAATGAGAACACTCAATGAGACACACGTGACCCGTCTTTATTAAAAGGGTTAAGCGATATATCAGAATCAACATTTTTTTCGTAATCTTATTTGAAATTTAAAATAGTTAAACTTGTCCAAGACTCAAGGCTTTAACCTTAGTAAAAATCCCAAAAAAGGGTCTCAACACTATACCAGAACTTTAAGGGCATATTGATACCATCAATTCCTTCTAAGATCTCGACAAAATTATTCCTCATCAGAGTCAGTGAAAAAAAAGAAACATTTATACGGAAACAACAGGCAGAATTTCGCCCGAAAAAATTAAGCATTAATATCCTTCGCATTAAAACAGGCAGGTAAATGAATGGCAGAATTTTCTCCACTTAATTTAATCGACTGCAGTACTGCCTTTGATAGCATCGAAGGTGATTGCATCTGAAATGCATTGAACAGACGAGGTGTAACACTGTAGATCACTAATAACATCAAGGCTCAATACAAAGGTTTCAAATGTAGTGACGTGCAGTTTTCTAATTCATTTGAATCAGTCTCATTTGTGCGCAAGATTTTTCACAATTGCAAATCTTTTTTCTGATGGTACTGGACGATTTCCTCAGCAGAGCTTTAGACTCTTCAAATCGATGGACATTCTGCGAGTCAGACATGCAAGAAAAGCTCAGTGCCGTTAGTTCTTCTACGGAAGTGTTAGGTCATGTCCATCCACCCAACCGGTGCCAGCAAAAGCTTCATGATATACAAAACACGCATAGAACACTTACTGAGACAGTGTAGTAATACCAATATGAATAACCACGTCAGGTATTGGGAACGAAAAGCAGATCTATATATTTTTCATTTTTTCGTTTTACTGAAGATATTTCATCCTATCTTATATTCCCATAAAAATAAGTATGTGAAACTTCTACACATTTTACATCATAGCTCTGAAGTTAGTAAAGGTGTAGACAAAAAGCCACAAGTATTATCAGATCACAACAAATCCAAAGATGGTGTTGACAAATTTTAGGAAACTGTGTCGTCATATGACTCTACAAGATCAACAACCATCTATGTCCTTTAACCTAAAAAGAAAAAATAAAATAATGAACTGGTCAAAAATGCAAACCATAAAAAAACGCGAAGGCGATGTCAATCATGATCTAGAACTGATAACAAAGCACCGTAATGGTCTGTCTTACTTGTGATATATTTGTTTGTAAGCAATATTCCAAAACTACAATTTTGTGTAGCTAATGTAACGATAATTTACTTGATTACAGTGCTTTTATAAAATTGGCTTACCAAACGCTTATCCAAACGTTTTCATTCTGTTGGGTACTAGCACAGATTAACTCCGTTTCTAACAAACCTTAGCTTATAGCGCTTACTCTTTGAATACCCTTATTCGGCATGCAAAGTAAGAAAAAAAAATGTAATAAAAATTCAATTAAATGCATCGTACATAAACCGTCATAAAAACAATTTCAATTAACTACTACATTCATTTATACTCCTATCCGTCACTAAGGAATTACAAGATAATGTTAACGTTCCTCTATCAAACCGTCCCGTCGCAATTTATCGCATAAGTTTTTGGAACGGCTCCACAAACCAATATGCATCATATTATGTTTCAATGTAGCTGATGCCTTATGCTCACGATACGTATTAATGTTTCTTGTTGGCCATGGATGCAGCAATAGTGAGAACAAGGACAAAAATATGTTATATGGTCAATCGATCTGCAGTACCAATAACAAAGTGGGTTGAAGCTTTAATGTTGCAAACCAAAAAGATTTCTCATCAAATACGAATATTGCACTCTGATGTTTCAAGACTGTGTCAGTGAGTTTTACTTCTGTATTGGTGTTCTGCTGAAATGTCTTCTACGTGAAGAATTTCGTTTTATAGCAAAAGTACACCATTAAAATTGGTCATATATTTCTTTTCTTATTTATATCATTACCAATTTGATGCGTGTTGTTAAGTTTTTTATTGGTACTGGTTAGCCATTTAACTATGTGATTGGCTTTTAGAAACAGCTCGAGTTACACCATTACTACATAGTATTTATTGCTATAAATGTCAGTTTAGCGAAAAGATATTGAGTTGCAAAAATGAAATATAGCTGATTATTTGTATGGCATTAACTTGACTAGAACATTTGTTAGACTTTTATTGAATAAAACTTGTTTGTTAAAAGTAATTGTCGTTGTATAGTAAGAGCACTAAGAAATCAAATAATTTGCATTTTTTTCTGAACAATATTATAACATAACAATTAAATCTGATATGCCGTCATGCGAGATTTTGTTTGTCCTAAACATCAAAAAAGTGTTTAATTTTGCAGAACAGCTCATTTAACTTTTACAGAATACAGCTTTGTAAGCCTAAGAATTTCTCAGAAGATAATTTATCCAAATATAGAAAATAGTAGCCCAATTCAGAAATCGTCCAAAACTAAATGATTTCTAAGCAGATAAAATAAATTTAAGTGAAGTTTGAGCTGAACAAAAGAAACCTGGTACAAAAATCCTAATGAAAGATCTGTCTGTCTGTATGTATCTCTTTATGCATGTCTGTCTGTCTGTCTGTCTGTCTGTCTGTCTGTCTGCCTGCTTGTCTGTCTGCCTGCTTGTCTGTCTGTCAGTCTGTCTGTCTGTCTCTCTACCTGCCTATCTCTCTGCCAATTTTGAAGGGCAATGTGGTACTAAACATAGCTTTTGTTAAAAGTAAGCCAAACAACATATTTTGAATCCTATACATGGCCTCGAAAGTAGACAAAAAACATTATAAGGACTGTCCCAGAAAAAACTTACGCTTTTTATTATTTGTATTATGCTCTACCTGATAATCTTTTAGGTGTAAAAATACACAATATTTGTTCTATATAAAGTGACGTTTAATATGATGTATAGCACTTGAAGATAGCACTTTTAACGACAAAGATGTCTAGTAAGCAACAAAAAGTCTGCGAACTGATTTTGTCCACATACCTACAAAATCCAAAATTAAAATATTCAGCTATAGCAAAAATAGTTGGTGCATCAGAAAAATCTGTCTTTGCGGTTATTTTTAATTATAAGAAGGGTCTACCTGTTTCACGAAAAAGGTTCAGGCCGCAAACCAGAATTTTTTAATCCAAAGGTAGCGACGAAGGTGAAGCGCCTTTTTAAGCAAAATCCCAACACCTCAGTGCGAGATATGGCGGCTAGAGCAGGTACATCAAAATCTACTGTACAAAAGATCAAGAAGAAAAGTTAACTAAAGACATACAGAGTTCAAAAAGTACCAGACCGTTCTGATGAAAAACAGTTGATGGCTCAGATGCGAGCCCGAAAATTGAATGAAAGCTACCTGACTAAATTTGATTCCGGTGTTATGGACGACGAAACTTACGTAAAAGCAGATTTTAAGCAGCTACCTCTGCACGAATATCATGCATCACCCAGGAAGGGGCATGTGTCTAGTAAATGCAAAGAAAAAAAAATTTTGAAATTTCCGAAGCAATGCAATATGCACTTGTGGTCTCAGAAGCAGATTTTTTGTTACGCAAGGCACAATCAATTCCAAATTTTATATAGATGAGTGCCTCGAAAAACGTCTTCTACCATTTATTCGTGCACATGAAAGTACCGTGATGTCTTGGACAGATTTAGCAACCTCTCATTACTCTAAAGCTACGACGGAATGGTATGCAAGTAAACTGCCCAGAGCGTCGCCCAATTGAAAGATATTGGGCTCTAATGAAAAGAGATTTTCGAAGGAGTGGTAAGAATGCAAAAAATTTACAAGACTTCAGACTTAAGTGGAAAAACTCGTACCATACTGTCGATGAAACGACTGAACAAAATTTAATGAAGGGCCTTACGAAAAAAAGTATGGAATTTTTATAAAAAAAAAATTGTTACTTAGTTTTTAGTTATTTATATTCTGAACACTAGCCAATATTGATAAAAAACGAAAAAACGACTAAAAAGCAAAGCGTAAGTTTTTTCTGGGACAGTCATTAATTTTGGAACTTTACCTCAAATATTTCAGAATTCCGACATGCTGCGTCAATCCTGAGGCTAGATACAGATTCAGCGCAAAAAATTACATTGAAAACGACCAGTAAAAGCTAAACGACGTTCATCACCTATTCATTCACATGCTTTTTTAATAAAATATAATTTTTCCATACAATATAGAATTGTGCCAAAAGTGGGCGAAAATGACGTGGTGTTTGTCAACATTTGAAAGGTTTTAATAACGTTATATTAGGAGAACTAATAACGTAATCGTTATAAAATTTAATATAGCAAAGGTAATTTTCACAAGGTATTTTATAACAAAAATGAGCGCAATACTTAGTACCAGGACTATGGCCTCTCCCATACAAGCAAATAACGATTAATGTTATCTGCAGATAGTGTGCTATTAGAGTAAGCTTCAAAAAATTAAGTGATAAGGAGTCGGTTACCATAAGCTTTGAATTAAATAAGGTTCAACTGGACTCTATCAGTGGGCGTGGCACCTCCTATATAAACATAAAGTTGTTAGCACTCTTTTAAGTGAATAATTGCAGCAATTGGTATGAAATTAAGTGTACATAGGTGGCTTACTTGCCTTAAAGTATCTTAATACAAAAACTCGGTCCGATAGTATATGTAGGCGTGGCACCTAAAATACCTTTAGTGGTATCTCTATCAAAAACTAAATTAGTGTAAGCTAATTGTTAATGAAAAGCTGGATCGAAATCGGATTGGGTGTACCACCTCCCCAATTTTTATTACTAATTATGACATGTATCGCAAACTATACTATGGATGCTGATCACGAATACATCTTATTGCACCAAAAGTAGGCGGAATCGAAAAAGTGGGCGTACTTAGACTCTTTAAATTCTTAAATTTTTTTCGAAATTTCCCATATTCTTTTGACCTATTCCACTTTTTTGATATTTTCAACGTCTTTCAACTTTATTCAACACATTCCATATCTGGTCGAGTCTTGCAGCCATATCCAACATTTTACAACATATTTTACTTTTTCAGCAGCTTTTAATTTTTTTTAATATTTTTTCGACTCCTTCAAGTTTTTCGACTTTTTCAACAGTCTTTTGAGTTTTTACAACATTTTTCATATCCTTTCGATTGTTTCAGTATCTCATTTTTATACCATTTTTTGAACCTTTCTCACCATTTTATAGTTTTCAATTGTTTCAACATATATCAACGTCTTTCATTTTTTTTGAGTTATGCAACCTCTTTAACCTTTTTAAAAAAAATTTCAATATTTTTCGACTTTTCAGATGTTTTCAACTTTTTTAACAGTCTTTCCTATATTTTCAATTAATTTGTGGTTTTTTTTTTTTTTCATTTCATTTCATTTCATTTATTTCAAAATTGCTAGTCAATGAACAGTAATATTCTTACAACTTTTTCCCAATCATAGGATCAAAACGAAATACTGAACAGTGGCCGATCTTGAGGCTTTAAAATTATAAAACAAAATATCGCAAAAACAATAAAAATGGTACGGCAACGCATCGGACTTAAAGTTATACGTTTTAAGCTTTCTAAACGCTGCACAAAGAGCAGTCAAATTCAATGTGGGCACGCTTAGAATGTAGTGTTTTGAGAAAAATATTTTCTCAATAAAAACTTAGACCTACGCGATTTTTGTAAATTTCTGCTTGAGACGGATATTGAGGAAATAGGGTTGGAGTTCGGTGCTGTAACTCCCTCTTGCCTTACCTTAATTCAGTGCTCGATGCACATAACAGAAGTGATCTGCTGTATTGAACATTATATATCCTAGTAGGCTTATAAGCCTAATTAAAACTTAAATTTAATTTTCAATTCATTGCCATTAACTTCAGCAAACAAACGGCGGCGTCGAAATCCACATCAAAAGTTTTTCAAACGTTTTTAATGAACCAATTTAAATGCGTTACTGCAATACTTTTAACACCAAAGTGAATCAGGATTTCAAGAAAGAGAAGACCACGCCAAGCAATCTGCTTTGAGCATTGCGACAAATTGAACAAATCACCATAAAAATTGTCCCATGAGAACATAAAATTGAATAACATGCAGACAAATTGACGGAAGACTGGCGTCCAATTGAAGACAGGATTCGTTGGATGTCTAGTTTGTGTTGATGTAATTAACACGATTCAAGTGAATGAAAATTGAAACAAACTAACGACTGACAACATGAACGTGTCATGAAATTGAAAATCAATTAGAATTGTAACAGGCAATCGGGTAAAAGTATTGCACTTGTCGGGCTTTGTAAGAGCTAAATCTGTGTAGAATTTATAATTTTTATTTTTGTTTTACCAAATTTGAATTGAGTTTTCCGTTTGGTTACGGAAAGAATATCGTGCATGTAATTCAACACATTAATAAACAATTAAATTGAAAATAGGCGCCAGACGGGCGGAGGCAATGGCTTACAAAAAAAACTATAGTTCGTAATGAATTTAAATAATGAGTTTTAACCCATTGTTGCTACAGCATATATCTTATCACAGTTTTCTTTTGATATAAAGGACTTACTTCATACAATGCTGCTGAAATATTTTCATGAATTTAAATTTGCCTCAAGTGGGTAGATTGATATTATTTGAATTTAATATCACTTTTAATAGAAATAGTCTTTCTCGAACAAAATTTCGTGTTATAAATTTACATTATGAATGGCAAATTATTCATTTGTCCAGTTTGATGACCCTACTCAACGTCTCGTCGTACATACGCTTGCAGGAAACGCACTCAAACACGCGCACGCAATTGAAATTCCAATGCGTTCTAAATATTTTAGTGCTTTGTTTCTCTTGTATTCGCTGCTTTTGTGCACTATCTTTTTTGTTGCACTTGTTGTGCAGTTGTATGCATTTCAATGAATTGTCGCTAAGTACGTTGCATCTAATTGTGCGCTTATGTTTAAGTATGTGTTTGAGTGCATTGTGCTTGCACACCTGTGTGCGTGGTGCATCCGGTCATTTTGAAAAAGATAAATATATTGTTTTGCATACTGTGCGTAACAGATTAAGTTTTGCGCATAAAAAATTTATCACATATGTCGATAAAAATTTGAAGACTTGCATTGATAATGCTGAATGCATACTTTTCTAGGAAAAAATCCCAAATCATTTATTTTTCGAATTCTTCTACATTTACGAAATAGTTTGAAGAGTCAAAAAAAAGTTAAAAAAAATTTTTGCAAAACGAGAAAAAAAAAGACTTCAAAAAGTCGAATTTCCTTTCCTTGTACCAACTGTGTTTCCTACACGAAAAATAATTTATTATTTCCATTGCACCAAATATTTTGGAAATAAACAGATATGTAAATGTGTTCAAAATAGTCACACATTTGACTTTTAGCTACAAATTGTGTGTTCGAACACATTTAGATTATAATTTTCCACTATCTACATATATTAATTATATAAAGTGGCTTACATGGAAATGCTTTGTAACGCTTTGGCGCAAAATACATTGAACTGATTTTTATACTTTTTTTATTAAAACATTAAATTCGTACTAAGAAAGGTAATAGCATAATTATTTTCTGCATTTTTATAAATCGCCTCTCTTAAGGATTTAGTTTATGCAAAACCTCACATGAAAATTGTCGTTTTATTTTTCATTGCATATGCTGCTTTTTAAGTTCTGTGTTGCTATTGTTTTTTTTAATTTTTACGATTTGTATTTGGTTTCGAATTTGCGACGAGCATGTCCAAGCGAGAAAATCTAAAATATCTTTCTAATAATTTTGATTTTTGAATTTATCATTACTTTTATATTCTTTGGAGTACAATATTACCTTCTTTGTGAGTGACAGGGATGTGAGAGGAGCTGTCACTGTTCGTCCGAATTGACTTCAACCTAAAAAACGGAACACATCGAGTGTTTTTCTTGATTTTGTGTCTGAGATGTGTCAAAACTGTTTTTCGATGAAAAACAAAATCCTAACCAGGGCCGTTGTTGAAAAAAAAACTCGTTTTAAATCTAAGTTTTAAGTTTTTCTCGAAAACGATGACGATAAAGAGGTTTATTTTGAAAATTTTTTCTCCACAACGTGCTTTCCAAAAATGTAATTTATTAAATATGATTAAAACTATTTTAAATCAAAAAAATTTTATTGGTCTCTGCTGAAAACAAGCCATGACCTTCAGATATTTTTTTTTACTGGCATGTACATATTAAACTACATGTTGGCTATAAAAATTTTTTCACAATATAAAGATTTTATGAACATAATCTATCGAGTCGATGAGTCAAAAAATGTACGAATATAGTCACTCCAAGTGACTATTACAAAGAATATTTATTAACTAAGTGATCTTTGATTTGCATTTCAAATTACCTTTCAAACTTTAATTTATTTCGCAGAATTTAAAAATCCGTCTAATATACTCATGCGTTAAAATAATTTAAGAACAGAAATGAATGAAAAAGTAAATCTAAGACATCGATATAACATTTGCTTACATATACTTTGTAGGTTCCATTCATTGTTTCCTTCGCATTTGCCATAATTGATATTACAACTTGTACGCACGTAGTATAATCTAAAGATCCCATTGACAAGTTTTTACCTCACGGAATAGTTTTTTGTAGCAGTAAGTGCAAAATTCTATTAAAAATATAATTGTTATTATAAAATATTGATTTCAGCTCATAGCAGCTTTCAATAAAAATCTAGTTTGTCTTCAAGTTTCTCACTGAAGTTTCTGCATACGGCAGACACTTCATGCTCACAAATCGAATCGTGTGGCAATAAAACCGAGTCCACATAGTAAACATAAATAAAACTTGGACATTTAAAATAATTTCACATTTCCAGCGTTAATAACAATAAAATTTTTTCCATTAACGCAAATGATCTACATACGTTGCGTGTGGTCTCAAATGCAGCGGTTGCAGTGTCCCATGTAGTCTCAGCCACAGTTATAGTCACCGTAAGTGATGCTATCCATGTTGCTGCTATTATTCGTTTTAATTTATGGCAGATTAAAATGAAACCAGTGTCATTGAAAATATTTCCATTAAAGTTTGACAGCTACTATTTTTATGACACATTTATATCCACTTGTCAGCATTAATAATAATAGGACTATAATTTTCGTCGTCTACATAGTTTGTAACATCTTTTTGATTTTTCCACAAAAAAGTATCAATATCAAGTCTTAAAACATCACCAATGCCATCTTCTTTACCAATAGCAACATCATGTTTCTTATTTCATAACAATGTTTAAAATCGTCGTTACGTCTTGTTTATTACTGACATTATCACCAATATTACATCTTTACAACAGCCATTCACCATTACCATACCCATTACCATTACCATTACCATTACCATTACCATTACCATTACCATTACCATTACCATTACCATTACCATTACCATTACCATTACCATTACCATTAACATTACCATTACAGTTACCATTACCATTACCATTACCATTACCATTACCATTATCATTACCATTACCATTACCATTACCATTACCATTACCATTACCATTACAGTTACCATTACCATTAACATTACCATTACAGTTACCATTACCATTACCATTACCATTACCATTACCATTACCATTACCATTACCATTACCATTACCATTACCATTACCATTACCATTACCATTACCATTACCATTACCATTACCATTACCATTAACATTACCATTACAGTTACCATTACCATTACCATTACCATTACCATTACCATTACCATTACCATTACCATTACCATTACCATTACCATTACCATTACCATTACCATTACCATTACCATTACCATTACCATTACCATTAACATTACCATTACAGTTACCATTACCATTACCATTACCATTACCATTACCATTACCATTACCATTACCATTACCATTACCATTATCATTACCATTACCATTACCATTACCATTACCATTACAGTTACCATTACCATTAACATTACCATTACAGTTACCATTACCATTACCATTACCATTACCATTACCATTACCATTACCATTACCATTACCATTACCATTACCATTACCATTACCATTACCATTACCATTACCATTACCATTACCATTACCATTACCATTACCATTACCATTACCATTACCATTAAAATTACAATTACCATTACCATTACCATTACCATAACCATTCCCATTCCCATTACCATTACCATTACCATTACCATTACCATTACCATTACCATAGCCATCTCCTTAATTTTCACCATTTTACCACCATCAGTGACATCATTACCAACAGTTTCAAGTCTTCGATTCGGACTCTTTTTGAACGCCTTTCAACTTTTACTCCATATTATACATTTGTGCATTTATATCAACATAGACAAAACTCCTCGAAAGACTATAATATTTGAAACGATTTAAAATATTCACTTCATATGCCTGGCTGGACGATAATTCATGCCACAATAGAAATAACAAAAGACAAGTTAGTACCAGTAAAGTGGATCTTTTATATGTAAACTTTGAAATGACGACAACATTAACGGCAGCATTATCATAAAAATTATGATCACAGCCGATCACTGAAAGAAATCAAATTATGAATACTAAATGTGTCATTAACTGCGGCACGACTTGGGCGGCAAATTTGAACAAAGTGCTATAGAGTAAAAAAAAGAGCGAACGCTAATATGCGAACTTTAATAGTGTGGGCACTACAGGCCTGGCTCAGTTAATTTAACAGTTTATGAATTATTTTATCTACTAATTTCAAATATTTTTAATTTGTTTTATGGTCGGTCCCTGCAGTCTCAGTTACCCCACTTTCCACACGAAAGGCACATGCATATATCGTTCTGCTCGGTGACCGACTATTTTTTGAAACAAATCATCAATTAAGCTAAAGAATCCTTATTTATACAACAAAGAGCGAAAGTGTATTTTTTAATTACTAACTGTTAACGCCGAGCTCGTTAGTAAGAGTGTACGTGAATTTTTAAAATAAATGTTTGTTTTTTGTAATAAGTCTGTAAGAAATTTTTATTTTAAAAGGTAAAAGAGATTAAAGATTTAATTTTTAATGCAAAAAAAAATATTAAACTACTTCGGACACTTCATTTATATAAAAAAATTTCCCAAAATATTGACTTGTTGATTTAAATATTTTGATTCTTTCCATTACGTTAAGATTTGAATACTATTGAAATGAGATAATAATTTGTGCACGTAGTTCTTATTCATAGCAATAAAATAAAAATAGTTTTAAGTTTCTGAAAGTAATTTTGTTGTCATTCAGTCTTACTTTCCAGTTATAAAAAATAATTTTTTCATTCAAAGACTTATAAGTGGAGTACCCACTTACTTATCCGCTCTTTCTGGTTCAGGTTATTGTAGAAAGTGATCACAGAATTCGATTTTCAATTCAATGCTTGTGACACTTACTAATCTTCATGTTGTGCGTGAGCACCAATGTCGTATCATATCAATGCGATACACTAGTTCTTCATACTCACACGCTTCACATTTGCTCTCTAGCTGAAATATTTTATTTGACATTTAGTAGCCGTATTTTGTTAGTAATTGTTAGAAAGATAGGTTTAATATGAGTACATAACGATTAAAAATTGAGTATATTTTCTGAGTTAGCTAGCTGACTATGAGCAAAAATCAGCAATTTATTCGTTGTAGCTTACAACAACATTGTTGCAGAGACTTTTGGCTTTGTTATGACCGTCTCGGTGTTGAAAATTAACTTTTAAACTTTATGCGATTTTTGAATACACAAATACGTCGAAAAACTTTATGCGTTCTTATAAAAAGAACAGAACAAAGCCTTCAATATGTAATTTCATGGCAGCTTTGTTTCAGGTTCCAGTTATAATGAGTTTGGTCTCTTTTCGATTTTACTGAAGTTCGTTCCTCATCCTGTAAACAGCAAACGAATTGGTAAAAATAAGCCAATAACAGAAGCTGGGAAATTACTTAAATGTGTTCGGGATTTTTAATACATTGCGCTAAATAGTTTTGTTTATGTAAACCTGGATTTCTTATTATACAAAAAAATATGTATTACTTTGTGAAGATACATCGTTTTCGTTCACAGTTCTTTTTTGAATATATTAAATTTTAATTATTTGTCATTATTATATCTCGAAAGCCATGCAAGCTATTGTGATGAAATTTGATATAAGGATATATATCATCTTGAATGGTGTCAAAAAATGGTGGAGGTGGAAAGTGAGCGTGCCACTTTTCAACAGTTGAAAATTTAAATATGTACAACTCCATATTGGCACATATGATTTTCAAAAAGTCTTAGGGATGATATCACTAAAAGCATTCATCAATACAAACTAATTAAGCAAGCATGAGTCTTTAAGTGGTTACTTTGACATCGGGAACAAGAAAAATCAAATTGACTTTGTCGATTACATTCATTGTCTTTTTTGCTAAATGCTCATTTCCAATGATTAATTGATGAGATGGTACATTGTCGTGGTGAAAAGTCCATGGAGTGTCCTTCCACAAATTGTGTTGTTAACAGCGCACATATTGTGAAAAAATTCAAAGGCCACCAATTGGCAATAGCCCAAGAAAAATTTTTCATTTCATATATTTAGTTCGAAATTTTTAAGTCCACCAAAACTCAATCTTTAAGTTTTACTTACCTAAGACAGGACTATCTATTGCTATAGAATTGTGTTTAATTCCAGCTTAACGTAATACGACAAGCGCACAACTGATAGTGCTGACTTCCTGATTGAATATTAGCTATTATGAGCTAAACCTGCTTGGATGCTGCTTGGTTTTGCCTCGTGTACCTTGTGTTGGTAATTAAAGCTGTTAGCCATTTGCTGCAATGCGTAGGCGTTAAATGTTTACTATTTGCTGTTGTTAACTCAGCATGGCCGTTACATTGCACTTATGTGACAGCGTTGCGTGAGAAGATTCCTTATTATTGTTTGCAGCTTCAGAGTTTAAGAAGAATAGGCTAAGCTTTCATAATTATTGTTTTTTGCTTGTAACATAATAATCTCTTTCAACATGATTTAAGTAATACTTCCAAAATATCCATTAACTTTTTTTGTTTGGGTCTAACATCGGCTTACAAATGTTATGTAATTTCTTCATTATTTTATTAGCACTTAAGTAACTTAGAACTAATATAATCGGAGACAACATCACTCTTGCAAATCAGACACACATGATCAACCAACAGCAATGAGAAGATATATGTTACTGTGCAGCATCTACGATTGTGTGTTCAATTTTTGATTGCCTTTGTTTTATTTCAAAATGTTGTGTTTTGCTTTTCTTTTGCACAACTAAAGGAAATAATATGAAAAATCTGAGCTTAAGCTGGCAAGCTAGCGAGCGAATTAAGTCGAGGTGACCAAAGGCCAACTAGCTGACATACACAATTTCGAACACAAGTCGCCCATGGATGTCGAGGAGGGTGACCCAAACTAAGCAAAGATGCGATACCAATGATGATGACGACGAGAGAATCATTCATATAATAGCACACGCTCATTGAAAGCAGCTAGAGATATAGATTTTTGTATTCGATTCCAACTATATTTGTGAAAAATTAACGTTTATTTTATGGGTAATTTATTTTTTGCAGCGCACTATTGGCTCGGAATATTTCATACATCCTAGCTTATCCTGGAAAAATGGAAAAGATTTAAAGTTAAATTATAGATACAACTTTGAAACAACGCTGTTTGCAAGATCATTTGCAAACATCGAATTTTATATAACTAGAATAGAAAATAACTTTTTTCATGTGTATAAAAATATGGCGTGATCTTCATTTTAATTGAAGTGAGTTCTCCACTAAATAGAAATCTTCATTTCGAACTTAATTTAATTGCAATTCTACCGTCTGAAATTGAGGAATTACTTAAGTCAAATCTCAAATCATTTTTCAATTGAAATCCAGGAACTTTTACACATAACTCAGCATTACTAACGCAGGGTGGATCTAGCCACACCTTCCAATTTCAGGCAACATTTTTATAATACCCAATTGCAATAAGCTTCTACCTCAAATTTATTCTAAATTTGTTTAATTAGAAAATTTAAGTACTAGTTTTAGTAGTGTATAACTGATAAAAACATTTAAAAAAGTGTATGGGGGACTTACACCCACAAGTGTAATCGCGATTCACTTATTTTGGGTGTACTACGGTCACGTCAGTATACGCTCTTTAGATGAATTTGTGTTTTTAGTAAAAAAATATTTGTTCAGTATAAAAAGTTTTTGGTTACAAAGGAATGTTCAGCTACGAATGATAGCAGGCCCGGTTGCCGTTATTGTTTCAATATTTAACACTAGATTACTAACGCCATTTGAGTAACGCCATTACTTACGTGGGTATAATCCACCAATCATTTAAAATGAGAATATTTACAAAATTAGCTCTGCATATCATAAATTATTACTGTTATTAAAAACACTAATTTTACTATGTAATTTAAAAGTAACTTTAAATATAGGTCGTTAAATTATTGAATTTTTTACGTTTAATAGTGATAGGAAAGTTAGATTCGATATAACTTCAAAAATTTGCTCCGAAAGAAAAAAAAATATGAAAAAATTTATTTTTGCTTGTGTTTTCAGCTTTACAAATTGACTCAAATGGCGTCAGTTATGCTGGGTTAACCCAGTAAAGCCCACTGTTATCATATGGTAACATTCGCTTACCTTATTTTCAAAAAATGTTTGAAATTTTAAAATACATATTTTATTTCTATGTATTTCAATTTTTTCGAAAAGTTTTTTTACACAAACTTCTAGTCAATAGAGAATATAATATTCTGAAATAGTTAATTATTCATCTTTGCTCCGCCTGTGGTGCACAGACAATGATTTTCAACGATGTTACCATTTGGTAACAGTGGGCCATTCGCTACTCTAATTCAACTAACACTTATTTTTCTGACGTTACCATATGGTAACAGTGGACCATTGTCACTACTTATATTTTTTTTTTTTTTTTTTTTTTTTTTATTCAAGTTAAATTTACAATCTGTCTTCTTATTAATAGACAATAAGTAAATAGGATGGTAAGATAAAGATACAAGCAAATTTGGGAGTGTTACTCCATTGAGTGACACTCTACTTAGTGAAAAAATAATTCAAAAACAATTCTTAAATATTTAAATAATTACTTGCTATTACATTAAAGTAATATAATTACATACTAGTTTTTATAAAGATAACATTTTGTATTATGTACATGGTAGTTTACAAATTTAATATATTTTTTCTTTTTAGTCGGTTTGTTGAGGGGGCCTGTAGTAATGCTACTGCTAGAGGATTGCGATGGATTTGTAATCTGGCCTTATATATCTCACTAAACTTTTTAATTTCACTACTTATATTTTGAATTTTTCGTTTTAATTTTAAACGTTATTTTGCATGTTATTCTTTTTTTTTAGATTTAAAATGACTAGAGAAGAGATTTGCGAATATTTGCTAGAGCTTATGGAAGAAGAAGATACAAATGAGTATGTTCAAGAAATATTTTAAGAGCCACCAGAGAATGGGCAGTCAGATGAAAACTCGGGAGAGGAGGATGGACCTGGCGCCGTCAGCAATTTACCTAAATCTCAGCTGATAGCTACATGATGATGGTTCTAAATTTCCCAGGAAACCATGAAATTCTGGATGATGATCCAGATGGCACTGGGAAACAAATTGAACTGATGCTGGAAGATGTTTTGTCAAATTCATGCGACAATTTATGTGTTGGTCTCCTAGATTCAACTTCACCAAGAGGTTCCTTAATAGGTTATGTGAATGCAAGTCCGCTTAAACGAGGTCCCAATACTATTTCACAAAAAGACACTTCGTTGCTGACTGCACCAGTGAGAGATACCACAGAGCTTACATCTTCTAAATTAAATATCAGAGAATCTCCAACTCATCAAAATTTGCTAGTTTCAACCAGTACAACAAAGCGTAAAAGAAAAACAATTCCATCAGCTCCACGAAAAAAAACTATTAGACGATAGTCGTAGCCTTCCGAAGTCTCCTTATCTTGAGAACAATTATCAAGATTTCTCAAGTAAGGATTCACATGAACTATTTGAAAACTTTTTCGATAATCAAGTAATTGAACTTTTATGTATTGAAACCAATAAGTATGCCGTTCTTAAAGGCAGTTCAAATCCAAATATATCCAGATATGAAATGCGAGTATTTCTGAGAATCCTTATCATTACAGGATATTCATTTGTGCCAAACAAACGCGGATATTGGTCTAACGAGCCAGATCAACAAAATTTAGTTGTTTCAGAAGCGATGAGGCACAACAGATTTTTTGAAATTTTCCGTCAAATTCACTTCTGTGGTAATGGAAAAGAAAATACTGATGATAAAATTTGGAAACTCAGACCACTTACTGATGCCCTGAAAGAAAGATTTGCAAAACATTTTCACCATGAACAAGATTTATCATATGATGAATCTATGATACAATATTTTGGACTACATGGCTGCAAGCAGTTCATAAGAGGAAAACCACTGCGATTTGGATACAAAATGTGGCGTCTAAATACAGCTTTAGGTTACTTGGTAAATTTCGAGATGTATCAGGGCAACAATCATATTGCAAATAAATGCTGCTTTTAATTTAGAAGAAAAAATCAAATTAACAATGCTGAATGGTACTTTTCCCAAAAAGAGTTCAAAAGTATTTTACATTTTGTAGCGAAAGCGCGATTTTCAAGGTCTATTGACGGACTAAATGACGTCTCTTGGGTATATAAGGAAAATTATCCTCCAGACAGCCATGCCGTTTTAATATTATGAGCTCAGATTCTTGTGTTGAACTACATATTCGAGATCGCTGATTCTATAAGAAAACTAGTTTGACTAAAACTTACTTTTGCGTCTATAAAAATAATCTTGTCATTACAATAGCATGTGATTAGACACAAACACAACAAAATATGTGCACTGCAGATATCGATATTTTCACATCAAACCGATATTTTGTAACTATAGCAATAACACGTGAACTAGTCAACTTCATTTTATTTTATTCTCTTCCGTTTTGGATTTTGTGTTTCGATGGTGAAAATGATGAGAATCGCACAATCGAAATCGTTAACTAAAGTCAGACACACACGAACAAGCAGTCAACGGGGGAGGGTCAGAGGGTGCTTGCGGGGGTGGCATATGTTCGTGGCAAATAGCTATAGCTAAGGATATACGGCCTAGATTGTAGGCCATGCACTGCCACAGTTATTAAAGTCAGTAACGTGTTGTTATTGTTGTCGACTTGTTGCTGTTGCTCTTGTACTGCACATGCAATTGTGCACACTTGGCAATCTTTGGTCATCGCAGATACAAGACTTTATCAAATAAAGAAAAAAAAAAATGGAACCAAGTAGCATGGAAGAAGACTGTGCTGTATTTAAAAGGAATAAAAATTTCCCACGATTCAGATACACCCACAATAAAAGCAATTTTTAATAACTTTGGCCAACAGCTAAATGTAATGCAACAAAGTGCAGGAAAGGAAATAAATAATGTTTTCTGTAAAATATACAGATAGATACATATATATAGACATGTGCTTTTTTGCCGACCTACCGGCTGGTGATGAGCCAAGTAGACTTTCATTTAACAGTTCAACGCTTGAAGGTCCTACAAAACCATACCCTGTTTTAGCTCTGAATGTGATCTCATTGTTAAAAAAAAAAATCTTTTAATCAACCGAGTTCATCTTTAAGAAGCATCTGCAAAAAAAATTTATATAACATATACTACCACGCCCCAAGGCGTGCAGCAGAATTATTTAACAGTCCTATAAATATTGGAAAGAATTGAAATTATAAAAATGTAAGCTTCAGGCCGGCAAAACAAAAAGCAAACGGATCCATTTAACATCTTAAGTGTCTTAAGTAAGTCCGTTCCATCTTTTAGAAAAGCTTTTTATTAAAAAACTAACGCAAATGAAGCGCAGAATATGCCGTCAAGCTAAGCAGCTTACCTAATGTTGCAGCATTTAAATTTTAAGTTTTAATAAGTTTGTGCTATAGAATTGAAAGAGATCGCGCTCAAGACATTGATCTATTTGTTTGGACAAATTACAATTTTCAAGAAGTGGACTTAAATTATCAAATAGGCCTGTCAGATAGTAGGTATATATTTAGTCTCCAGCATTTTCAAGTATTGGCTGAGTTAAAATTTTGTTCATTTTCACCATCGCTACCGCCACTAATACTCCACTGAATTTTATTGTATTCATAAGTACGTAGTATACATTGGGTAAGGGATCACGATTGATAAATTTAAAAGAAACTAGTTACGTGAATATAATAATAGAACTATTTCCTTCTAGATTTCTTCAACCTTTATCCATTTGTGCCACATTTTCCGTCTTAATTTATAAATTTTTCAATATATTTCAACATACTCTACATTCACTGCTGTGCATAAGTTTTAAACCACAAGGTATACCAAGATATTTTCGTTTACAGAGCCCCACATTTTCTAAATACGTGCTTAAATTTTTACCTGAATTATTGCTACAAATTGAAATATACTTGCGACGCACGAATCCATGGGACTTACTTCGCATTTGCCAATAGTGAGCCATTAGCGTGCAAAATAAGGAAAAAAACCGTTCCTTTGGATTTGCTTATCTGATCCGGTTGTTATTTTTTTTCCTGGGTTCACTTACACTTCTTTTAATTCTTGCTTTTGTAACAATGAAAGGTAGTAAGTTAAATTTTTTTTGTTATTTTGTTTTATTTTATTTTATTTTGTTTTATTTTATTTTATTTTATTTTATTTTATTTTATTTTATTTTATTTTATTTTATTTTATTTTATTTTATTTTATTTTATTTTATTTTATTTTATTTTATTTTATTTTATTTTATTTTATTTTATTTGATTTTATTTTATTTTATTTTATTTTATTTTATTTTATTTTATTTTATTTTATTTTATTTTATTTTATTTTATTTTATTTTATTTTATTTTATTTTATTTTATTTTATTTTATTTTATTTTATTTTATTTTATTTTATTTTATATTATTTTATTTTATTTTATTTTATTTTATTTTATTTTATTATATTTTATTTTATTTTATTTTATTTTATTTTATTTTATTTTATTTTATTTTATTTTATTTTATTTTATTTTATTTTATTTTATTTTATTTTATTTTATTTTATTTTATTTTATTTTGTTTTATTTTATTTTATTTTATTTTATTTTATTTAATTTTATTTTATTTTATTTTATTTTATTTTATTTTATTTAATTTTATTTTATTTTATTTTATTTTATTTTATTTAATTTTATTTTATTTTATTTTATTTTATTTTATTTTATTTTATTTTATTTTATTTTATTTTATTTTATTTTATTTTATTTTATTTTATTTTATTTTATTTTATTTTATTTTCTTTTATTTTATTTTATTTTATTTTATTTTATTTTATTTTATTTTATTTTATTTTATTTTATTTTATTTTATTTTATTTTATTTTATTTTATTTTATTTTATTTTATTTTATTTTATTTTATTTTATTTTATTTTATTTTATTTTATTTTATTTTATTTTATTTTATTTTATTTTATTTTATTTTATTTTATTTTATTTTATTTTATTTAATTTATTAGGGCCCACTCATTCAAACAAGTGGAATAAGTAAATCTGAACCTGTTCATAATCAATTAATAAATAGAAACGTTAAAAATTATGTAAAAGTCATCAGTCCTGGACAGAAGAAGAGTCTTTTGGACTGATAAATCAAGGTTTGAACTCTCTGGGTCAATGGAACAAAATTTAGTTTGACACCGCCGAGGAAGAAATGCTGCCCTATAAAGATCTGTAGACCTTTATCTAATAAGATAGGCGAGCCCAAGAGAAAGGTCCTTCTATATAAATACTCAGGTACAGCACATTGTTGGAGTGCTAGAACAACACGCCAAAAGATACAATCTAAAACTTAAATTCAAGAATGTTTCGATTAGTTTAAAAAAAGTATTAGAATCTAGAGGTGGATTTTTTAATTCATTAATTTTAATTTTTTTTGAAATTTAGTTGAGCCAATAACTAGTAAGACTTTAGATTTTTTGAGGAGAGCAGCACTGATCTCAAACTTTTAGTGGATATCAAATTTTTCAAAAGGTTTCGACATTTCTCGCACTATACAAAACTTTTCGATTCTATTACCATTATTCAAGTACTACCACTAACAAAACGAAGTTTCACTGAGTTCCCATATCATCACGCAGCTTTTTTCTGATGCAGTTACTATTTCAACTTATTATTTTGACAAAGGAAAATTTTAATTTGAATTCAACATAATTCAGGTGAATAACTATCTTAATCACACTTGCAATAAAAGCAATATGAAACTAAAGATTTATTTTCACTTACCACTATAGCAAGAATCAAATGCGTACTGCCACTAATATATTGTATTTGGCATAATACAACTTACGTTTAAACACATAACTTTAATTGAATAAAGCAACACCCTGTAAAAAGCAACACCCTGGTAAGCAAAGAAAAAAACTCTTCATTGCACTAATTCCCATAGCAAATGAACGACAACAGCTAAACCAAAGGGCAAAAACAAGCAGATAAAGCAGAAAAAAAAACACAACCGCATCCTCACTCGAAAGGTAGAAGAATTCACTCACCAGCTTTAATTTGATATCAAAAACGATGATCGTGCCTCACTTATAACAGTTAAAGGTCATCATTGTGTATATGTTTGAATGTGTGTGTTTGTGTTTATTTATAACTTTTTTGTTGTTGCTTTTATTATTTATATTTTTATTTTCCACCCACACGAAAAATTCCAACAACAAATGATCACAGATCAACGGGCATCAAAATAGTAACTCTTTAACTTCGTAAGATGGTTATGGTTGTGAGTACAATAAAATGTCCTTAGGGCGTTGCGATCGAACTTGTTTTAAATTTTGACTATAATTTCGCGTTGCTGTTTTACCTTTTGTAGCAACAGCATCTCCTTATCGATTTACTTAGATTATTATTGTTATTGTGGTTGTTTTTGTGGTGTTTTTTTTTTTTTTTCAGGCATTTGAAATCAGATCAACAGCACATTTTTTTTTACATTTAACCCATTGTTTGTGGTTTATTGAACATCGAGTATTTGATTCGAAAAATTGATTTGAAATAGTTTTGATTTAATTTTCTTTATTCATTCCTTGATAGTTCGAATACTGGAGTTTATAAAATTTCAAGGAGAAAAATACCGAAAGAAACTGGTGCCAAATATATATGAGGTGGTTTGTCTGAAATTTATTCATTCAAACGCTTTTTAAAGGAGATGATATAAACTTAGTATATAAGTTATGAAAACATTGAATTCAATTTTCTACATCGACTGATGTTCCAAAATATTTAATTTATGGTGAAATAAAACGGATATAAGACAAATTTTCGTTAATATTTATCTATTTACAAATGTTACTAACTAAACTATGTTGATATTTACAAAATTTTCAAAACGAATTTAAAATCCAATTAACAAGTAAAAGTTTAACCACTTCTTTTACAGGCGTTTTAAAGATAAGTAGATAGGCAAAATATAGTTAATTATAAAGACCTCTCTGTTAAGGTTGCAGAGACCCGGTAGCGTATATTTTAGAGGTCTTCAAAAGACTTTTTACAAAGACTTAAAAACAGAGTTAGCTTCCAAACAAGCGCCTGTGTAAAGTTCTTTCAAAGAGATTTAGAGACCGTAAGATGTCTTTAAGAGAAGAATATAAAAATATAACTTTATGTTATTACCGAATAACATTTTCAGTTACGTTTCGTACGCCGGTTTCCATTTCCCAACGATCCATAGTCCTGTACTATATCCACTAGGTTATCTGCGATATATTGTATTATTATATTATAAGTTAGAGGCGAATAACATTTTTCGCACATTTATCTTGGTAAAGCACCTTAAAAAGACAAAAAATTGACAGTGCAGTAGACGTCCAACTAATTTAAAAAATTCGTTATATCGAACTGCTTTTTTACTAAAGAAACTGACTTTTATTTACGTATATACTCGTAGTTAAGTTATGTAGTTTTTGAAAGGGAATACTTACTTGCGACCGCTTTTACTTATTTACTTTTTACCATCTTCAAATACATATTTTAACTATAAAGAGCTTGCGTTGAACTAAACGTTACATAGAATATGAAAATGTTTGGCTTTCGTAATTTAGAGACATCAATGAACAAAAGTGCAATTTGAAAAACTGTTCATTAAAATGGAAATTCGCTTTATCGTTATACGTCATATAGGACGTCAACCGTATATGGATATAAGGTAGTGTGTCTTTGAAATGACTTTTATGTCTACAGTAAAACACTATACACTAGTCATGCCGCCTTATGTCTTAAAGACACACACAAGACATGCCACCTAATGTTTTTATAGTCGGCCTATTATAAATGTATATTAAAGAGATTTTTACGTATGTCTTTATCATGATTTTATATCTTCCTTTAGCAAGATATTATAAAATAAAATTTCGCTACAAAGATAAAGTATCTTGTCTATAAAAATAACCAAGCTTTTCAAAACATGACTGCTTTGTAAGCTAAATTTTTGTCTTGATAACTTCCCCGTTTGCAACTAGGGAACTCTTAGATACTAATTTTTCTAAATTGCAAGGAATTAAGTGTCATTAGCTTTGATGTGCCCATACGCTAATACAAGATATTCACAGAGAAAATGATTGATAGATTTGTCAGCACTTAAATCTACACAGCCTTACAAATATGATGCTTAGCGGAGTTCTTGCTAAAAGGAAAATATCTAGCTATGACATGTAGATATTTTGGAGCATGAATTTCAAAAATGTCCACAATTTTTTTCTTATAATACATTCACAAAAAACAAGTTTTTTACGCTTTTAAATATACTGTTTGTTGTCTAAACCAAATTCCAAACATATTCAAAAAAAAAAATATGTTTCGGGTCTATCCATTTAGCTCCTTCATTTGAGCGTAGTGCTTGCAGAGTTAACCTTCGTGATAAAATCAAGGACATTATTTAAACCTGATTTAATGCATATTCTTGATGCTTCCAAGAAAGAATTTAAGAAGCTTTTTTTATCGTTTGATTTCAACCTCTGTAAACTAATTTTTCAAATGAGGGTTAAAATGGGCTAAGACATTCAAATATTTTAACAGGGATTGTATTAAATTTGAATTATTGTTTGAATGCAATTGCTTTGCAAATAGAAACAATGAAATGCAAACAATAACAAACTTTGTTATTGGTACTGTTGCTATTCAATTGCTAGTGGTGATTTTAGTGTTGTTATTGGCAGTGATTGTTGCAAAGTAAAGTGTTGCTGTTATTATTGCTGTTTAGCAAAAAGAAAAAAATTTTTACGATTTTTAGCTGCCAGCGCGATAAATGTTAGCTCTTTTTCTGGCCCTTCTCTACCTCTGAAATATTAATTCCTCAGCTATTTGCTTCCATTTCTTGACCGATTTTTCCCTCACTTACTTCCTTTGATTTTTTTGTTGGCTGATGGAGAAGCTTGTCCATTTGTCGATCGTCAGTCAGTTTCTGTTTTGATTGTTTCGCTTGTTGTTTTCCCAGTTCCATTGTTTTTAAGTTTTGCCATTGTTGTTGTTGTTGTTGCTATTTATGCTGGTCATTGTTTTAGTTTGTGATTTCGTTTCACTGCCAAATCGCACAGCGATTATCAACTGAAAGATGGACCGCGGTCAGAGGTTAATGGAAGCATGAAAATTATATGTTTTGCAGCAGCGTCTAACAAAAGATTCCAAGCCAAAGTTAGTCAGTTAGAAGGAGTTTGAGGTTGTACGCTTTTCAATGCAGGTCAAATGGTAACTGCAAAAAGTGTTCAAATAAACGAGATTTGTTAACTATTTCAATAGATGCAATGATACGGTGAACGGTGTTATGCTATCTGAGAAGGAGGTACAAGTTGGCATTTTCTAATATGCAAATGCTTATTGCAATTGTAGCATTTGCTTCTTAAGTCTTTTGAAAAAATTTAGGTACATTCATAAAACAATTTACAAACTTTTTTAATTAATTTGACTCAATATATTTTAATATCGGCACCAGACCCGTATACCTTGCGTATATCTTTAAATAATATGAAAAGTCCATTTTAGCGAAAAATGTTTTATATCATAATTTAAACTGCTTTTAAAGACAAGTAAAGAGGCAGCATATTAAATATATAGAGGCTTGTAATAGCCATTTACGTATGCGTATATCGACATGTTCACGCTATGTTAACTTTTAAGAGATTAGCAAGTATCTTTCCGAGGTCTTTACAAAGACTTAAAACGAGTGCGATTTTAAAAAAATTTTAAAGCTAGGACATTTTCAAGTCAGTGCTTTTCCAACAATGGCACAAGATTCCTCAAGCTCACGCTTGGGAAGCGGTGGATTAAGACTTTGCGTGGTAAAAGATGGAAAACAAAAAATTTGTTGCGACCAAAAAAAGAAACTTTATTAAAATATAAATAGCTTTGCCAGTTCTAACAATGCACAACAAATAGAACTGGACCCCACATGGCTCTTTTTATATGTATTAACGATGAGAAAGGTTTCCTGTTTCGTTTCTTCACAGCACACCACAAAGCCCTTATCATATCATGAACGCCTCGGAATCAGCTTAGTTTTGCACAAGTTGGGCCCTCCTCCTACCTTAATCCACCGCTGAGCTTCGGTAGCATTTGAATACCATTCCTTTTATTTGTACCTCAGCGAAATTATCTAGTTTACAGTTATATATATCGAGCAATAAACATCCATGTCAAATGATTTCAAGAATACTTTTTTTAAGTTTCAACCAAACGAATATATTCGAAGATAAATTCACAAGGCCAAAGGTGCAAGGCAAAAGTAATAGCAAAGCTCTGGATAAAAGAATCAATATGGTATAAGGTAAATTTATTCACACCAAAGGACACCGCAGTTTTTGAATGAGAAATGAGTTTCAATCAGATTTTCGCATTTTTCGCAGAAAAATCGACAAAATCGTATAACAGGACTTTGAGTTATTGGCCGATAAAGGTCACATTTTACGATCACTGACATACTTAGCTATTGGGCTATCAATTTAAAGTACCGATATCTCGAAAGCCAAACAGGATATTGCCAGATTGCTACGACATGGAAATCGTAATCGAGACCTGACAATGATTTTCGATAACAGATTAGAAGCAAATAACAGACTACTATTAGCATTGTCCCTAACATAGCATGTTAAGGTAACAGTGTTATAGCTAGCTGTATGCTCTCTCTCTCTCTCTTTCTTTTTTGATCGCTGTAACTTTTGTAACATTAACATTTTTATAGTAAATCTTTGATTGAGCAACACTCTTGCAACTCTTGTGTGTTAAGCAGATATAAAACTAGGACACTAGACGCATTCAAACTTAGTCCACTTACAACATGCCAGAGATGCAGCAACGCAACAACTGCGAAAATTCACAAACGGACGTAAAAATTTTGTTTTTGTAATCAACTCTTAATGATTTGGTGCAACTTTTTTTCACAAAAATGATTTTTCTTTCTTAAATAATCTATTTTTTATAAGTAGGAAGTGGGGTTCTTCCATCTTGGCTGCTGTGCCACCTAATTTTTTGTTGCTGTTATTTGTGCGATATGGAGTAACACTTAGTGCTGCTGTAAGCAAAATTGTGGGAAAATTAATTTTTTTTTATTGCACTGCACAGAGAAAATAAGGTTTCCATGATTTCAAAGGCTTAATTCTTAACGGAAAAATGCTATTCAACGTTTCGCTTTAAAGAGCCAAACAAAATTTAAGGTTATTTTTGATCTTATAATATATATACATATATATAAAAGAAAACTTTTGCATTTCTAAAACGTCCGCAAAGTGACGGGAAAAAGGAAAAAAAAATCATGATAAAAAAATACTCAAAACTGAGAACTTTTTTTTCCACAAGTTTTGACACGATGGTAATAGTAGCGTACCTAGAGGGAACAAGGAGGCGGCCGCAAGGCTTTTTTAGTGAATGAAACTAAGTCGATGTAGTAAATTTAAATGTGTAGCTGGTAAGTGTCACAGTCTTAGTGAAATAGTGGGCGCCTGATATGGACGGTACGTCTTTGGATGGTAATCGGTTGAGATCATATTTTTGTGTCTCGCTCTGAGCCGAAACAAAATCTGTTCTCGGTAGAGAGACTTGTCAAATTATTGATGCATCGCAGAGTGGATGTGTTTGCATGGAACGGTGGCCATAAATAGTAATAATAGCGTTAGACTCTTGAAATTCGGTACAGATGATTTAGGTTAGAAAATCAAACAATTTTAATATACGAAAAAACTTGGCAAACGGACACGCCTACATCTCATACAAAAGTATAATGTGGTTGAAACATTTTCTTCAAAATGGGTATTAATTTTCCTTAAATTGACAATATTAATTTCAAAAAACTTAAGAAATTCTACGATATCTTTACAGTTATTGGAGAAACCCCAAAAGTGGTGGCTATACATAGTGGTAATAGCACTAGACTCTTGAAATTTGGTATAAATGTTTTCTATGTCAAAAATGCTAAGAGCTGTGAGATATCTTTCATAGTTTTCAAGTTATTAGAGAAACCCGTTTTTAAGGAATATCTTTTCACTTTTGAAAATGCATTCGAGCTTATCACAGTTTGATGAAAGGGCGAAAAATATACTTTAGCTGTTCTCCTCTCTTGAAGGGAGTTTCAATAAAAAAATTCATAGAAAAGTTGTGAAAAACTACAGCTGGAACTTATTATTTGAGTACGTAATATACAATATGGTGATATATACATAAATATTACTATAACTGGTAAGATTTACAAAATATCGAAATGTTGATTCTTTAGCTCTTATTTTTAAATATACGAATAATTCCCATATCAAATGTTAGGCCACAAGTTAAGCATTTTTCAAAGGAATGGTGTATACATTTTTTGCCAGTATATTTCGATAAAAATAAATTGATAAGAGTATTTCATACCAGCCCACAAGAGATAACAGCTAAAGTCGATATGTGATTAAGAGGCAAAACAAGATAAGATTTGTATATGAGAATATCACCTACACTGTTTCGATATATTATCACAGATCAATTTTAGCTGATATTCCTCATTGACACAGATATTTCGTTCCTTCTAAGGCTACATTGAGAAAATCTTCATAAAAAAGTAGTGCGAAAAACTGCAGCTCGTCCTTTGGATTTTACTAAGCTATACTTTCCCACATAATATATAAAAAAAAATTTTCCAAATCCAGGGATATATTAATTTTTTTTTTCTGTCAAAGTTTGCAAATTTACCATTTTCCATTTGAATTTTTGAAAAATCGGTACAATGCATATAAAGGCGAAAGATGAAAAATGAATTGGTTTTTATAAAACGGAAACAATGCACTTTCCGAAAATATTCCTTATTAGCTCATATTGTATAAAATAAGTTACTTAGCTAAAACGTTCTATCCAACAGTTGCTAATAATAAAAAGTTCCATAATATTTTTGGTGCCCACTGTGTCACTAAATTAAAAAAAAAAATGCAGTGCTTTTATAGTTTTTTCCTTCCTTAAGTGTTAGTCTTTAAAATTTTTTAAGACCTTTATATTGTTATTTTCTTGCCATGCTCACCAGCTGTGTGTCGCGATACATACGTTTAGTTTCACTCTAAAGTAGGAACAATACGTCCATATACGTACTGCCAACAAAAGACATGAGATCTTCATATAAGTTAAATTGCTTTTAGAGCTATTCTTACCGTCATATGTGCTTGGCTTTATAAACTGCATATACAAGTTTTAATATCATCTTACAAATGGTTATTAAATTTTAATTTGACACTTACTTAAATGATTACAGTTTGCTATAATTATTTTTCAATTAATGTTAAGCTTAAATATAACAAACATTTCTCAGACACATCAATGAAGCAATCAATTTCAAAAAGAAGCAAGTGCTACATATTTTCTTTTAAACAAAAACAATCATAGAAATATGTCATCAATTTGTTATCAACTTGTCAGCGACTTGTCATAATAAAATGCATACAAAATTATATCAATGAAGGAAAATGTCATAAATGTTGCACACAGCAACAGTTGAACAACAACAACATGTAAGACAGCAGTATTAAGCGAAGCAGCAATAGCAACAATATTAGCACTCAATTGTTGCTCTTGAAGCTTAGAAATGCAATTATTTAATAATTTTTACTTTTAACTGTAGCGACAAGAAAATAAAAATAAAATAAAAAGTAGCAAAAAAATGTTGACAACATTGTGTGACATTATGTTGGTCAAGATAGCAGCAGCGGCAATGACAGCAACAACATCAGAGATTGATGCGCAATTGTTGCAATTGCTATTGACAGCTGATAAATGCAGCATAATATGGGGTATTGTGAGTTGGGTTTTTATTATTGCAATTTTTATTTATTAGCTTTGTTGCGTATAATGAAATCAATGAATGAATGCGTGAAAAAAAAAGTCAACCGCTGCTGCTATTGCAGCTGTAGCCTTACTTTGCAGTGTAATTTATGCAGCCGTCTGCTATTGCTGCCACCACTACTAATGTTGCTGCACTGTAGAAAGCAATAATAATGTTGGTGAACGTATGCGACATTATTTTGACATACCAATCAATTGCTTTTAGCATTGTTAACATAATTGCTATGTATTTGTATTGCGAACACACTAAGAAAAAAGTAGATGAAAACCTCAAGAGTTGCTCCATTAAATTCTATCGCTACCAACATATAAATCTTAGTATGATGTTCCTTACCCGTATCTTTTTCTTAAAATTCAATCTATTTCTGTACCACATTTCATCAAAATCGATATTTTAGCTTAGCAGTGAAAACGCATTATCCTTATCTATTTTCATACCAAATTTAATCAAAATTGGTGTGGCAGCGTATTTCCAATTATGGTCGGTGCCACGCCAACCAAATTTGGTATTGGGCTTTATTTTGATAAATTTGATCATACTTGACTATCTCAAGAGCAATGCGCGAAGAGTGGAGAACGCTAAGCTAAGTTTCTATAAAAGCACTATTATGTGATAATATAATTTTATTTTTTTAAAGAAAGCAGTGATTTTGATGAAACTTAAGGAGATGGTGCAAATGTGAACCAAATTAAGATTGCATTGAGTTTCAGTTTGTTGAAGACTCTTGGCGTGGCATAGCTCTAAATTTTAATTTTTGATACCTCATATATAGCAAATAATGCCAGATATTGAAATTAAGTTTTATAACGATGCAGAAATATCTTGAATTGTACTGAAAGTAGGTGGAGTTTTTGTAAAATATTAAACAAGACTAAATTTGTAAATATCTTTATGTTCTACAACTTTTCTCATAAATCCAAACGTTATTCAAAACAAAGTAAACGAGATATTTAGAGAAAACCGTGACTTGTAACCTTAAATATCTTGATTTGCGTACACAATATTCTAGTCTCAAAGGATAGATTCACTTAAAATAGTGAAAAGAAAGCCTCATATAAACTTACAGCTTACTATCTTTCATTCCGAAATTGAACCCCTATTTGATTGGAATATCAAGGAATCAATTCCTTTTGCCATGGAAATTATGTAAATAATCATTTCCGAATTGCAATTCCCTAGAACAGAATTACATTTTTTAATGGAAAATATTAGTTCCTGGAATGGAGTCTACAAATTAATCAATTGAATAAATCGACTTTCAAGTACAAGCTTTCTAAAATTGTAATCAAAAAGTATTCTTTCTACTCAGTTCAGTCAGGTCCAGTAAAATATACGTTTTGCTCAGTGCATACTTACTTTTTATATTGAGATCTTAAATATTTTTATTATTAGTTGAATTATTGCTGTCATCTAAGGTATGCTTCACGGAAATAAAACTAACGATATCTCAACGAATTACTTTGGCATTAATTCGTGTTATTTACATCAATGAGCAATTGAAGAGATATGTACATTAACTTAAATATTTAAATATTATCACAAATTGCAAAACGTACAATTGTAAATGTAACTTAAGACCAGTAAACACTCATCAAAAAAGAAAGAAAAAAAAACTCTTCAACATTAAATGGGAAAAGATGTTGAAACTGCTTTAATCGTTTTAAGGCCTTTTTAAAATGCTTTCATTACTTGTTTAGCGAAATTGTTTTCGTTTCTTGCAGCAAAGTTTACATTAGAAATAAATCGGACTTGCTTTTAAGCAGGAAAAATTGCATTTAATTGCTGCAACATCTTCACTTCCCATAAGTCACTAATTTTATCTATGTATGTAGGTATAACAATTTTTTGCTATTTTAAGTCATAAAAAGTATTTCGTGTTGCACAGAAACATTTTCGCCAATATGTCCGTGTACTTTTCTAACATCACCAAGGCGGCGGCAAACAACAACTGCAGCAAGTGCAGCAAAAAATCCACAGAAAGCAACGCCTGTCAAATACTAAAAAAATGCAACAAATCGACATTTTGATGTTTTGATGTTGACCAAATGATTTATGACCACATTTAAAGATGCCACAGTGGCAGGCAGGCTGGGCAGCATAAACGGAAAATTCAACCAAACTGAAATGGCATTTGCCAGCATCGCTAACTGCGTGCCCGTGTGCGTGTGTGTGTGTGTGTGTGCGAGCAACTGTTGCTACAATATGCGCGAAATTAGGATGCGCACAATGTTGCCATGCTACAAATAGTTAAAAAAAAAAAAATAAATAAAAATAAATAAAAAATTCAAATAGAAATTGAAATGAGATTTTATTACCAACTGCACGTATGTAATTGCTGTCTACAGCTAGTGTTGATTGGTAAGATATAAGAAAAACTACAATTGCCATAAATTGAATGCTTGGAAAAAATTTTTTCTGAAATAAAATTAGATTGCATTTTTCAAATCTGTAGTTTGGCCTCTTTAGTTCTTCTATTAATTTTTACCTTATAAGTTTTTTGCATTAACAAGACCGCATGAATTCAAAATTACGCAGCAATTTGCAAACACATTTTAAAAAAAAGGCCCAACTTGGCTTAATTTATTTCTTCAAAAATATCATTTCTGGAATTTCAAAAAATTTCATGCCAATACGAGTATCTAAAATCGAATTTGTATCTGCAACTAATTTGAATAGTGCTAGTGAGTATTAGTTTTTGATAAGATAATTTTTTAAGTATGATTTCAGCCAAAATTTCAGAGAGCTAAAAAATATAATTTTAACTTTGAACACCAAAATGTTCTATGGAACTTTTTTTAGAAATATATGTGGGAAAGTATGGTTAGCAAAAATCCAAAGTTCCAGCTGCAGTTTTTCACATTTTTTTTTATTTTTCGATGTTTTCCTAATGTTGTGTGAGAATTTACTTGCATCGAAATTCACTAGATCAGCACATTGGCAAAAAGATCACACTTTTGATAAAACGTTTGCTTGTGGATTTATATTGTAAATGTGATCTATGCTGATTGTTTGAAAATAAGAGGTTAAAAAAGTCATCGTTGAAGAATTTGGGCTTGAGAGCTATCGAAGATATCGCACAAGTCTTAGCATTTTTGAAATCAGCACTGCCAAATTAATGGAAATTGATACTCATTTTGAATAAAATGCTCCAGCCACATCCTACTTATGTATGGGAAGAAGACGTGTCCTCTGGTCGTTTTTCATATTCCCAAATTGTTTGTGTTTTTGATCTAGAGACATCTGTACCAAATGTCAAGAGGCCGTTCCATACAAACCCATCCACTGTGCGTTCGCACGAAAAATGGAAAAAATATTACACCTTCTATAACACCAAACAACTTAAATTGTTTGCACAGCTAGTGGTTTCCCATTTTTCTGTTTTTTTATTTTTAGTGTGGCTCCTAAAACTGCATTTTCAGATTGTTCCCGTCACAGTTTCGAGAAAAGTCTATTCATTTTATTTTGTAGAATATTTTCAATGCACTTTGCTTATTAAAAAACATTTGTGTATTAAATCACTAAAATTACAAAAAAAAATGTACACTAGTTGGGGAAATATTGAAGATAATCGGAGGCACTCAGTACTGATCGTGCACGTTGGAAGAGTTTTGTGAAGGTATTTTGCTCTATGAGCAGAAAGGGGTTACTAGAGAAGCAATCCCTACGTAAGTAAATAACAAAGAATATATTTTCTGAGAAAAAAATTTGACACAATTTAGGGTATCTCGATTATTTAATTTTTTAATAAAAAAGTGTTTTTTTTTTGTAGTTTATCCTGCTACTAATAAAAATTTTTAAAAATTGAGCTACATCCGTTTTCTAAATTGTTGCGTTAGTAATTACCATTAAACAAATTGCTATAAGTTAAGTTTGCGATATGGCCGCTAGAGAGCATCGAAAAGTTTCAGCTCGAAAGAGATACTGCTAACTTCAAGTGGCAGCAGCAACTATTGTGTTTATTTCATCTCTTACGCAAGAATATTTTTTTTTTCGAAAAGTATATGCTGTGAAGCGTTTAAGTCATCTAAAATATTTGCTCTTAATAAATATTTTGAGCACTAAATGATAATGCATTAAATAATCATAACTAAAAAAATTAATATTCAGAATAACTGCTTTTTACTTCACATAACTAAACATATGTTGCATGAAAATTAATTTCCCTTGTGATGACACTCATCACCGGTGCTGCCCAGAGAGCGAGCAAGCGCCCTATGAGTATAAAAATGCGAACGAGCAGGGGCTTGAAGAGCGTTAAAGAGCATAAAAAAGCGTGCACGTATATTGAATTGATAAGAAAATCTTCAACACATGCTTGTCGTTAGAGCGTTTGCTTGAGGTAGTGCGCACCATCCCGAACGCAGTTTTACTCTCTGGACAATGGGCCACTATCCAAGATCGAGAAGGATGAGTTGTTGTTAAGTTACCTTAAAAATATATTTAAAATTAATTAATAAGAATTTAAATAATATTTCTATTCAAATTTAAGTTTTCATTTTCCGTTTCAAATTTAATATCTTATTTAAGTAGACATTTCACTAAAATAATAAAATGTATTTTTGCTTAACTAAAGTGATATATGAAAATAATATATCAATTTAATTTATTTATCCAAAGCAAAAAAGGAATAAGTAGTGAAGTAATTAGAATGCCCCGTTTTTCAATGCCCGAAACTTTATGGAAAAGTGGTATTAATCATTTACTTATACATTTTCATTTATAATACTAACAATAATAATAATAACATAAAATTGGAAAATTGTTATTCTAACTCAAAGCTTAATTAATATTATGTACTTACTTTTCCAAAATCTTTAATTGTATTTATGACATTTGATTTTCCAAAAATTCCGAAACTTAGTCAAGGACAAAGTCACTACTTTTTTGGGATGCTAAAGCGTTGAACTCCAATTTTCTTCAAGCTACTTACTTATATATGAAATGTACCACTTTTGCTTTCAGCTGCTCGTACATTTAAGCACTAGCTACCCCACTCTGACTCAATATTATCCGCTGCTTTCAAGCTGGTTTGAGCTTGCTGCCTAAGTCTTTAAAAATATTTTAAGACTCGATAACGTACTTCTTTAAATATTATTTTAATAGCCACTTAAACTATATTTATGTGCTCATATAGGAACATATTAAATTTTCCACATCGAATTAATTTTTAATAGCAAGAGATAAAAATTCCAATACGATTGAAAATCTCTTACTCACCACATATTAATGCCATTAATTGCGTTTAATTTAATAGAAAATTCATTGCATGCTGCTCCAATTTGTTGCCATTTTAAGCGTCTCACTTGACTCACAATAAATTAACGACAATTAATGGCGGCACCCAAGGCGCCAAATGATTTAAATTCCGCTAACGTCTTGCGAGAGGAGGCGAGAAAAGGCAAAAATGTTGGCAATACTGTAATGCAATGCAATTAATGTTAGGAAAAGTATTGAAATGCATTTTAATTAAATGAAAATGTAATAAAAACAACAACGCACAAATAAATAATAAAAGCAATAGAAAAAGTAACACAAAAACATGTTGTTCGTTTGGAATGTAAGTATCAGTCAAGAGCACATCATTGCTGTGCAGCTGTGTTAAATTTGTGTAGCATAATTTTAGGCTTACAAATGTAATGCTCCAATGACAAAGAAATAAGGCATAAAAACTTCTTTCAAATTAGGTTGGTTTGGTTGAATCGTACATTTATTTGCTAGAGAAAAAAAAAACAAAACACCGATTAAATTTCATATAAATTTCCGAAGCTTTCAGTTAGTACGCAAGCTTCTAGGAATATTTGTTTCACGTCACTTTTTTAACAATTTATCTTAAAAAAAATTTTCCAAAAGCATCATAGCAAATATTGAGAAAAGAAAATATTCTCAAGATCAGCATTCCGAGGAGAAAACCCCAGAAAAACGGACATCCATTTAATATAACATTTTCTTGTTGAGGAAAAAGTAAAAATAAGTGTTTTATATATTGTGATGGAAGTGTGAAGTGGATGGAAAAAGGTGGAAAGGTCTCTCCAAAATTTCCCCGATTCACGTATTTTTTTTACTAGCGATCATTTCCACGACGACTTAACATAGCTGTGCTTACAGCTACGATGAGGGCACCAATCTAATGCTTGCCGGCAAACTTCAAATAGTGATTTTAACAATCTGTGTCAGGGTTGCTAAGTGGACGGAATTTCAAGTCAAAGCTGGGGGAATTGAAGAATTTTTGAAAAAGCCAGGAATCGGACGAATGTTTCATATACTTAAATTTTTTTTTGTAATCAGCAAAAATAAAGTCATCATGTTTTTCCCAAACAGAAATGTAATTTTTTACAATATGAAAAAATGTTACTCTATCCCACAAAAAAATTTATTTGTTGCACTTTCACGGAAAATTTTCTTATTTTGGGAAGGTTGGTAATTTCTTCTTCTAAACTTAGCAATCCTGACGTGTGTCCAATCTCTTTCCATTTCCGCCTTTTGATTTTAATCGAAATCAGATCTTCACAGCATCTGGTGAGTAATTTGACCATATAGATGGTCCTAACCCACCAAATTTTCAGAATTGAGACGAACCAGTTCTTAGTTAACACTGTTAATTGTGTAGCAGAACCCCGATGGTAAGCAAAATTTCATAGCCGTTCAAAAGAACTGGCTTCACGTTTGATTCAAATTCATTCGATTTCTAAATTTGCTGTCGTTGACGCGAACGAACATTGTCAAACATTACGAAGTTGTTTTTTTATTACTTATTCAAGAATGGATGTCCTAATCGGCACCGCCGTCAGGTGTTATTATCCGTACATTCTATGGAGGATTCGCCTATCACGAAGCTATTGCTGTTGGATGGTAAGGCGAATGGACACTTTTTTTGTTCTATTTATGTTGATTATCAGACCTATTTCTTCCGATGATTATCTTACGGCAGTAGGTTTAATTGCATGTCTAACTGCTTGACAGCGAGAAAATATACGTCAGTGGTATAGTCGAGGTCTTCCAGATGAATGCTGAAATCCTTTTGAATGCCATGAGATGTAGAGTCAAGGACTTTGCTATCAGAAACAAAACTGGTGACCGCAAAAATATAGGCCCACATGAATTCAAAAGGGTAAGAAAGTCGATCGTTATATGTGAAATACTCTACATTTGAAACCTTCGTATGGAGCTTTGATAAGATTAATGATCCTGAGCGATGCACCTTGTCTGCTCAATGCACTCAGATGCAATCGGGGTCGATGCTATCACAGCGCTACTGAAGATGATGAAAGTTAAGTACATATGCTTTACGATAGTTCGAAACTCTGCTCGCTGTTTTCGGATAAGTGATTCTATTTTGGAGCTTACACTGGTCAGAAGGATTTTTGTCAAGAGCTTGGACGGAACTGTTAGTTTCATCAATGGAATAACGAAAAGTCCCCTTTTCTTGGAATTTTTCTAATGTTCCTACGACCCAGTATTCAGATATTTATGATCCTTCCCAAATTTTAACAGGAACTGAGTACATGGGTTCAGCGATAAATTCCGGGGAAGCTTTCAAAATTTGGTGTTTTTAAGAGATTTTGTGGCCTTTGTTATCACTGTTATTGATGGCGTGCACAAAGTGAGTCCGGCTTACGTTGGACGGTTGATGGCATCCGACAAATATACTTTTCAACGGATTAGCTGGTCATCTGCAGTTGTCAAAAGGCTCACATTTTAACTTTTGATTGGCCGATCTTGCCCGAATTGATTACCAGTCGTCTTGTGTGCTATATCGTGAGAGGCATGAAGGTCTCTGATTTCTGCGGCTTGTTTAGTTTTGGCAGCGAAGCCGTTGAATTTTTTTGGTAAGTTCATTTTACACAGGGCTTTTACTTCCATATTATATGTTTGCTACTTCTCTTAAATTTGCAAGCCGATGATCTTCATTTTCAGATGCCATCAGCAAGCAGTTAACACTTTAAGTGTGCAGGCAGTACTAGTTCTTGAACCTTGAATACTATATAGTTTTCAGCGCCACAGTCATTTATGCAGATTGACTCTAATCAATCTTATATAATATATAACAGAATGCAGGATTGTTGAAATGTGACCTCAATATACCATTTCTACAATGATGTTAGCGGCATTCACATTCTTTCACATTTCACATGTCAGAATGAACCTTGCCATATATTTTTTTTTTGTTTTACCAACGACACGCAAGAATTATATTCTTTCGATATCGTCGAATTCAAATATGTCTGAATAATTTAAGACAAAAGTTAGCATCTCAAAATATGAAAGGCAAACCTTCAACATCGATCACAAAGTTGTGCAATGAGTTTACAAATATTGGAAGTAATTTGCTGTTGTTAGTGGAACTATCATATTTTATATTTATTTCATTTTTTAAGCCAATGTCCGATGAAAATAATTAGATTTAAATTTAACGCGAAAACATTAGGTTTTCCAGTTGAATTCATCGGTTCCTTGTTATCGTTTTCCCTCTTACATTTTATTTATAGGCAGTTTGGACATATTTTCTTTTCACTGTTATAAAATTTTCTAAAATGCCCAAGTTTGCAAAGATCTACGGTTTTCCTGCTCTAGCCACCCCTTGAGTGATTTTGGACGAATCCTTTACGTTTAACGTGCTCAGAATTCAACGCAATAACTTAAAAAGTAAGCGATGTCAACATTTTCCAAGTATTAAGCCGCAGTTATTTTTGTTATAACACCAAAAATAGCAATGGTTCACATTCCTAAGAAAATCAAAACACAATAAAAAAACTCATAAACAACAACAACATCGGTAGCAAAGTATCAATATATGTATGTAACGCAACAGCTAAAAGTCAAAATATCGAGAAAAAAAACCGCAATAATAAGAAATTTTACTCCATCTGAAAAAAGTTAGGCAAAAAATCCTGAAATCGTTCACATTACAACCCCAGCACATACCATACAGTGATCAAGCAAGCGATCGAGTTGAGAATTAACATGTTAAATACCACAAACAGCAGTCGCCTACAGGCGGCATAGAGCATGCAGCAGAAAAGGCATGCAACAGTAAACGTGCTAAGAAACAATTAAACCGACGCCCCCTTTTGAGAACTCTTACTGGGCCGATGCAATAATGTTGCTTAGCATAAGAGCAAATTTTGGTGCGATAAAATTAACAACCCAATAGAGATAAGAACAGTGGTTTGAATTAACTTCCAAATTCGATAAGTCCCAATGCAAAAAACTTTAATGACATAATGGGTGAAAAACATGGAATATGGCTCAAGGTTAAGAAATAAAATAATGCATAAAAGTATGATATAAACTCTCACAACTTCAATAACCCACAATGTTTTCCTCTTCTTGAATTAGGACAGGCGGATTTGTATGTAAATTAAAATTTAGTTTCATACAGGCTGTTGTTATAAAGTTAGTAGAAGTCGTTCATCTCTTGGATTTAGAAGTGAGCATATGAGCATTTGCATCAGTTAATGAGAAGATGAGCCATAAGAAAAATTAACACTCATTTAGCACTTGCACCTGATGAAAATTAAAAAATATTCTGAGATTTGATATCTATGAGTATAAGAGATCAAAGCAATACAGAGTTCCCTGCATGATGTAATTTTCCCAAAGATTGAAAATTGTAAGGCTGGCAGACAGGGCCGACGACAGGAGTGGGGGAGTAACGCGGTGTTTGCCCCCGGACCCGTAAATTATTCGAAGGGGCCCGTAAGTTTTTGAAATCGCTATTCCAAAAAAAATAATCTCATATATGAAAATAAATGATCACGTTCGAAATATTCAGGGCCATTGCGTTTTTTCATCCGGTAGAAGGTAATGGTCTTAAGTATTTGTAATGAAACTCTACGTTATCGACTAATCATTACTTTCCAGATCATGCTTATACCGACTATCAATACAACCTCAATCTCTCAATGTAACCTGCAAACAAAACACGTTATTAGCTCAGTTCCTTCTGCTTTGGGCTTGTCTTCCTCCATATTAGTTGTTGAATGACATTGCTGCACAAAAATTGGACATATCTCAATAGCAGAAAAGTATGAAGCTACTCGAGAATTGGCGTCAAAAGATCGGTAATTGATAAATAAAAAAAAAACTAGGTGGAGGTGGGGAACAAAAGTGTATGATTCTTATTTTAATTATCAGTCTTACAAAATCGTTTGAGCAGCATAAATATTCCATTATGCAGTCGCTCATCAAAATAAAAGTTGCATCGGCAAGTATGAAACGCAGAAGTATATTTAATATATCGGCTGGTGTATCCCGAGATTTTGTGTTAGAAATAGTGGTTAATTTACTCCAATTATTGTAGACTGAGAGTAATTACACGCCAAAGGAGACAAACCGAAAAAGCAGAATGCAGTTAAATATCAACCAACGCTATGAAGCTGCATATATCAAATATCAATCAGACATGGCTAGTGACCCAAGAAGGGTCACTTAGTGTGCGCTAACACTTAGGTTGTGCAACGAGCCGAACTCACTCAAACAAACTCGAAATTCACGAGTTTTTCACAAAATTTTAGCACCGATCCAAGTTCGATTAACTCGACACAACTCAGCTCATTAAGTTCGACATGCTCGCTCAAATCTCGTTATTATGCTTCTGTTTGTGCTTGAGAACAAGTCGTTCGAAGTAAAGAAATGAAAACTGCGGTGCGCCCGTACAGTGTGAAAAATAGTCGAAATTCGAAGAAACCAGTAGCGCACAACTCATGATTGCAATCGTAAGAAATGAACTAGCTGGACATGAGTTGCGTAGAACGAATCGAGCTTTTCAAGTTTGACTCGTTGCGTTTGTTAAAAGTTTGAACCTGTTCGATCAGCTTGTTGGAATGGGTCAGCTGTATATGTGAGATAAAGCTCCACTGTCATTTCCTACAATAATTTCATGATTTCGAAATTTCAATTCAGTTACATAGTAACTTCCTTCTCATGGAAATTGACTATTTTCGCTTAGTCCACTCATGACATTGCCACATAATGCTTTATGCAAGAGGTGTTATTTCTAGTCAAAACCTTTGCATTTGGTATAATAATCCAAGTTAAAATTTTTAGAACGTACACTTTGATTTTCTACAGGGAACTTTGAATATGCAGTCATGAAACCAAAAGACAAAAGAAAACGGCAACTTGTTAAATTTTGCATGCGTCCGAGTGCGCTACTGGTATTTAACGTGTATTAAACGGCTTAAAGCCAAACAACGAGGATATAATATCTCAAGAAATAACAGCAAAAATATAGGTAACATTTCTAGCAACAGCATCCAATTTTTTGTTTGTTTATTTTGAATTTAGTCTTGTGTTCTCTTGTCTACTTAACAAAATGATCGACTCGCCTGATCGCATGTCTGTGATAACAAACATTTTTCACTCACTTTAAGCGGCTTTGCAATAGCAACAGCAACAGCAACAGCAGCAACAATTCACGGCCAACTGCAATAGCAATATGTTGCCGATCAGCAGTTGAATACTGCAACAGCAACACGGTAGCTAACATGCTTAGGTTTAATTAATGATAAGAAATCTGTATCTAAGGCTCGCATCACTGTTGCCGCCGCACCGCGTGTACACTGCCGAGCGGTAATGTTAAGCTTTTTCTTCTTCTTGGTGTTGTTATTTTTGTTGGATTTGTGTACCTTCTTTATTTTTGACGTTACCGCACGTTGGCATCTCAATAACATGTAGATTTTTGCTAATGTGCTGTTCGCGCGTCGGTTCTGCATACGCGCGCGGTGCATGCAGCGTAAATCGCAACAGCATCTTAAGTTCGTATGATTCTCTCACAAGGATCTTTTTAATGCCGCCTGCAGGTTTTTTTTTCTTATAGTGTTGTTAGTTAGTGGGGATTTATACATAAAAAAGGGATTATTGCTATTATTTTTATGTAATGAGAAATAATTATAGATAATTCTATTACTAAATTATAAAGGCACTATAAACTAAGGCTATCGATACGATAAGAAACATACGTACTTTTGATTGAATTAAAGATTTTTGCTGTATTGAGTAGCGTTAATCTCTAGGAGTTGAATAAAAAAAAATACCTCCATAAGAGCATCTTCTTGGAGAGAGTTGACAGGATTAAGAACTTCTCAGACCTTAGTGAATCCAGAAAACACCCAAACGAAAGTGGGCGGTCTGCTAGTTGGCGTTTGTCTTACATTGGGCGCTGAAGAATAGATTTTGCAACAATTAGTGTCTATTGAAAATGCGAGCGGCTGCAGAAGGCGTTTTTAACTCAGGTTAGAGAGAGCCTTATTGAAAATGCAAGTTATTCATAGTATATTAGAAGTATAATTAAACTGGTCAATACTGATCAACGAATAGCTGAGGATCGCTTCCCATAAAAGGTTCTAAAGAAATCAGACTCACTAGAGTTAGAGTAAAAGATGCAGTACGAAGGACTATTAAACTCATCAAACCTACTTAAAAAAAATCTTTTTGATCGTTGCCGTCGCCCACCTTTTATTTGATGGTAATGTATAATTTTCTTATCAATAATTGATCATGCTCATGAATATTAACTTTGAATTCATTTTAAAATGAAGTCCAACGGAAGAGATAGGCGGCATTTCACTGACTTTGGAGTCAATAAGTTCTTACGCTGCTAAAGCTCTTACGAAAAGTTTCCCCTGCTCTTAGTTGTATAAAGCATTTAGTACTTGAAAAACTATTACTTGGCAACACTTAATTTATTTCTCGTTCTCCCTTTTCTTCTGTCCACTTTGTAATAGACACATTATTACGTCATTAATTAGTTGAATTTATTAGATTGAAATCAATGTGTGTGCGCGAAAATTTAGTGGTAAGCAGGCAATGTGCTTACTATTTCGTAGAGGATAAGCCGACCATTGTGTTCATATCCATATCCAGCAGAAGGCAGAGATTGTCAGCTAGTCAGCCTTCCAGATCAAGTGAGCTAACTCATTCAGCTTGGTAGTCTGTAATGCATATGCTTGGGAATTTCTTCACTGTTCGCATTTCAAATAATGTGAATTCTTGGCTTTAGTGCACGATATCTTATCTACAGTTGATTGGCATTTTGTTTTTGTTGTCTTTTCTTACCGCACAACAACAGTGCGTGAACAAAAATTAGTGATTTTTCTGCCATGGTATTAAAATTAGAGTTAAATAGTAGCTGATATTCTTTTCCGGGAACGTGTTTTTAGAGCTATGAACACAGATCTAAAAGATAGAAACTCTGACTTTTACACATTTTGAGATTATGCTACATTAGTTATAATTGAACAAGATACGCTTTGAGCTCGGACATAGAAATCGGTATGAGAATATCAAGTTTGTTGCTTAAATCTTTTAAAAAAAAAGTTGAATTTATTGATCTTGATGTTTGTGAACATGTTCCAGGAGCTTAGGAGAGCTATATATATATAAAAAAAAAGTGAAAACTTCACAGTTAAGAAATACACAACCTAAATTAGAAAATCGTATTATCCCGTTTTTATGGAAACCACTCTCATCCACTTTATAAATTCTGCAACTGCTTCAAGTCATTAAAGTTTTTTTTATGTTATTGCAATAAAATTAAACTTCCTTACATCCTTCAATTTCTTGTGGCTTCCCACCTACATTTTTTCACATATACCCCAAACTTCACAGCTGTGAGAAAAATACTTCTTCGTCATATGGTACCAGTACCATTGCAATCGCTATTTTTGTTAATTAATTAACCCATTTAAGGCGTAATTGTAAAATTCGTGATCAACTCAACCCAAGTTGCTCCACATAAAAATTTATCTATCTTTTGGCTTCTAACTGACTGGCATTGACTACAGTTTAGTAGTTAGCGATATATCAGTTGATGAAGATGATGACGATGACGACGAGAATCATGGCAACCATTTTTAGACAACTTGATTAACTACGCTAACGCTGTCAGTGTCGTTGTATTTGTAAGTAACTACCACTCATGGAGCTCATCGTATGAAGTTTTTCTTTTCAGTTCGAATAAAACTGACTAAACCTACTCTGATTTCTTGTGTTCCAAAAGATTGATGACTGCTGATTACTGCCTGCTACAGCTAACTTACAAGTGCAGTTTAACCCTTTGATGGATTTGAGGAGTTCATAGCTATTTTGATAAATATTATTGATTACATGATATCGTAAGTGGTTTTTCGTAAAACGCGGAATGTTGGGGAGCATGCTCTAAAATTATTGCAGTAATAAACTTAGGTTTCCAATAACCTTCAGAGCTATAGAAGTACTATAGATTAAGTTACGGCACAATAGGACTCTCAATGAAATATCAGTGTCCCTGGGTTTAGTATCCTGCAACCTGAAAAATGTTCTAGTCATCTTTTGTTTCAACTTTATCCAACATATTTCTACGTCTTCAAATTGTTACGACTTTTTTTGATTACACAACATTATTCAGCTCGAGTATTTCAAGTTTTTCGGACATTTTCAACCTCCTTCATCTTTTTTCGGCTGTTTCAACCCTTTTAAATTTTATTCTTCAACCTTTAAACTTTTTGAAGTCCTTCAACAATAATCAATATTTATCGACTCATTTATAAAAGGAGACGTCATGTAATTAAGACATCAAGCTGCGAGTGCTTGCCCATAACTGATTTTTTAAACAGTTTTTGTTTTTAAAACTAAATTGTTAAAGCTTAATTGATACTAACCCCTTAGTGTTGAAGTGTTCATAAGCATATGCACCTTTTGAATTCTAAATGTTGTGCATGCAAGTGTTAACAGATTTCATAGTTTGCAGTTGCTACAGTTGTTGTCATCATCATGTTGATGGCTTGGCAGCCAAGTCATCATTAGTGTTGATCACCGATCATTGTAATCGTTATACGCTGATCGTGGCTGATTGTCGTGGGTGTAAATTGCAGCTCAATTTTCGCCAGATTTGCTGATTTTTTTCATTTTACTTTTGTTTTTTATCGCCAGCTCATGACTTTGATTTTAGATGAAGACCTTAAAGTCGATCGTTCGATCGTATCGAACGATCAACAAACGTAAAGTTTGTAAACGCTGGTTGGTCTTATAAGAAGCAATGTTGCTTAGGTCGCATACACTTTTTTTTTAACAATATTTGGTATAATGACTCGAGTTGAAAGATTAAGTTGCTATTGCAGAAAAGTGGGTGACATAATTTGGCATATAGTTTTTTCTTGAACTGCTTTTTTTTCATTTGATGTTTACAATAAACGAGCGTGAGAAAAATTTTTGTATAGAATTTTGCACTTTACGCCAACATGTTCTTGCAAATAGTTGCAATTATATGTAATTTAACTTAAGTCTAATTAGCTTAGCCTTGATTTGAGGAGCCATAAAAAAGTCTTAAAATGTTAAGCTTGATAGTGGGTTTCATGAAAATATATTGAACTGTTGGGTACACCAAGCATTTATTAATTTAACATTGCTGTGGCAAAATCACTTTATGCCCTTATCAGAACTCACTCTTATTAGGGTATTATTTAAAAGATCAATTATTAATTATTTATAAAAGTAACACGTGTACATATAAAGTCAGTGTTTTGCCGCTTCCTTTGAGCCATTAAAAAAATATCACATTGCGTCTCCTCAGACTGCCAAAAGCAACAGCAATATCATTCATTATAAGTAGCTGTTGCTTGTTATGACGCAATGGTGGTGGTGGTGAAAAAGCAACGCACCCGATCGGCTTTTCATAATTACATGCAGGTAACCTACACGTACTCTAAATCATTATTTTCTTGCTTACATTTTCTTTACTTTTGAAATTTAAAACTTAAAATTGTGTCCAGCATATAATGCGTGCCTGAGTTAATTTGTGCGTGTGTTAATTTCGCACACACGCTATAAGCATTAAGTATCACATGTTCACACATTTGGTAGCCAGAGGTTGCCAGAAAAAAAAATTTACAAATTAATATTCCTTGCAATTTATGACAGCTGTTCCAGAATAGAACAACTTTATTAGTAAAAGATGAGTATTGAATTTGCCATAATACTACCATCCGTTGATGTTGCTGTTGATGTTATTTATATATTAAATTTCTGCAATTAAATTCACGCAATTGGTATTAATTTCATAAAAGCAACTCATGAGAATAGACATGCGAACATAAGGCTGCTGACAACACAATAATATTTTTAAAAACGTATTTAAAATACACTGTGTAACCTTTTCGAAAATAGTTCTGAATGTAACAAGCATATTTGGTATGTATGCATGTATGAGATTATTAAACTTTAAAAAAATTAAAAAAAAGGTATGCAATACTCTTTCCTAGCGCAGACAAATTGTTTTGAAAAAATAATTATTAACATCCGTTCAGTTTATTTTGCGCCCATTTCCATATAAACAATGATATATAAATTGTATAGATAAAATTTGAAATTTAAAACATGTGCCCAAATTCAGTTTTTTTCTAAGCTTTTGAAGGTTCTAAGTTTTCAACATTTTTGATTTGCTTAGTTGCCACGAGCTGTGACTTGGAGAGCTCTCATGGCTTGAAGCCCTAGACGCTGCCAATTATATGAAAAATTATGCGACTTCGTTTACAAAGATCGTCAATTCTCTAATCTATAATTTTTGAAGGAGCTCTTATTTCTCTAAAGTAGCGGGCACCCATGCTTTTCATTAGCTCTGCAAAGGCTTCCTATCCTATGAACCACCAGTTTCTACAAAAATTTTAAATCATTAAGTATTTGTGAAACTTAAAGCTACGTGTTATTACTAACATGCTACATGGTTCGATAGTTTCACAACACTAAATAAATATAGGAACGGAAGCTGCTCAAAAACTATGAAAATAAAATAGCACAAATAAATTAAATAAAAATAAATTGGAACATTCACACGGAAATAAATAGAAAACAGAATATGTGTAATGAAATAATACTGATTGTGAGTAGAAACGTGGACAGAGCGCGACAACTGAAAATAGAACTCAACCAGTGGTACAAATATAGCTGAGCTACGACGTTGAAGAGAACAGTCAGCACTACCTTTGTCAGTGCTCCGCAATTGCCAACCTAAAACTTACGATATTTAACTATTTTTTTTTTCAGGATATTCGAGTTCCTATGGATCCTAGAGTTCAAGGCACGAAGTGATAATTGTGGCACCATTACAACCAGTCAACTAGTTATAAGAATTGATACATATTTTTGAATATTTATTAGACATGATAATAATTAGCTGAGGAGGGTTCACAATGGACCATAATTATAGTCAAGGTAAAAGTTGATTTTATAGACGGTAATCCACTCAAAGCCTCAGCTACCCTGACATATGAAAAAACATTTCAGTCCGAAGTGAAAGCCGGTACACGGCACTATTTTTTCGAGTTAAATAAGACTGTGTATATTGATTAGCCGGAATCGAAAACACAATTTGACCGTTAACCAGCTTTTCGAAATAGAATCCAATTAACCGATAACTGATACGTTTGGCACTTCTTTTACTTTCATAATTTCGAGTGTCAGAGGTCTTATATCGGAAGCAAAGTTGCGCCTTATAAAGAGACATAGACTTTTCTCCTTTACAATTTTCCAGCGCCATTGCTTAACAACCTTATGGATCTTTTAAGTCAAATTATCAGGAAAAATTATTTACTCGAGACAAAGGTCTTACGCAAAAACAGTACTCATGAAAAACTAGGGGGTCCTCCAACAACAAATCTTCCTAAGGCTCATCTGAATATAAAATTCAAAATTTAGTCATTATTACATATTTTTCTTTTATATAATCAATTCCTTTTTATGTTTCTTATCAGATTATGTATATTAAAAAAAATTTGAAGTCAACATACAGCTACTGGCGAGTCAAAGCCAAAAAAGCTTGTAAACAAGCGCCTGCAAGAAATGTAAAGTAATAAACACAAAAATAAACAAAAGAAAAATTAAAAAATTTGAATTGTTGATTTCCTTTGTTTCACTTTTTGTTTGAGTTCTCAACAGATCTATGCAAAAAGGGTCACTGATGATTCTGTTTAGAAACGGATAGAACTAGCCCCATTTTTGGTGAATTTATTTTGGTTTTGTGTTTTTTTTTGTGTTGTACTAAACAGTAAGATCAGCCAAATAATAAATTTTTATTCTTTCTCTGCGATTAACAACTCTCACCAGATAAAAGAGAATTAATAAGGAAGTAAAGGCGAGTAACTATTAAAGTGCGCATTTTGCGCATCACTACAACCTAACAACTTTTGTCGTGTTATTCTTTATATAATTTTTTAACTATTTTGGTTTTAGGTATTTTAATCACAAGACCTCTAAATCATTATTAATTTTTAAAAATCGTTTAGACAACTTTTCATTTTTATGACAATTCTTTAACAAATACTCGTACGATATCCATGATGAATGAGAAAATCTGTTTCTTCATTAACATAAATTTTTGCACTTTGCACTCGCTAGTAAAGTGGGACGCACCCATTATTTTATATTCGACGTCTTTTTTTATAATAGTTGTTGTTGTTAGCTTAAACATAATATCTGTTCCTTCCATTAACTTAAATTAAAAGCTGCACTTCTTCGACAGGCGTACGCGCGATCGGCAACTGGCGAGTGCAGGCAGATACCACATTGCAACAGTTTGGTCTGTCTGTCTCTTGTCCGTCCATTTATAGCTATGCTCAACGTCTATATACAAATATTAAGAAAATATTTTTTATCATTTCGTTTTGAAATTGCATAAGGCGCGAGTCAACTTAAGGTTTGTTTTAATTTATATTTCCCAATGGGAAATTCCATAAGTCGTTGCAATTTTTCATATATAAATAGCTATCTTACTCCAGCTAAACTATTGGCCTTGTACTAATAATCAAATAAAGTTATTAGATTGACGACATTCTACCGTGTGTCAGGCGTGAATCCGAATTCATGTTTTTACTATGTGTTGGAAATGTAATAACTTTTTTTTCAACATCTTCAGCATATGCGAGATGGATCATGAGACTCAGAACTATTTGACTGAAAAATTATTATTAATTATATTATTCCTATAAATATTGACAATGCAACTGGTTAAACAATCTATTGGTGATAAAATGTGACCATTTTTATATGAGAATAAATTAAAAATGGAAAATTATGATGAGCATAATCTTCCCGTTAGTATTATGAGCTCAAATTTGGTAAGTACTTTCTAGAGGTACCTAGGAACTAGTTTTCGTGTGTCGGATCCAAAAAAATATTTGATTTTCTGACCCACCCTAATACACATACTGTTTGGGTGGTAGGCATGGCCGTGAACCGATTTAACGAATCAATCCTAAGGAGTTTAAAAATATGACCTTTGTACCAAATTTCATCAAGTAGATTGCTTGCTCAAAATGATTTAATTATTTTTATTCTGTTCGCCGTAGTTTTAAAAAAACTAATAAAAACGCGTAAGTTATGCTCGAAGTACAGGGCTACCGAGTGGCCTGTATTGACCAGGTCAAACCCGGAATTTCATATAAGATCTGAGCTCTGATAGGAATTCAAAAATTTCTGAAATAGCCGGGGATTGCACGATTTTTGTTTCACAATAAAAAAATGTTATAAATATTTTCCAAAAAATAGAAAGATAAACCTTTTTTTTCTGTCTAGAAAGGTCGGAAGTTGCATATTTTAAACTTTGCCAAGTCCCTGTCGCAGATCTCAAAAATGAATAATATTATTATGAAAAAGATTTAAATCAAATATTTTGGCTATATTTTATAGAAATAAAACAGACGACTATAACTTTAGGAAAAGTCATTATTTAAAATATCTATAGGTCTTAAAAATATTTAATATGAATACTGAAAATCAGAGTTAGAAAGTTAAAAGCTCAAATTCAAATTGAGTTAAAATTAACCTGTCCATGGGACTCTTCCGCAACTTATTGTCCAGCGTTCAAGCTAAAATGGCATTATTTTTACGACAACAACATAACCCAAAATTGTGCACATCTATGTACATGCCAAAGACATTGCAGCAGGTGTATGTAGCACGCTCTCAGAGCTAAACAGGCGTTACTACTATAAATGCAACAACAACAACAATAACAAGAAAATAATAATTGCGCATTTGAACCTTGTGATTTTTTCTTGTAACTTCATATATTTTTTTTTTCTATTTACGTTTGGGTTACATGCTGCTCTGACCGAAACTGCAATGCGCACACAAATCCAAAGACGCGCGCGCGCGTACCATACTCACAAAGGTCGCGCATGCGTACTGCGGCATGCATAGCTAAATTTTATATCTATTGGCAATTATTGAATGTCGTTGTTGTCGATGTTGTCGTCATAGCGAAGCTTAAAATTTAACTGTTAAATGCAAAAAAAGAGCGCCTTTCCTCTAACGCCGCCTCTTCAATATATGGCTAATGTGAACGAGCGCATTGGTGGACAGCAATTTCGAGACATCTTGTTTTTATTTTTGTCCTGTAATTTTTTATTTTCAGTTTTACGATATTAAAACATTTTGTACTCGTATGCTGCATTTTTTGATTGCTGTTGTCGTTATTGTGATATGCAACATGCTGTATGTGGCAGTACCGCCTCTATACTTTTGGCAGCATTTAGCGCTCAGTTTCGTTTTAAGTTGAGTTATTAAATTTTAAACTTAAGCCACATTATTTTATTGACTGAACTTACTACTTCATATTTTTTAACATCACCAAACATTTCAAAAATGATTTACCTCGCATAAAACAACTTACTTTGCTTAACAGAAGAATATCTTTGATATTTTACACACTTATGTGGCTACTATGTAACACATTAAAACTCTCCACTTCAGGATGAGTTTTTGCCAGTTTTGTAGATCCTAAAATCTGCTGTACGCGAACACCTAGTTCCTTGAAACCTGACAACTGATAAAAAAAGACAAGATTCTCTTAGCTGTGTATTCCCCTGCATAGATGCACTAAACTGTGCCGTTTACCATTGCAGGAGTAAATATTCAATGCAGTATTGCTCTCTGGAATCTAATCTGGAACACTATGGCTGGGATATTATAAAATCTCTTTCCCCATACATAAAAAGTTGGTTCGTTGGCAATGTATATGACCAGTAATCTTAAGTGAGTGTTATAACTAAAATCCACAAGGATTTTCTTAATGGTTTCCAAATCCTCAAACAATAATTTGCCTGTTTAGCGTTGCTTGAAAGCTTCCATGAGTCGTGTATGGAATTTTGAATATGTTGCTACTTTAACTGCCATTGATTATCTTACTATAAATTATATAATGACTAGAAATAGAAAACTATATAGCATAAAAAGGCGAAAACAAAAAACTTAAGCAACAAACTTGATGCGACGAACCGAAGATGGTGCTTTTTATTTCAAAAGTTAAAATCAAATATTTTTTTAACCCAGCCACCACTGAACAACATTATTTATGCTACTGGTGACATAATTACCCTACGAATATAGCCTTTTCACAACAGCACCAACTACAGCAACAAATGGTACTATCCAGAAAAAGATTGAAGGATTTATGTGTTACACGTTGTGAATTAAATGTGCTGAGCTGCTGCTGCTGCTGTCGCTCAGCAAGAATATAACGTGTCAGCTCTAGATACATATCTCGAGCGCACTCATTGCTATTGCCGCAAAGTGTTTATTTATGTGTTTGTGTGTGTGTGTGTGTGTGAGTGTGTGTATGGGAGTGCGCGCAATTGTTCAACACCCCGCGGCGGCAATCTGATCGATTGATCGTCGACATTTTATGCCGTGCAGCAAACGCCAAACGATTGATCAATGTTATGTGATGTTAGATGGCGGCCCACAGTGATCTAAAATACTGAGGGGATAATGTTAGCGATAGGTCTCTTGTTACCGCTGTTGCTGTTGTTGTGAGTGTTAGCCGCAAAGCCAAGTAACAAATGACGCTGACACACAGAGAGACTATTTGTCGCAAGTTGCTGTGGTTGTAAGCGCTGGGTGAAAATTATACACATGCCACCTCATCAGCGTCTTCGACGCGTCTTTTTAACAGCGGTGTTCGCTCAGTAGTCTGCATGTCTGTCGGATGACTGAATTTGATATCAACATGTTGTCTGGCAATTAGAATTTTGTTCATGGTCTTATTGTATTTTTTAATGTATAGGGGTTATTTCATGAAATATTTTATCTGCTTCGATTTTCAACAGAGGCTCCATTCTCAGTGTTAAATAAATATCTTAAAGCTAAACAAGACGCATGTATGCATAATCGTCAATATATCATATTTGGTCCGACATTATTTGAGTATTTAAAATTAAAATTAATTTCAAGATTTCTCAAGAAAAATTTCCAAGAATTCGATATAATATGATATCTGATTCATTTTGAAAGCTATCTCAAAAACATATATGTATTGATAGTAATTTTATTTGTTTTCTTCAAAAATACAAAAAAAAAGTATTGAAAGAGATTGTTCTTTGAACTTCAAAGCCAAACACCAACGGTACAAATGAGAAGAAGAAAAGTATAACACAAACAACACAAAATTCAAGAAACAGCATGAGCAAAGAAAAATCAAAAGACAATTTTTGTGTGTGGTTTTTCAAAACCTTAATCCTAAAAAAAAAAATATTTAGCTTTACAAAATCAAAAACATTATGCAATATCCTTTTTAGCACAAATATGTTATTTCAGAGAAGAAATAATTTAAGCCGGTTCAGTATATTTTGTGTGAAAGCGTTACAAACCATTTCTATGTTAGCAATTTTATATTAATCGTATTTGTTGATACAAGTTTTGACCATTTTTGAAAGTGAAAGGTCTCTGCAGTCATATCTACATATGCCATTCTTAAAGAACACAAAGAAAAACTACTTAGTAAAGGTATGGCCAAAATCTACATTTCCTACCCTTATTTTTGTGTAAATCTTTTCCGATTGGTTCCTATAGTTTGTATGAGATTTGGTTTCATTACCCAATTCTCTCAGTATAGCGTTTTGAAATTTTTGCTTTTTTGGGAAGTGTCAAAACTTCTTGTTGAAATACGCAAACTTTTCGTTTCGAGATTTTTCGAGTTGGTACTAGTTATTGTAAGAAACTTTGTGATACGATAGCATTTTAAATGTTTTATTTGTATAGGCTGTAGGCGTGTTTGTGAATCAATTTTGCTCACTTTTAATCCCACAAGCTTTATTTGAAGCTGTAGACCAGATTTCCTTCAATTATCTCGATTCGTTTTGCCGATATCAGGACTCCAACAAGCAGGCATATAGACGAAAATGGCTTAATCATGCGGTGACCCTTATCAAGAATATATAGACTTTCTGTGACTTCAATGCCCTCTTCTATACGTGACAATCGTATAGACAAAGTGAATAGACCCTGTTCGTAAGGAATAATAAGAAGATATATTTCAATGAAAATTGTTATTCCTCCTTCCTCATTTAGTGGCTGCTTGTGAGCGTAAGAGATCAAATTATCTCTCTAAGATCTTGAAATTAAGTTTTTAAAAGACTTTTTAGATAAAGTCAGTTTTGTTCTGAAATAAAGGTTAGGAAAGTCTTGCAACTTCTTTAAATAAGAGAAAAATTTGATTTGATATTTTGTTATTCGAAACTAAATTAAGAGTCTTCTGAGGTATTTTTAAAAAAGCATTTTTTAAAAGTTCACTTGAGTTTCTTTATTTATCGACAAATCATTTACCTATTGAATGACCCTGTATCACCACTAGCGCCTAGCGAAGCGGCTACGTTTGATCTTCTTTGTGGTCTATTTTTCTGCCCATCGATCGTTCGTTGTCATCGCCAATGCTTGATCGCTGTTGACAAGATCAATTGCAAGCATCTAAGCCACATAGTCTCCCCGAGCTAACCAACAATAATGATGACGATGATATCGAAAAAAGGTAGCCATGGTAAACGCTGACAGTTCAGTTTTCGCTGCTATTGCTACTGTAGCTTTTTTTGTTTTTGCTGTGCAGTGCTGTCGTCTACGCTTTAATTTTATTTGCTGCCAGCTTTAGGGTGCAATTATTTGGTGCAAAAAAGCTGCAGCAACACTAAATTACATCACTATTACACCACCTCGAAAGAAAGCTATTGCGCAGCAGTGACCGATTGCCGCCTTAACGACAGCAGCAACAAAAATTTTACTTCACAGTTGAAAGATAAATTGCACGTTCAATTGAAGTGTTGTCGAGTGAGTTTATTTACCTTAAAGGTTTGCAATTAACAAAATGTGTAGCAGCAGTAACAATTTATTGATGAGCTATTTGCAATTTATTGCTATTGTTAAATTAGCGTGGGAAATCTGACTCTGTTTTGGAAGTTCTTCGTTGATGATGGGTTAAAAATATTGGGTTATAATTAATAAAGCGCCAAGTTAATCGACACTTTCAGAAGTTTGCTGCTTCTTGCTTCTGATGTTCAATAAAACTGCACAACAATGGAAATATGATTTCTACATAGTTTTATGAAACTCAGAACATTTAGCTCAATATAAGTTACATAGACACAAGTTAATATGCTAAGTTTTAAGTATCGGTTACAAAAACCGTAAATTTTTTTGTTTGAATTTTAGTTTATGTTTTAAGTAAAAATTTTATATTTAAACAAAATATTGCATATTTTTCAATTGAGTAGTTATTATGTAAATAAGAAATTAAGTCCTTGTGGAAACTTTTAATACAAAAAAACAACATTTTAGAGTTATTCAGCCGGAATTCAAGAGCTAATAGCAAGTACACAATATATTTGGCCAATATTTCCACAATATTTATTAGGACTTACAACTATTCTCTGGCTTAAGTAACTACTCATTATTAATCCCCTCATATTGAGTTCTCGTCAGAGAAATAAAGTCAATACCGTCGCAAAATATTGGGATTTTTCACTGTAAGTTTTTTGTCGCATGCATCTTTTCGTATGTTTTTTAGCAAATATTTATACGGGTACCTTGATAGACATTGCGCAACATCAATGTGCTGCAGTTAACGGTGAAGCAGAAAGCCCACTCACAATGCTTTTATAATCTTCGAACACTAAACTTCACTTAAGGTAACTACTCAAAAGCTTTACTATCTAATGAAAAAACATAACTTCTTGGGTAGAACTTGATTTGGTACGAAATAAAAATTTCCCAAGCTTATTACGGCTATCATGATAAAGGAATTGGATGTAGATTCTGATTTTAGCTTCAGCTTTAATTAAGATAAATAAATGGATTAAAAAGCCAACAAACAATCGGTGCAGTAGTCAGCATAAGAAATAAATTCTACAACATCAGGATAATTTGGCTTCCAATAAAAAAGAACCTATTGAAAATAATTTTTATGAGCTCATAGTTAAAGTTAACCTCGACTGTCCACAGCACGACGCCAACGCTATTCTCGTGAACCATTAAGCGAGATTTGGCAATCAAACGACAGTTTCGGAGGAAAGCACAGTAACCAAGACACAACATTGGGCTACGTGTTCCTACAGTTTGATTTTGCAGCAAAATTGGATCGCACCCATGCGGCCATATGTATATATATTTTCGAAAATGAAACCGGCGCCATTCATTCACAACACGTATATTTTCAACAAGTTTCATTGCTTTAGTCATTACACTTCAATGTCATCAATTTTTAAATCGCTGTATAGCACCTTTTAATAAAATCAATTAAGTCTCACCTATATTCTTACTAAAAATTTATATCTACAGCCTAAGTAACTCCATTCTTGTTTCCGCAATTACAAGTAGGTACTCGGCAACAACCTCAATAAACTCATCCAACTAATTGCATTTTAATATCGAACAGCTATAAATAATCGAATTACTCCGGCGACAAATTCATACTTTATGACCGCAGCGGCCCACATTTGCAAACAATACAATACAGCAGAGATATAGATGCCGCTGCCGCACAACGGCAACAATTGCTGCACATGTTAAATATTGCAGCAACGCAGACATTCCATTTAAGTGGCCAAAAAAAGACATTGAAGAAATAATGTGTGTCTCCACCATCGCATCATCATCATCACCATCATCATTGGCATGATCTGCATGCGCATGCCGTTCCATTGTTTTTTGTAGCCAGCATGCCGCTGTTGTTTTTCGTTAGTGTTGCTGCTCCTCCTGTAGCCAATATTGCAATTTAAACATAATTTTCATATGTTGTCCACGCTCACAGCTCGTTAGGGAAAGAGTGGAAGTGAGCGCACACAGCAACAGCAATAGATATCAATATGTGGTCGTTATTGTTGTTTCACTGAAAAAAAAAAAAGTTTATTGAGATGATTTTTTTCGAGGAACATGAATCTGAAATCTACTGCAATGTTTCAAAGCCCCACCGAAATATTGAACAAAATTTAAGCCATTCGTTGAGAAAGCATCTAATCCAATTTACTTAATAAAAGACTAAATTTCCGCTGACACTGCTGATGCAACTAATTTGTTGGTTAACATTTTTGGAAAGAATAGAGCTCTCCCAGTTAGCAATCAGCGACTGCTCTTCATGTGGAGTAAGTCTACGGCACATCAGCAGTAAAAAATGTTCACGCAAACTTAAATATTAACAAAACCTTAGCGTTATCATCCTTTCTGTCTTGCTCGCCCACAACCAAATCTTATATATCCATCACATTCTGAAAAATTTTACATCTTACCGAAAAGTTCTTAATGTCAGAACAGTGCCCAGACTAGAAATAATCACTAGTTCAAAGCATTTCAATATGTCTTTCGTTCAGTGGCGTCACTTCACCAAAAAATTGGGGGGGGGGGGGGGGGGGCGAGAAGGGCAAGAATTACAACTCCACCACTATTATGTGATTTTAATAAATTGATGTATTGAATAATATCTAGTATCAGATCCTTGGGGGGCCTCGCCTCGCCTCGTTCTCGTTCTTGGACGAGGTCTTGAGATCACATATCTCGCCTCGCCTCGCCGAAACCTCGCCTCGCCTAGGTAAGAACCGAGGATTTTATTAAACTGAAAAAAAAATTATCAGGCCTGTAATATACAGGCATTCAAGCAAAATTGACTATCTGCAAACAAATAATAAGTGGGTGGCGCTAATTAATCGTTTATTTATGTTTACATCCTGTTAAATTTGTGATATATTATTTTCGGTTGTTAAAAAAAAAATTGGCCAATTTTGCTTCGCCTCAAGAAGTAAAATAAAATATATTTTATTTTTGGTGGATTGAATCATATATGATGACTGATGAGCTATGATGAATTTAATTCTTTTCTTATATGGGACGGCGTGGCATTGTCCATTTTTATTCAATTCCTGCTAAGCTACGAACCTTTTACAAACTATAAGAATTATATGTACCAAATCTTATCCATTTACGTGATATACATAGTTACTGAGATATAAAAGAAAAGTTTATTCATCTGCGACAAGTAGTTGATAATACCAAAGTATGCTACGAACCTTCCCCAAATCATAAGAAACATAAACACATGCCAAATTTTCAGGCGATCGGTTGAACGGTTTTGAACATTAACAACAAAGTTTACCGAACGTTGGGGTCCCCTTATTAAATCTTTTGTCATATAATAATAACAAAAGAAAGTAGTAGCTGTATTATTCCAACTCTCATTCGGTTAGAGATCATTTTAGTACTGCTGACTCTAAAGACCGAAAATATGTCGAAATATATGGACTCTAAATAAAAGTAGCCTAAGCTGAGCTTCTTAATGTGAAAGCAACGTGGTGTGAGTTCGGTGTGAATCGGTTACCTGTCTTCGAGAAAATGATATTTAAAAAATATTTTTGTATTAGGGCCACCCTAAAGATGCACTTAAAATAAAAGTTTTATAGCCTTATCTATGCTTTCCAATAAATAAATATCGAGTCAAATTTCAAAAAATAGTATCAAAATAAAAAAAAATACTGCACTTACTTCCGATACGAGCTAGTGTTAAAGCTCGACTCGTTCTCAGAACCGAGAACGAGATGAGTACGAGGCGAGATCACACCGGCACCTCGCCTCGCCTCGTTCTCGCCTTGTTCTCGCCTCGTTGAGCGAGGTTGCCTCGCATCCTCGGTGAAGCACTACGATTAACTCTTTCTAATTTGCCTTATCATGAACTGATAAATTCTTGATATTTTGTACAAAATTTCAGCGGAAATATTGGAATGATCCGAATAACCAAGAGGTCCAAAGACAGACACATGTTTTGGTTAAGTTAAAAGAGTCACTTTCATATAGGAAGTTTCACTCTAAGACAGTTTATCCCTTGTGATGCCCTTCATAAACATAGTCCCCACCCTTCTCTTGAAAATATCTAATTCAATGGACGCAATACAGCCATAAGCCTTGGTGAAGTTGAGGATGCTGGTAAGCTTTGAGTCGGCTAGTTTCAAGACCAACAAAAAACAAAATATTTGTTTCGTTTCCTCATTTGCCTTTGGCAGTTGCACCAATGACATAGTTCCTCTTCAACATTCCTTAAGTCTCTTCTGCTGAACCTTAAGAGAGTTTGTGTCCTTCCTAGGTTCAGTTTAGGCCACATGCTTAGAGGCGTTCAGCATCCGGCGGTAAGATTCCTCCTCTGTTCGTTACTTTCTTGGTTATGCCCCAATCTGATGGTGTAGTTCCATTAGCAGAATCTTAAGGAACTTGTGGATTCTCCGGTTGCTCTGACCGTATTTTCGACAGTTTTCTCATATCTGAAAATATCCTTAAAGCCGGTCAGATTAAACGTAGTGACTCGCTGCACTGTTCAACACATTTAGACCTCACGAGTTTGGCATTTAGTGCTTTGAGTAAGCGTATGATCTGTATCTTGGTCTATAGCATAGATTTTAGCTTGAAAAACGCTATAAGATTCGGTAGTCTGGAAGACATCTTTATGTCCATATTAGCTGAGTATTTGGTGCTTCTGCATGAAATTCTATCTTGGATTCATCCGCTTATCCCAGCTTTCAGAGTTCAACTCATGTCTTGTTAGAAAGATGATGTTGTGGGCAGTGTTGGTGTCAAGTATTGCCACTCGGTAATCTCTCGCCGTAAGGCAAAGCTCCTGTTGGATATCTTACAAAAATGTAACGGGTTCATCCCTCAGAGAAAAATTCGGATTACTAAATACAGTCGGTGCAGGTATATTTTGTTTTCCTATTTTTGTGCTGTTAGCACTCAAAGTGTCATCTTCTGAATGCCTTAATTTGTAGTCCCTCGAACGTAGAGAATCTACCTATTATTTTCCGAAGTTCCCTTGAAACGCGGTCAATGAGGTGGAATATGACATACCCCAGAAGTGTTTACCTGAGAGTGTTTCCTTCAATGTTTTACGCTCGACTAAGTGTGCTTGCTGTGCCAGTTGTAGGATGTTTTATCTTCAGCTATTAAGAGCACGGAGACAGATATTCGCGTGAGCGGAAAGTGATTTCTATTTATAATCACTTGGGGCTTGTCACACCCTCATTTATGACGGGTTAAGAATCTGAATCAAAAAGGAAGTTAATATTAACGCAGTAAGAAACTCTACCGTAGATTTTACATCTATAAAAGAAGCAGATGCAGGATGTGTAACTGGATTGTAAACTTAGTCTACATGGAGCTACATTTGGTGTCCGTCGTGTTCAGATACTGGTTCCAATGATACATATTATCGCTTCGGATAAAATAACGATGGATATAATACAATGTTCAGACAAATTCTTTAGCATCACTGTGGTCTTAAATGTGATAAAAGAAAACTTTTCGCTAAATGGATGATAAAAATTATTTTTAAAGGAGACTTCTTTGCAATATGTGTGCATCCATAGGAAAAAGAAACATATCTTCGATATTCTTGAAGCTAAGCATTTGAATTTTAATTGAAGAGAAAATTAAGTTATCAAAATTTTTTTTTAAATTTGACTACATTTTTACAATAATTCTATTATTATTTAAAAACATAACTACTTAAACAAACAGTTTTTTTTTTTCAGTGTAATTACGTTGCTGTTAATATGGTTAACAAAAAATTCAGTTAACACAGAAAAATCTCACAATTTCCGAAATTGAACACTCGAAAATTGAGATGCGTCTTCATCGATTTCACCTTGTTGGCGCGCAGCTGAACGATGATAAAGAATTATAATTGGCGTTTGCATAGATTGTTCGTCCGTCCGTAAGACACAAACACTCTACGTACTCGTGTGCGAATTCGTAATGGTCAGAGCTGTAATGGACCCGTAGTGCGTGCCTCTGTGTATCGGTATTTGCGTGGTATACTGCAAAATTATTTATTATAAGGTTTTTTTTTATAGATGTTTACAAATTTTAGTTTGAACATTTTTTTTTTTTTGGTTGATTAGCTATTTAAATTTTGCGACATAAATAACATGAAATATTTTTTCTACTGTGCAATTAAAATTTTCCAAATGTATCAAAATTTCCCACAGCTGGACAGAATTTCATGCAGAAATCCATGGATTATGCCAAATATATATATTGCCTTTCACTAACGTTGCTCATTTAGTATCTTTTGTCAGAGAGCATTTACGATATATTATAAGAGTTAATTCCCGAACACAAGTAAGCCACGCTATTTTCTGTTAAATCATTCATTTATTGAGTTTGCAAAATCTCCTTAAATGTGTTGTCTCTGACTCTTACGGAAATGTTGGTATATCCTTCGGTACTTCAGAGTTGTTACATTTTTTGAGGATATTTTTAGACATTTTTTCGATTTTATCAGCGTAATTTTGTTTTGAAATCGCTGTTAAGTTCTGTAGAACTATTTACTTAAAAAAATAAAAAATTTCAGCTCTCACAGAGGATTTTGATTTTGGCCAATTTTTCCATTTTAATCTCTCGGCTATTTTCTTAAGGACAAAAACACAAAAATATTAAAATTTTTGATGACCAACAAAGCTTAAGCTTCGGAACGAAGCGAAAGTTTTGAAAAAAAATTAAAGAAAATATAATTGAAAAATACAAAGTAAATTCGTTTACAAAAAATTCTATTTCAAATAATATAGCTATATATTTTTTTAAATTATTCAAAAAATAATAGAGTAATCTCAAAAATTAACAAAAGTTATTTCAATGGCATATGCAAAAATTTGCCAATTCTAAGTTTAAATGACTTCAAACAACAAAAAAATCAGCATAATTACGACACCAAGCAAAGAAACAAAAGCAAAGCAACAGCAAACATCATTACCACAATATTGAAGCAAAAGATTGCAAACAAAAACAACAACGAAAATCTCAATACACAGATAGCAACAATCCACACAAAGTTCATGATACACAATAAATGATTATGATGGCCAAAATGCTTGAACCTCATTCATTTCAGCAAACGTGAAAAAGCGCAGAGTGAAGAAGAAATGTGTAGGGGTTAGTGAGGCAGAGCATTTCAACTTCCATTACCATTCATTATAATTTATCAACATCGAGCGTTGAAATGCTCGTAATTCAACACTTTTGGCCAAAATGGAAAAAAAAGTGGAAGTAATCTTTATAACACTAATAGACAAAAAACAAAACAAGCCAGAAGATAATATTGGAGAAAGGATTCAAGTAGGAGCTAAATATGGCTTTAAGGCTTACGTCATCATATAAAGCACTTTTCGCAATATCCCTGTTTTTGTATCGCGTCACACTGGCATGGTTTTCGCTGATAAAAGCTCTTTGTTTGACATAACCTGACTCTTTTCTGTTTGACGTTGTTTTGTAGAGAAGCTCAAAATGAATATAATTACAAGGTTTGTAGTTGCTGTTGCTTGCTCTTCAAGAACTCGCTGATAGTTTTTTGTGAGATTGTACGATTTTATAAATAGGATCTTCGTTTTGGAAAAAAATCTATCCGTGATCACAACAAATCTACTTTTAAACACAAAAATATGCTTATCCTTTGTATACTCTTTCTTTGTCCTTCTTAAAAGCTGTCTGCTTCACAAAAGTCTTGATTTTTGTGGAAAAAATGGATATTACAGAAAACGAGCTTTGAGAAGCTTAAGCTTTATGTTTGGTTTTATGAAAGAAGGGTCGTTTGTGACAGGTTTTCAACTTAAAAGCGAAATACATAAAGCACGTGCTGTTTTTGATGCCAGTGTGAAAGCCTCATAAGTCGAAATTATGTCCAGTGCCAGTTAAGACAAATGTCCAATCAAAAGCCTAGTTCAATGTTGAAAATGAAGTCATACCAAAAGTTTAGCAAGGAATTTGAATTTAGACACATAGTGGCAATACCTATAAACCGACGATGTCTTCTTTTTTAAATTCGCAGCCCAAAAATTTTACTTCTAACATCCTGGTAGACAGAAATCTAAAGAGCTCAGAAGTCGACGCATCCAAAAAATTCCGAAACTTCCATTTTAAAGCCCTGACCTATTTTTTTGAAATTTTATATGTGAGTTTTTTCTTGTATTTGCCTAAATTTTATTTTTTATTTTAATGCAATTAAAGGTATGTTCAATTTTTAAGGCTTACCAAAAGTTCGACCACTATATACTCAAAAGCAAGTGGACTTATAAAAAAACTGATCTCAAATTAAATTCCAGTTGAAAGAAGGTGGTTTTCACAATGAGCATAATTGTGGAAAAAGTTCGAATGTAGTCTGCGAAGAACATTTTTCGTCAGAAATTTGTATCATATGTAAAGACTGCAGATGGGAAGCAAACTCTACAGAAAATTTATGAGTTGGCCGACTTTAACAGGTCGAACTTGACTTTGAGAACAATCGTGAACGCTCTTGGTAAGAGGATTCTTAAATCAAAGTTTGTCGAGAGAAAATAGTGTAATCCACTTAGTTTACCCAATTATGTGTTTACTTTTAGCAAATTGGCTCAGTCTGGTTACGGTCACGGAAAATAGAACATTGGATAAAATTCATTCTTTAAAAACATAGAAGCTGGTTTAAAAAAGCTGATATTTTGTCGACGTGTGTCTTGGATGAAAAATATAAAGAAAAAAAAGTTATTAGGGGGAGTTTAAGTTGGTAAGGTAAAGAAAAATAGCATCATCATCAGCAACAGCAGCAACAGGCAATAGCAACAGCAGTAAAAAATCTCTTATTGAAAATGGGCAGCAAAAACAAGCAACCAACTAAGAAACCAAATGAATAGACAAAAAGAAAAAAACCAAAAGAAAAACAAAAAATACTTTGCTGCTGAAGTCATTTTGAGTGGTAAATAGTTTTGGCACGATTTGTTCTGATTCCCACGATTCAAGTGCAACAACGTTAAGTTGGCAACACCAAATCAACAGTAACCAGAAAAAAAAAATCTGAAAAAAGATGAATAAGCACACAGACGTTGTTGATGATCGCGGAGAATTTGGGAAGATTAAAAAAGTCAAAAAAAAAAAAATGAATACAAAAAATGTTTTTGGGTGGCGTGTGCTGTAGTGTTGCCAGCTTTTCTTTTTTCTTATTTTGTAACTAAGCAGCATGGAGAAATTGTGCCACATTGATTTTTCTTCTTCATTTTTGGTTTTGTTCAACATTGATCTTTTTCTGCTGCTTGTGTTTAGTTGAACTCGATATAAATTAAAGCGCAAGAAAATGATTTTCGTGCAGATTATAAAGAAAAAAATTTTGATGAGTGGTGGTGCAGCATGTGGTATGAAGAGCAGAGCAAGAAAAAAAGCATCAACGTTAAGTTTTGCCACGGGGTCATGAAGCAGTTTGACCCAGTATTTTTCTTTTCTTTCGCAAAAGATGATCGTGTTGGCTCGTTTGATTACAATACTTTTGACTGAATATAATTTGGAGGCATAAAAAATTTTTGAATATTGAACACTTTAGATGACAGTACTCGTATTGTGGTCAAACTCGAATATCCTCATAATGACCTTATTACAATACTTATGCTTTGCTTAGCATATTGAGTTACATTTCCAATAACTACATTTTTTATAGCTTAATGCTAAATTGGCTTTTAAAATTAACTGTCTCATTTTTTGTATAATTTTCCCACCAACACAATTTTCCACCCAATAAAATCACAAACGCTTGAGTGTTACTTCATCAATGTTTAGTTGCTTCGTTAGTAGCGCAATACTGTGATGCTATAAACTGCAGTGTCAGTAAGTGCCAGCATTCCAACAGCTACAACAACAACAAAAACATTTACACTGACTTCATATGATGTAGCTACTAACGCTTAGCCATGCTTAACACCTCAAGCTTTAAGCTGCTGAAATTCCTTTTGCCGTTGACAAAAAGATGCGCATTTTTTGATTATGAAAATCTTTCATCTCCTTTTATTTTTGTTGGTTGGAGCATACGGGACAAAATAGCTGTATTGGTTGAAAATATTTGCGAACTATACCGCCCTGACTTGTGTAGTTGGGTTTCTTTTGAAATTTGTGTGCACTTTTTCTGTCTCTTCTACTGCACGCCGTTTCATATCTTGATCCTAACTTGAATTGCAACTGGGAAGCTGTACAGTTTACTTTTTTATTACATTTATGGTAGGGCTAGAAAAATGTTGCGGGTTCCCTGATTTCAAAAATGCAGTTGCATTCGCAATTGTATATATTTTGCAAAAAAAGATTCAATAAAGTTATTGTGAATTGAATGAAATGAAATGAAATGAATGAAATGAATGAAATGAATGAAATGAATGAAATGAATGAAATGAATGAAATGAATGAAATGAATGAAATGAATGAAATGAATGAAATGAATGAAATGAATGAAATGAATGAAATGAATGAAATGAATGAAATGAATGAAATGAATGAAATGAATGAAATGAATGAAATGAATGAAATGAATGAAATGAATGAAATGAATGAAATGAATGAAATGAATGAAATGAATGAAATGAATGAAATGAATGAAATGAATGAAATGAATGAAATGAATGAAATGAATGAAATGAATGAAATGAATGAAATGAATGAAATGAATGAAATGAATGAAATGAATGAAATGATTGAAATGAATGAAATGAATGAAATGAATGAAATGATTGAAATGAATGAAATGAATGAAATGAATGAAATGAATGAAATGATTGAAATGATTGAAATGAATGAAATGAATGAAATGAATGAAATGAATGAAATGAATGAAATGAATGAAATGAATGAAATGAATGAAATGAATGAAATGAATGAAATGAATGAAATGAATGAAATGAATGAAATGAATGAAATGAATGAAATGAATGAAATGAATGAAATGAATGAAATGAATGAAATGAATGAAATGAATGAAATGAATGAAATGAATGAAATGAATGAATTGAATGAAATGAATGAAGCGAATGAAATGAATGAAACGAATGAAATGAATGAAAGGAATGAAATGAGTGATCATTGAATTGAAGTGCCCAGTAAAACTGATGTTGGACATATTACAGCTCGTAGTCTCTGCGTCGCATCAAACTCTTATGCAAAAAAGCTGTATGGTAAGGGAAGCAAAACATTAAAAATTTATTCAGTATATGCAGTATAAGCCCAAATGTAAGTCACCAATTTTGAGGTTAAATTGATTCATCCGTTATGTCAATATTATTGAATAACAAAACATTGATCGATGTGCAAATTTTGGGGGAATATCGAACTTTACAACTAAAATAGTCTTAATTGTTAAGAATATTCAGTTAGACTTAACAAACAAATTCTAAATTAAACAAAATTTTCCACCCTCCCTTTACCTTTTTCCAACCACACCACTGATTGTCAGCAAATTCCACAATCGACTTGAAGACAGCAACAAAATCAGTAAGAATCCACCCGATAGCCTTAATTGTTTCTTATGTTAATTTAGTGGTTGCACACGAGCAACCGACAACGACACCAAATTTACAACAATAAGCATAACAGCAATGTATTTGAAAACAACAACAAAAAGTAACAACATTGAGTGCCAGCAGTAGCGGCAAAAGCAACATCAGATACGAATCACAAAAATTGGTTCGCACTTTAAAAGTATTGGCGCGTTGCTGCTGCTGCTACAGGCAATGCATACTTGATATATTTGGCAACATTATTATGTTGTTGCCACTGGTATACGACAGCATGTTGCAATAATAGTGGATACTGAAGAAGTTTCCAATTAATCAATGCATTTTTACATTATTTTATTAATTAGAGCAACATAAAACTCAGTAAATAAATCACAAAAAATATTTGGTGCGTAGCTGAAAAATGGCATTGCATAGTTCTAGGCGAAACTTAAAACAAGTCTGTACGCATGCGTCATCATGACCACTGCTGGGTTCTTCTTATTTTATTTTACATCTGTCACTTTGTACCCTTTGTTATTTAGCCAACAAGTAGCAAATAATTTTCCTATCATTAAATTTGACTTGTGTGTCAACGACAAACATGGAAATTTTTTCCCAGTTTTCTTTTGTTTAATTATTTTCAATAGCAAACTTTAAGTCACTAAATAATTGCATTGCTACATTATTTATTTTGACTTAATTTCATTTGCATCACAAGATAAACTATTTAAGGTATTCAATAATGGAGGAAGCGCTTCAAATGATTTGCAGAGCTGCCGTAGCAGCAGCAGCAGCAATTGTTGAATACTTAACTGCAGGGTTTCCAACTTAGCGAAAATTGATGCCCAATAAAATTTTATTGCTTATGCAATCTTTAGTATGCCTGTATATGTTAAAAAATTTGCTTTGGCTTATGTCCTGGCAATGATGGAATTTTCAATGAAAATATGACCATTTTTTTAAGAAGTGATGAAAAAAGTTTCATCACATAAAATTGTTTTGAAACTTGTTTGTTGTGTTTTGGTTTACTTGTGAAAATTATGCCACACTTTGGCAACAGAAAAATGTAACAACTTGGTAGGTCATTCTAAGGCATTATTGTCATTAATTATAAATGTTCCAGAGCCCATAGAATACACTCATCCTTTGCGCGGATTTTGGGGAGTGAAAACTTACGCGCAAGGCGATATACAAGTTAGAAGATTACGTTCCTGAAAATAGAAAAATACATATACAACTCAGAGACATTTACAACACTGAGTCTATTATTTTGGTAGTCGAAATCATTTAATAAAATAAAAAAGCTCTGTGCGTAAACCGTCGTCAATGAGGTTCGGAAATGTAACTTAGCGAATGATGTGGAGTGTAGGACTCCCCAAAAATGTTCAACTACATTTTGACAGCTATTCAGGTATTTTTTTTAATTTGGAGGTTTATATTATGTACTGAACTAATTAAATAAATGACCATCAACGAAAATATATTGTTAGATTTGTACAATTGTAAAAAGTTCACAGCCTATTAAGCCCAAGTAAAAGTAACAGTTCGGCAAAATTCAGATTTCTGAATACAATAAAATTTTACTTCTGATTCAAAATAATATTTTTATAAGGCTATTATTAAGTGAGGATGAAAGTTTAGTAAACTTCTTAAAATATGCGCATTTCTTGCCGTACAATTTGCATGTTCTATGTATTCAAGTAAACCGATTGCATTCGGCGCAGATATGTTTTGTTTTCCCATCTTTGTCCCGGGAGCACACAAAATATCATTTTCTGAATGTCTTTTTTTGTAGTTCCTCAAACGATTCTTCAGAGCATCTACCTAATTTGTCCTAGCGAAACGGTCAATGAAGTTGGGCGTGACATACTGCAGCAGTGCTTCCCTGTGTGTTACGCTTGACTAGCTGTTGCGAGCACGAGGGCAGATATTCGTGAGAGGGGAAAGCTGTCTCTGTTTATAATCATGTAGGGCTTGTAATACCCCACCTCACTGGCGACGGGTTAAATAATTACACACTTTGGTTTTCTTTTGACTTTTTGAACATACATATTTTAAAACGATATAATTCAAAAACTATGGCGAATGGAATAAAAAAACATTGATTTTTTTTGGTTAAATATGCTCTTATATTATGATAAATAGTAAAAAACTTTATATTAATTTGTGAAAACGTAAATTTTTTTTTTATAAAAATTTTTTTAAAAAAAATTTATTTTTCTTTGAGTATTTTTTAATAACTGGATAATATGAATTTTGAATAAAAACGCTCGACAGTCTTATTGTGTGCAAATGTGTTATGTTTTCCAAAGTTATCAACAATGAAAAATTATCCGGAAAAGATTTTTTTTATTTTAACAAACCCAAACTTACCCCGGAAAGACTTTATAAAATTTGAACGTCTACGTCTCGGACATACCAAAATTACCCACGAATACCTCATAAACAACAACTCCCGCACTTCCTGCCTATTTTGCAATTCAACAACTCCAATAAATTTAACTCACCTCCTATCACACTGTCCAAAATTCCATTACACTAGAAAACGCATATTTCAAAAGACAAACCCTTTGTCTTTAATTTCTAATCCTAATTTAGATAATATATTCAAAATTATAAATTTTCTAAAAATTACTGATTTATATAAACATATTTAAAAAATTAAAATATTATAACATAACTATTAACTATAACCAAAATTAAATTATAATAACAATCATTAATAGTATTCTAGATACATATATAATAAGTTAAGCTTAAGGCCTATGACGCCAAAGCTATATATCATATTAGCTATAAATTTTAATTTATTGTTAATATTTATTAAATAAATAAATAAATACCCTATATCTTACTCTTATTTAATTCTGTTTTATATTACTTGTAGCTTACTATGTAGCAAAATGGTTTGTACTTTCGTATTACCGGTAGTGATTAAAGGAACTGTTGAATCTTGTTTTCAATCAAAATAAAAATTAAATAAAAAAATAGAACATTTTTGTTTAAAAATGCTTTAATTTGCAAGTCCGCACTTTTTTCCTTTTAGCCACATATTCATATTAGCCACAGAAGGTTCAACTAGGTCTGTGCAGACCTTTCACATGTAAATATGTGCATAATTTTTTAGTTTTGCGCGATAGAGATGAATCCGTCCATGAATTCCTAGAAACGACTACGGAGAACCTCTTTTTCCTAGCATTTAATAAACTTACACACTTTTTTAGGACACCTACCTACACATATCGCAGACGTAGTTGTACCAGTTAGCAGCAAAAAATCACTGAACTTCGTGGTGTTAAGAAGTGACATAGTAATTACCTTAAAATATCTCATCCATACGAGCATTGTTTTTAAAGTTATTGAGTTTGTTTGAAAGCTTATCCTATTATATAGAAAAATCGATAGTGCACTGGTTATACTCGTCAAGGTTAATGCTATCAACATTGATAAGACACATGTTCTTCCTTTCAAAAGCTTTCTTAGCTTTAGACTTTCTGCTAAGAAGTCTTGGTCGTAAATTGTTTAAAAATGAGACGCCATAAGTTCAATGTTTTATCTCTTATTATTTTGAACTTACGCAAAAATTTGGCAACACTAAACAACTATTTTGCGACTAACTACACATACATTTCTTCCAACGTGATTCTCCTTGCAGTTGGATATTTAGAATTTTCAATTGGACGTACGCTTGAAATAATCTCGTCTGACAGATCAGCGCATTACTGTTTCATGAAACTTTTACTTACATGCTAAGAACCTCTTTATTGGGAAGGCAGTAAAATAGGGCACACAAACGACAAAATCATATTGAAATATATTTAAGTGTATTGAAATAGTCCTCTGAAAAATTGTTATATATATCACAAATTAAACTTTGAGTAGTTAAATGTTCGCTCGAAACAGAAACATTAATTAAAATTTCAAGACTTACTAACTAAATATCTTGGAGGTAAGCAAATGCATCTCTCCATAAGTTTCTCTCTCAATACTAAAACGAAATTAATTTTAATAATTGATGCATTCGCAGCAACTCCCTAATTTTTCCACGCTTTCAGTTGTTTCGCAACGTACTCTCTTCCATCTGAGCTAGCAGCTTTAAAACAGCAACAACAAAAAGCCTCCGCACAAGTGCAATGCGCGCGCACCCATCTATGTGCGGAATCTGCAGCAAACATCAAACTTTGAACGTGCATCCTGAAATGGTATGCAAGCCAGAACGGTGCCTTTTGTGCTTGCTGGCTGGTGGTATTTACACACACACACACATACATATTAATAATTTCTGGAAAAAGTTATTGAAAACTGTATGCGAACGACTGCTTGAATTTTTATTGGTAGCCAAGTATTTCAACATGTCGAATAGAAAAGAAAAACAAATAGCAAAAAAGCGACCCAATACGGTAAGCAGATGCATTTTCGTAAATTAACAGTAATCCTATGACGTGGTTACAAGAGGAATATTTGTAAATCCTATCGAAACTAAGAAGTGAATTTCACGTTTACAATGAAAAATATATAAGTCATCACAAGGTCAAAATCTGATTCGAGAGCTGGTTACAACAACATCATTTCGAGTACAAAGCTCGAAAATGTTTTTCGAAAACATACCTAGTATTGATGAAAATATTTAAATAGCTGCGGCATGCAAACAACAGAAGACAAAAAATCACAAGTTGAAGGAGCAAATGACTTGAAAACAAACTCACTCTAGCAATAAAGAGAGTTGAATTCAAAATTACAAAAATAAAATCCATGCAACGTAAGCGAAACAAGGCTGAAGAAAAAATTACACGAACAAAAACATGCGGGGATTGCGTATCAAAATGATTTAGCTCAAATAACGGAGAGAGCTCGAGATGAGCTCGCTATTTTGTGTTATTGTTGTTAGAGCTAGGAGACCTTTGATCTAGATCAAGGATCACAACTCGAAGCGTTCTAAGCTCATCCAGCTCTAACACCAATAACAAGATATATCGAGCTCATCTCGACCTGTTTCAATCACCGCATGAATTTTGTTCGTGTAATTTTATATATAACGCACTTACTCAAGTTAAACAATTTCGGTTCACTGTCGCCGCAAGCATCGGATTGCAATACTGGCATGATTTTTGTTTGTGTGGTTTTGTTTTTCAGTCACTTGGTCCTTCAGCTTTTCATTTTTGTTTTGTTTACATGAAATTATTTTGCCACAGCCAATCAAAAAGTTCTCACCCACACTACTTCTTTTCGTAAAATATTTTTGAGTTTTTTACCCAAAATTATGGTGTTGTAAACAGCTTCCGAAGCGGATTTTTGTGTATATCTCTGATCGAGTGGAGGACCGTTACTCTCCTCAGTTTTTATTTTCGTGGTATTCAAAGGATGAGGGAGTATGAAAAGTATACTTCTTCTCTAAGGTATAAAGAGTATTCAGTAAGGCTGTGCAACGAGCCGCATTCGCGCAAACGAACTCTAACAAAGTTGTTTTAACTCTACTCAGTACGTTCAGTTCGATTTTTTAGCTCATATCTCGATATTTTGCTTCTGTTTCTGCATGCGCACAAATCGTTCGAAGAAAGAAAATGAAATCGGCGTTGCGCCATACAGTGGGAAAAAGTCGAACACGTAGGTCGAAACTCATAAGTTGCAATTGCTTAATATTTGCAACGAATGAACTGAAGATAAGTTGAATCGTGTTGCGTATGGCAAAAGTTCAAACTTGTTCGGTCAGATCGTGGCACACAACCTTAGTCTTCAGCAATATCTCGAGCTCAGGATCAGAATTACTGACTATTAAGTAAGGAGTTACTTTGTTTAATTCGCCTTTTGTTAAAGAATGGTTCCAACAATACCATGACGCAGATATTGCAAGTGGCCAAGCACAAAAATGAAGTGAAAACTATCACTTCTTTTGAGCTCAAAAGTCTCAGAATCCGAAAACCATTTATATGTAGCCATAATCCAGAAACCGTTCTAGCGACGAAATTTTTACTGAATGTGATATTTTTGAATATAACAAAATGCACACAGGGAAATGCGGGCCTGGGGGAACGCAGCTCGTGGACCATGTGGAAATAGTTCCGAATAAAAGTGGAAATTGAAATGGCTCGGTTTTATGTGCAACATGTCAGACTCAGTCCAACATATATCGGAACTAGGCTAGAAGTCTACGAATTGAGCAGTTCTACACGACTTCTTTTTTGAAAAGAGCAAAACGTTCTTCTTCAAGAGCACACTTATAAATCTGATATAGTAATAATGGAGAAAATACCTATATACCAGCACAATCTTATGATATGCCTTTTTGACTAATGCGATAAATTTAAGATTTTATTTGATTAATGCTTAAACACAATCAACATCACTCAGCAGTTCAAAAATAAGTGCAGTTTTAGGAAGCATATTTTCAAATCAGTGCAAAAGCGACTCATTCGTTGAGAGGTTCAGAAAAGCATTCTTATACCATACACCATCGTTTCCGTGTACCAAATTGATATGTGGAGGTATTTCTTTAATTGTTTTTCAGCACATCTAGTTATATGTTTTCATTTCCTGAAGAAATGCAACGAAAATGAATCCCTTCACCCTATTTTTTGCATATTCTTATTTCGCTCAATTTTATTCTGTGACAATATCGTGATTGAGATTTTAAGTTCCGCATTGATTCCTTTGTTGCATTTTTCTGTAAACAAAATCACACAAACTAGAAAACGGCAGTCACAGCATAACTTCAAAACTATGCTGCTATTTTCTATAAATTTTTGATACGATGTTGAAGTTTTTTCTCTTCACATTTTAATTGAATGAAACGGTTTTCCAATTTAATACAATTTTTCTCTAATTAAATTAAAAGGCATTGCGTTTCATACGTTCCACAGTCATTTGATTTAATTAATTAATTGCAATAAAAGCAGCAGCGGTTGCCGGCATAAAATGAATGCCGGCGAGCAATAGCAAGAGCAATGCAATTTATGGTCATTAGTTGTTAATGTGATTTAATTTAGTTATTATGATACTTAAACCGTAATGCGAGCGAATAGTTGGCGTTAAAAAAAATGTGAAAATAAGAAAGGAGCAGTTTTGCAGCACTAAAACGTTAGATTTAAGACAGCAACTCGAAACTATTTGCTATCTCAATGAATTGCAGTTTTTACTTGAATTGCAACTTTTAGTTTAATTATGTCAGTTAGAAAATTTCTCGGTCTTTTGTGTCCTTTATCTTCTTACGGCACATAGTGCATTCACAAATCTCCACAAAATTTGCTCAAGATTAAACTTATTTTTGTATAACTCCTGTTTAACTTTAAGCTAATCGTCCTTACCGGTTTTGTACTTTGCTCATGTCTATTGGCAGTCCAGTGATTGTCATCTGTGTGACCTTATTTGTTGATTTAGTCGATTCATTGTAGTTTAATTTGGGCCACAATGTGCAACCATCACGGTGCATGTGAACTAATTTGGCATTAAGCGCGCCGCAACTTCAAATGCGAGCAGCGTTGTGCAAACGTGTCTATCATATGACAACAATCTAGAACAGTTTTGGCCACATTGTGACTGTCAACGTACCAAATAGGGTCTAATAAAGGCGCTTATTGACAGTGTCTTTTTAGGGATATATTATTTGCTTCAATGTGTCATAATTTCGTTCACTTATGTGCAATAGTTGTGCGCAACGTCATTGAAAGTATGATAGCGGTCATTTTTGAAATTATAAAATGTTCCTACATTTGAGAATACTCTTTATAGCAAAGGTAGCTACTTTTCTAATTAAAAATCTCTGTGCCATTTGCTTCACATTGGAAAATCAACCAACATAACATATGAAGATAGTAGAGGCTAATCCGTTTTCGCACATTTTAATTACAAATTAAAATGCGTACATGTCAAAGCTTACAACACTAAGCAACACTGCAGCAACAACAACAACAAGCAAACACACACATCAACGATGCAGCCAACCAGTGTAAAATGACCAAAACGCAACGATCGAACGCGCACCATTTAAATTTGTGTTTAATTTGTGTAGCAACATGACTTTTGCATTTACTTAATCGGCTGCTGCAATAGAGTAGCGTTAAGCAACAGCTAGCTACAGCAATAACATTAGCACTTTTGCTAATGTTGCTGTTGCTGTTACTGTTCCTGTTGTTGCTGCTGCTCCTACTGCAAATGTTGCTGTTGTTGTTTTGGTTGGCAAAATGCCATTTAAATGAGCGTAAATTAAATGCGGGTTCATGTAAAGTGATAAAAACTAAAGAAGTAGCGCAGCAATAAACGCAACACTGCAAAAATGCAGGAAACACTGGAAATGTCTTAACGCAAGCAGGGAGAGTAAAAAATTAAATTAGCACAAAATTAAAAGCATAGCATTTGGCAACGAAAATAAGCAAAATAAAAATGTTCAAGTATTTAAGCAAAAAAAATAAAATGCATATTATGCTGGCTGGTAGCAACATCAAGTAACCAGCATTATAACAACAGCAGACAGCACCAGCTCGCATATTCAGCATCGGCAGCAAAATCACTAAGCATTAGACATTAGAAAGGTAAATGCAATGTGCGCGCGCGCGTATTCACGATTTAAGAGCTTTTCGAATGAAAATCAGAACGTGAGACATTTGCAATTGACTTTCTTCTTTGCCGTTTGTGCAACACATAGCAACAACATTAAGAAACAGCGGCAACAACAATAGCTACGTAGAATATAGTGGCTAGACTACTGGGCGCTGTTATTGCAACCGCCGCTAGATTCATTGTTATCTGCGATATTGTGTTAAGGAAATAAAAGTGCATGTTGCAGTAAAACAAAACACTTAAGTCGCAATCCATAACATGGATTATTGCGTAAAAGGTACTTTTGGAATTTTTAAAGTGCAAAAAATGTTGACACTTTATCTGAGATATTGAACCATACTTTTAAATTTCAGAACTAATTGTTTCAGAAAAGAGCTAAATTTATATAAACTGTTGATGGAATATAAGTATTTGCCTTTCAACTTCCTTACTAAAGTAAATGAAATGATGTGATTTTGAACGACATTTCAAAAATGCAATTCCCAAAAGAAGTCTTACAGAAATATGTTGCTTTATAATTCACTAGTAGGCCTGCTAGACATTATTTTGTCCGTATACCTTTTACGAGTATATCTCTACCACCAAGTCTCTGTGTCAAATAGTCGTTGAGGTCTGATGATTGTTTTTTTTAAGTACGTGGTGTGGCATTGCCTATTTTTTCTATAACTTCCATAACTTTGTATGCTAAGGACCTTCTACAAACATTTGTACAGAATTTTATCAATCTGCTTTAAATAGTTGCTAAGGTATGTATAAAATAGCTCATTTTTCTCTCACGTGAGGAGTGGTACCGCCCAATTTTCATTGGAACTTTCTTGTGCACAGATTTTACACCCCAGCCAAATCGCATTCATCTGCGTCAATTAATTTGTGGGATACGTTGCCCATTTTTTTCAATTCAACTATGCTAAGAACCTTCCACAAACTATAAAAAACATACACGGAAAAAAAAGTTCAGTAAAAACTGTTGTAATTGTTTTGAGTGTCAATGAGATATTACAGCGTACACACTGTAAGAATGTAACATTTACTCTAAAAATATTTTATGGATGCAACTTCTATATTTTATTATCATCATACTAGTTATAAAGCATACTTCTTAACATAGCATGTGACAGACAACCAGTCTGGCCATTTGCACACAGTTTTCTATTTCTTACCAAATATTTATATTTTATGTCGAATTTTGTACAATGCTGATAACAAAAAAGTAATATCGAATCATAAAATAAAAGGATTATTATGTGATAAGTATTAAAGATTTTACAGTTCACCCTGTAATTTTTATGTGTCGATCAGATGATATTTGCAATATTTATTCAGTATTCAATTTGTGTTGTGCTTCCTGAACACATTGTATATTTTACATTCTGAAACTGTAAAACTAAGGTTTTAGACTGTAATGATCGCAGTTGGCCCATCAATTTGTATTGCGTGTCCCATGAAACTCTATACTTTTTTTTTCGTGTATGGACTAAGTCCTTCGGTAATCGGCTGAACGATTAAGCACATAGAGAGATGTACCCAGTGACGGATTTAGGCTTAGGCTCGTGAGGCCCGGGCCTAGGGCAGCATAATTTGAAGGGCGGTAAAATTTTTGAAATGCCAAAATTTTAGAGGCAAAAAAAAGTAAAGACAATCAATTTTAAAAATTGCTTCAGATAAGTTTTTATAAAAAATTTTCTATGGAATATATTATAATTCAATTAATTAAGTTACTTCTCAATTTGTATGTGTCAGATGTTAGTTAGTTAGTTAGATTAATTATAGTGCTTATCGAGTAATATTCTTTACTTTCTGTTTCTTTAGTGAGATTAATAACACGTGTATGAAGCGTTTTGAAACAACTAAATCTGAATAACTTCTCAATTTGTTTTTAGTGTGAAATAAAATTACCGTAGATATCCATGTATTGAATATCATTTCGAAATTCATTCCTGCCTGATATTGTACATGTCGATCATATGCAAGCAATATGTCAGGCATATATTCAGGCGTTCAGACACGAATCAAAACAATTAATCCTTTAGCAGATTACGTTCCTTGTGCCGCCCATTCTTTAAATTTGGTAGGACCGTGTGCAGTTGAATCAGTAACAGAAGCAGTCGACTTCTTTTCTACTTTGCAAGAACTCTACAATATTTTTACTATATCACACATCGTTGGGAGATCTTGGTGCAGCGTACAAATTTAAGAGTTATGAGTCTTTCTCAAACTCGTTGGTCTGCTCGACATGATGCATGTTACGCATTAGAAAAAGAGTGGTCTGCAATAATTGATGCACTGGGATTTATTGCAAAAAACAGAGACAAGAAACCGGTTGCGCGATCTGAAGCTACAGGATTGCAGCGAAAACTGCAGCATTTAGAAACAGCAATCCTAGTCATTGTTTGGAACGAAATTTTAGAACGTTTTAATGCTGCTAGTAAAAAGTTTCAAGGCTCTCAAGCTGATTTATCATCCGTTGTTCAAATCTATAGTTCTCTGGCTCTATTTCTTCAAGACATGAGAGATAGACAATTTTCTGAATATGAAGAAAAAGCTAAAGCGCTATCCGGAGTTCATGATATCGTTATGATACTCGTCGCAAAAAAACCAGAAAAATTCAGCCAGATGAGTCACAGGTCTGTTTCTGGACAAGAAAATTTTCGGACTAATGTTTATTACCCTATTCTAGACACTCTAAGTGTGCATTTGGTTAGGCGTAAAATTGCATATGAAAAGCTCTACACAAATTTAAATTTTTTTGATAATTTATCTAAAATAGATACAAATGAATTGAAAAACCTGGCCAATCAACTAGTCAGCAAGTATCCTGACGATTTGGCAGAGACGTTAGGGAATGAATGTATTCATTTACATTGTCAACTCGAAGATTCCTTAGCAAATACAGAAGATTTACGCTCGGCACAAAAAATATGCAATATATTGCATTCACGGAGTCTTCGAGACGTTTATCCTAATGTGCACATTGCTCTCCGTATTTTTTTGAGTATTCCGGCTACGACTACGAATTGTTCAGGAGAAAGAACTTTTTCTACCCTAAAAAGGGTAAAAACCTAATTACGTGCAAGCATGGGCCAAGATAGACTTAATGCTCTTGCATTACGGTCCATTGAAGCTCAACTAGTCCAAGAAATTAGTTATGACGATATAATCGACGTTGTTGCGCGGACCAAAGCCGTTACGTAGCAACGACGGACTTGCCATTTTTGTAAAAAAAAATTAAGAACTTTAATGAATTGTTCGCTAGTTAAATGATTCATAATGGTGTATGGCTAACGTTAAATGAAACAAATGTTTGAAACTTGTCATATGACAGCGCTATACTTCCGAGGCACGCGTTATTTGATCTTAGTTTTACATGCCGCTTATTGAACGAAGTTATTGAATCAATCACATTTTTGATAATAATTACTAAACCAAAATTCGTTTTAAACAAATATCTGTTTGTCGCAAAGATTTACTTGATAATAATAACGAAATCACGTAAATGGCGGAAAAAAAACTTTTTTGTACCAAATATATAAAATTGTTTACAACGATTATGCCTACTTTTAAGCTTGTTACATGATTTATTATGTTAACAAAATGATTATAATAATAAGATTTATATCGACTTAAGAAAAAATCGATAATCAAAAATTTGATATTTTGATGAAAACAAGAGTTGCTTAAATCTTTCAACAATATCGTTGTTCAGGACCAAGTCAAGCGGCTTTATGGGTAATTTTTGACCTCAAACCAGATAACATTCAGTCAAAACGTCCAAGGCCGCCACACGAAACCAATTATATTGCTCAAACCTGTTAGCAATTATCACTTACCGTTATAGAATTTTGAACAATTTTTGTGCAACTAGCGTACAATTTTATATTAAAGATCAAAAGGTACCTTTACATGGGTCACCATTGCTTGAACATGGTCTGCATGTGCAAGAAGTTTTATTAATCGCTCAAAAGTTTCTAAAAGAGCTTTTTGAATGAAGTATTAATTTATGAAAAAACGGTATGAGTACTGTGCCACAAACTGTGAAAAAGTTAAATTTTACGTTTTGATCAAATTTTTATTCAACTTGAACAACTTTTAAGCGGTAATAATGCATTACTACTAAAAAACAGGTTATTATTCGAAATAGTTTAAGTGTACCGAAAATTGAATATACGTCAAGTGTTCTGAAAATTCGTCCATTATACAGAATTTACTAAAAATTTGTCGACACTGCGTCAGTAGTTTTTTTTTTTTCACAACTCAAATGAATTTTTGGAATTTTTCAGATTTGGAATATTTGGAAATTTTTTAAAATTTATATAATTTTCAAAGAATTTCATTCAATTTTTTAAATTAAGTCAGCAAAGCATCAATAGCTGAAGTGCCTCGAAGTTCAAAGGCATAACCTTTGCGTCAGATTACTTTCATTCTAATCGTTGCGGCAGAATAACTAACAAACTGCTATCTGCGCTATAGCTTAACCTCATGCCTATTCTTCTTTCGCCCCTTCTGAAGCTAACACACCACAAAAGATTATCCCTTAAAGTGTTAACTTTTAAAAAAAGAAGAAATGAATATCTCAGAGGGTGAAAGACGTCATTTATAACGTAAGCGAAAACAAGGCGTAGTCCTATACATAGTAACCAATAGCCAATCGGTTTATGAAATTCTAAGGCCATGGATACCAAGTCGTATGACTTGCTTTTAGATCTAGGAACTCAAAGTCTCAAGGAACAGCTACCTCACCCTCTGAAGTGAAGTGAGCGATATTTAACTTTAGCTTTTTATGGAAGTTGCTTTTCTAATTTTCTTGCACATTTCTGTATTTGAGTCGTTCAAAGGCCAAGTCGATTTACTGCACTTTTAAATCTTTTTTCATATTTATGCATCACAGCAGTCAATTTATACCCAACTTTTCGCATTTCTTATTGATTTCTCTACTGATTAGGCTGAATATCAGAAATGTCAAAATAAATTATTCGTTTTCCTTTGTGATTTTCTCAATTTTTTGGTTTTATGAAGTTAATCGATTTGGCAAGTGGGTGGCTCATGTGAAGTTTTGATGACGACAACATGTTTAAGACATTCTTTTTTTTTTTTTAACCTACTATGTATTGTGTTGTTTTTGTAGTTGTAGTTGTTTCATTTGTTGTTCTTCTTCTTCTTTTTTCCGCTGTTTAACTTTTCATATATTGCTTCTGTTTGTGATTTTTTTCGGTTCACTTGAGTCACGAATTATGGGTTCAGATTTAATTTTTGCTGTTGTTGCTGTCGCAATTGTTACCAATTTTATTCTCTTTTTCTCTGTGTGCTTTTAAAATTTTTGTTTTTGTTGTTGCTGTTTCTGTTGCATTATAACTGCACACGACAAATAAATGTTATTTCGGTTGTTCTTCTCGTTGTTATTATTGTTAATGCCTTCTTTTTTGCATTTAAGCAAATGCAATTGAATAATAAATGTTGTTCTTATTGTTACTGCTGTTGTTGTTTTTGTCTTTGTTGCTGTTGCTGTAGTATTCGTTGTATAGATCAATTGATTAGATATGAATGTTACGGCTGTGCTGTTATTATGGCGGGTGGGAAATTTCCTGCTGCACCAATTCCCATTGATGACAAATGAAAAAAAAAAAAAAAATATTTTAATGTCTTCATTTTTTTAAGCATTTTCTGAATTTCTATATACGAAACTCTTTTCGCTTGGAAACTAAATTTTGCGTTGTGACTCCGTAAAATTTAATCGAATTTTTTATTGACTTATTTTAAACTTGATTACAAAATGAACAGAGAGACACATTAATATTTTCGATTTGTTATATTAGAGTTCGTTAGAAGAGAATTTAAATTTTCATGGGTTGCAACAAGATCCACTTTTATGAATGTTATTAAAATTTGAAAAAATTTAAATTAACAACATTGTGGCAGATCCGTTTATGTGTGTAGCCTGGCTCAAAAGAGACCGAAATGAGTTCCCATAGCGTTTCACAGCAGTTGGGCCTATGTAAAAACGTCTACAGCAAACTCAAAGAAAATATAAATTACAATCTTACAACTTTAACAAATAACAGAATAAATAAGGTAAGAATTTCCTGAACATACATATGTAGGCACTAAAAAAATATTTATTTCGGTCGTACTCTTTGATTACCAGCCCCCGAAAACAAAACACTCTGTAAACTTGTTATATTAAGTATTCGAAAGTGTAACTGCTGAAACGAAAAAGCTTAGATTGCCCTCTATACATAAAAAAGATTTTAATGTTTTATTTTTCTGAATTTTTAAAATAAAAATGTGAAATCATAAATCTATGTGACTATCCATATTGATTTGTCTAGATTTGCATATGTTCAGTGGTGCCCGTTTATACTCCCCTGGAAACACTACATATAATCACTTGTCTAAGCCCAAATACTTTCCGAACGAATGATAGTTTTAATACAAAGTGCCGTCATAGCAGATTTCATTACTCTCCCTTGGAAAGAACTCTTTGATTGTATTTTCGTAATTGTAATTTATAGTCTTATTTAATTAATTAATGGTTTTTTGCAAATTCTCAGAAAACATTTGTGATTTGACAGTTTAAAAATTTTGCTACTAATCATTATAATCAATTCCAAGGGTATCGAAAATTAATAAGTTGATATTCGAACATACTGCGTTACGAATAAGATGTTTTTACTTTGAGTAGTTTAGCTTAAGCGTCGAATCCTAGCTTTTTCGATTCTCGTAAGGAAATTGAATTCTGTATGAAAGACATAGCGGTTTACATATCTGTAAATTACTAATCGTAAATTCTGTAGTTACTTCATCTTTACAAAACTCTAGTTAGCATTATATCGGACTTGCACGCGTCCCGTGATTTTTTTTTTTTCCTAAGAAAATCACTCCCTTAAAATCTCATTCTTCATTCTCTCTTCAAAAGTAAAAAAAGAACACACAATATTAACATAGATTATTCTTTGAACTTCGAAGCCAAATTCAAACGGTAAAAATGAGAAGAAAAAAAAAAAAACAACAATAATAATTCCGAATTCAAGAAGCAGCATAATTAACGAAAAATCAAGCGATAATATTTCTGTGAGTTTTTGGAAAAACATTATTCTAAAAAATGGTCTTTTTCTTTGATAAATAAAATTAGTATATAATGTTTTAAAAAAGAAATTATTAAAATTGGCTCAGTATATATTACGCCAAAGCGTTACAAACCATATTCCAGTATGAGTATTTAAATAGTTACAAATAACTCAAATTGGAACAAATAATTTGGAGCTTAGGTAAGAAAGGCAACTTTCAAGTAGACGTCTTCGGATGCATTTTTTTCATTCCAGCTTTAGTTTAATTATATAAGGTTGGAACAATTCCAAATTGTGGGTCTATCTTTATTATTTGATTCTTCTCGAACTGTCAAAGTTGAGCAAAGTTGGTTAATATGAAGAAAAAAAAAAACTTTTTGTGTTAGGATATTGATTTTATATTTCGTGTAATTTTTTAATTAAAATAATTATTTCACTTAATAACTATGCCGAATCTTGGTGATTTATGTCGCGTTGTTGCTTCGAAGGAAAACGTTCCATCTTTTGTGTTCCTACAAATGAAGGAAAGCGTCGACAGTGGATCGATAGCTGCGCCAAGGACTCGAAAGGATCATCCCGTGTTTGCCAAAAGCACTTCGACCAAATTGATTTCATCAATTCTCCTGGAAGTAAAAAGTACAGACAGATGCCATCCACAAAACAAAGGCCCTTTTCAGGGCCAAAAATGCTTTAAAACCAAAGAGATTAAAAAGTTATTTAAAAACTAAATATAGCAATGGTTGAATTACGTAGTAGTTAAACCATGAATGTAACATTGAAATTGGAGAAGGTGTATTCGCAGAAGGTATGTCTATGGTATTTAAATGATTTGGTGCATGATCCTCTGGTACCCAGAATGGTTTGGTGACTTAACAACAGCTGGGTGGTCACAGCTGATCACTTGGGTTACGCTTAACCTTCACACGGTTACCAATGTTTTACTACGGTAACGGTCACTATTTACATATGTAAATATTTTTGTTTTCATACAAAATGTATGCGAATTTACACATTCACTATGATTTTTTAATTTGAATACTTCGTTATATCAAGAATTGATAAAGCTGCTATGGTTACAGTATTTTTGGGGGCAACCTAGGATTCAGTTTCTGCGATTCTTTGTCAGTTTGTTTTGAAATTCCTTAGTAGAAGTGATCTTTGTAATTAAAAATATATAAATATATATCTCACATGTGAAAATGGCAGATAAAAGTAAACAAATTAAAATTCTGAGTGCTTCTTCTGTGGCTCAGTAAGTACAGGATGAATTATTTTTAAACATTGGAAAACTTAGCTATTTTGTCAATGTTCAGGTTATCGTATGAAATGCAGGCAAAATATAATGAGTATTTAATTGCCAATGTGGGCTCGGATGAGGACAATACGGAAACAGAGGTAACAGACGCCAGGGAAGGACATGATGGTGTATCAGCCTGAAGGATATGATGGGGAAGCCTCTGATGCTGAAATTGAATTCCATCTCTTAGAACTAGGGCACTGAGGCGACTCAGAAAATGAGTTCGAATTTGAGGATGAAACCGAGGAAGCTGAAATAGCAGGAGCGCCTTATTCTAAGGAGGAAGGAGAAAATTTTTCTATGGTTATGGATGGAACAATATTGAGCGAAACTCCGCCCGCCTTGCAACGAATGAGGCAGTAAAATATATTTCGAGAAACTCGTTTTATACTGTTGGAGCAACTATTCACTCGCTGAAAACTGACACTACTGAAAATTTTGTTCCGGATGGACGTGATCGTGGTCATTCCAAAGAAAAAAGATCTTGCTATATATCCTACCACGAGGAACACAAACGAAAACGCGCAGCTAGGAAAATTTGTATCCAGTCCAAGAAGCCTGTTTGTGTTGAACATAGCAAAGTTCAAACAAAATGTGAAGACAGCTTCAAAAACTTAAAATAACTAAATAGTACAATAATAAATTAATAAAATTTTTTTAGCTATCGGTTTTTCAATAAGCTATTATTGAAAAATGCCTTCTTATTATTAGCTAACATTGTAATAACATAAAATATGCCCATAAACAAACAAAATGTCTGATATAAAAAAACATGTTAACATATATGTAAATAGTAACCATTTAAGGGATAAAAACGACAGTTTTTCAAAAAGTAACGAAAAAAATCAATATTTACAGCGGTTTTTAAGTTTTTCGAAAAGAGGTTGAAAAATTAGTCACTGAGTCGAAGCTTCTTGAGAATCGCATCACGAATAAGCGAGATACAGCAAATTATAAATTGCGATATTAACATATGTTAATAGTGACCGTGTGATGGTTAATACTGACAATTGAATATGAACATAAAATGTAGATTTTTATGTTTACAGTTACATATAAAACGCAATAAGCAATAAATAAAATATACCTTTTTTATTTGTCCTTAAAATTGGAACTTCTAAATGTTTTCATATTTTACAGTACAATAATATTTATTCTCATGCGATTTAGCTTAGCAAATAAGTTATGATCCTAATTCACACATGTTTTATCAAAAACATTGTCAAATCGCAGCACCGTCGGCGCGGCGCTTATCTAGCCAAGCTGTGTAACCTAAATCTGGACCAGATTCTACATTTGCAATATGTATAAAATGATAATATGTGAAAAATGAGCTCAAAATTTGACATCGCACCGGTAAACTAGCTTGACTTACCACAGCGCCCGATGCAGCGCATATCCATGATTTATAGTTAAACACTTGACTGAGCTCCGATTGTGCAACCATATATTTAATTGAAATTTGTTATTGAAATAAAGTTAAAATAAAAATATGCTTAACAATGGAACGTTGAAAAATCCAACGTTCCATTTCTTACATTCAAGAATTTGTTCATTTTTTTAACGCAAATCCGTTTAAAATAGGACTTTACCTGATGTTAGTTATAATGAACATTTCTCATTTATAAAAATATAATCTCGTTGTTCTTTGTGTAATTGCGTATGTTTATGGAATTAATGTTTGTTCTTTTTTTTTGGTTGTTTTGATTATGCTGTTGACAATTTGAGAAGAGATCTTCTATGCTCAGAGAGGGTTGCAATTTCAAATTTTGACAAGATGCTCCAACCTTATATCATTAAACCATGATTCCAACAATGCATTAACGTCAAAACAAATGATTAGAAAAAACCAACATTAATTTCGGAAAGTTCATCAATCAAGTTGAAATTGAAAGATTTTCTGCTTGTAAAGAATAAAAAATTTAACTTGATTGGATGCAACTGAAAAATTTCGAAATCGATGGGAATGTGTAACGTTCTAAGTTGAAAATACATGGTTACATATTTTATTTTCTAGACAATACTTTGAAACAATTAAGATTTTATCAAAAATGAGTTAAGATTTCCCACTCGTGTCAATGGAGAATGCCTTATGCACAATTAGTGCAGCGCAATATACGAGCTTTTCTGCATTTTCACATGTGTCCAGATAGCAACGCATACCCGGGTTTGTTACTGGCAAATTAATGTAGTGTAATATGCACGCATGCGCAACACACTCTCATAATCTACAGCAACATCAGCATCAGCATCAACATCAACATCAACAGAGCTGCTGCCTGCCAACCATTCTTGGCATTCATGTCATACCGTGCGCATACCAAAAGCTTAGAGCATGGCCAGCATTAGAAGATAATAAAAATGCGGCTAAAACAAGAACATCCGCCAAACAAAACGGGATGCAATGCTATGCCGCCACCATTTGGACACTCAATTGTTGTTGCAACTTAACTAAGGCAACTTTGCTGTTACTGAAATGCCAGAAATGGTAACAAACGATTACATAAATTTATGCGAAACACTTTAAAGTAATTTTCAGCTACATTTATAGCCAAGCTTATACGCAACTAAAGTAAAGTCATACAAGTAACTGCAATGTACTGTGTACATAAAAAAGATATGACCATAATGATCACAAGGAATATTAGCGAAAAAGTTGGACCATTTTGTATATATTGCATTTATTACAATGGCATGTAGAATATGTAAGAAATTGTGAAGTTGAAAATACGTTCGTACAGAAATAATATTTCTCAGTAGTTCATGTTGAAATTTTGTAGATAATGTAACAAAGTCTTAGCCAGCAAATTACATCAGCTATTTTAATTCTATACCTTAGTTTTTCAAACTTTTTCTACACGTGTAAAATATTCAACACAACATTGACAAGAAATAATAACCACGCTTAGATTGTGGCAAGGCGATACATATTGCAATTGATATTATTTCTTTTTTTTTTTGTCTTGCTACTATTACTATTATAACTACTCTTCTACTACTATTACAGCTGACTACTTTAGTTGTTGATATTATTGTTTTTATTTGTGTTGTAGTTAGTGTGTTACGAACATTTTATCGCCATTGCTGCCGACATTGCACTACTAATGCGATAAACATCTACCGAAATCTTTGCATTAACAAGTGAAAGATTCGTCTTTTATCGCTCATCTGTAAGCACTTTATCACTTGAGTGTTAAACTGTCTATTTTTGGTATCGTTGCAAGTTCCATAATTGTGCCGCTGATTAGAAAAATTGGAAGAGCAGAAACAATAGTAAAGCTCAGTAAATGAGATATTAATTAAATATTGACAGATTGCTATGCGATAGTTTCATTTTTAGTCAAAGAGCTCAAAAAGGACATGACACTTAAGGCATAAATGCAATTAAGTTACGATATGGAAAATAATCTCAATTAAAGATAAGAAATTTATGATTGTTTACCAAATTAGTACTAATGGACTCTAAGATAAGTGAAAATGATATCCAAAAGGTACTTCTATCAGTTTGCGGTACCTAATTTGATTTTACTTTAAAAAGTCAATTTTCTCCGCTGAGACTTATGTTAACGAATTGTTACATGATTTTTAATAACGAGCTTAACAACACACAAAAAAGGATTCTGACCAGTTTATTGTGTGCTTGGTCAAGTGGCTGAGATGAAAGTTTTCTATATCTTTTTCAATTAAGTTAGATTAGTTTAGATAAGAGTAGCAGTCCGGTGCATTTATAACAGCTTGTGGTCCACTGCGATAATACAGAACAGTAATTTAATTCATATGGCAGAACCAATCATTCGACAATTTTAGTGACCGCTAAGCCAAAAAAAGGGTTTTTCGCTCAATAACTCGTAAAGAAAACCACACCGACTTGATAGACTTAATACCTTCGTATGACAAGAATATCACTTTCATCATTTTAACACACATTTTTTTGGCTAAAAATGCTCTTTTTATGTTGAAAGCTTTTAAGCAACGTAACTTACTGTCTAAAACTCCAACATTTTGAACGAACTATTTATGTTTGAAACTTCGGTTTTTATTGTAAGCCTTAAAATGAAGAAATGTGCCTCAATTCTTATCACACGGAAACATCACGGGCATGAAATCGATTTGATTTTATTATCATTACGCTTACTTTCGCGTTTCTATACGAAACTTATTTTTTATATCTCCTTAAGCGTTTATACGCCAGTAGTGCACCAACTGCCATAGTTTTTCTGGCAAATATTGTATAAGCTAATTTTAGCCCATTCGTGAAAAATAAAATTTAATGAGGTGTAGATATAGCCCAATACTACATTCAATTGTTTTAGTGTCATTGTTATCTTGTATTTTATGATATAACCAAAGTCTTGGTATAACTTTGCGTCAATAGCCCTCTGTGATATCTAGAATAGAGTTCTCAGTGATTATTGTGTACATAAAAAAACGATTATTTCGTCAAAAGTACACATTATGTTAAGGCAATAACATTTGTCCATAGGCCCTTACAACTAACTTGAGCAGTAAATTACCGTCCAGCTACGGTTTCGTTTCAAACAAACAGCGTGCGATTTGATTAAAGGCTCATGAGCCGATTACTTGATACCTATATCAACGCGGGAAGCCTTTAAATTACACTCACCCACATCGATTCTGTTCGAATTAAGTGTCCCTATTCGATACATTTTTTTTTTCATTTGCCATATTGGCTGTCGTCGTGGCAGCCTTGATTGCAAGAACCAATCGGAAGGTTCAATTCAATTCAATGAGGGCAGCCACGATGATAACTATGGCGACACAAATGTATTGAAATAAATAAAGTTATGAATCGGTTTTGGAGTCACCGGGGCCCTCCAATCTTCCTGAGACAGCGTTTTGCACCAAATATTGTTAAAATTTAGAAACCGCCGCTAGGTGGAATTCCCTGATTTCAAGATCTATTTCCGACGTTTTTCCATCGACTGGTGCAAGATGATTATTTTCTACGTATGTAGTTGAAATCATCAGAAACGACATTATCCAACCTCATTTCAAAATTAATTTTTGAATTTCCCAAAATTTGATGCAGTAAATTTTCTCTTTTTTTATGTAGGACCAAGTTCTTTTTATATGGGAACAAGTTCACCAGAGGTGGATTACCTTCCCTCACCCGAAAATCCCCTTTTGACCTTACCCATTGATTAATGCAATAAAGTTTTTTCCAGGAACGGGTACGATGCTGGTAACTTCCAATTTCGGAAAAATTGTGGAAAAAAAAAAATTAAAAATAAATAATTTTTCTCCCTAGAAAAAACCGAAGAATTATTTCGTTGCTTTTTTTTATGATTGATTCAAAGAACTATTTTCTATTGGATTTTCAATGCTTTTTTTTTGATTTTCTGATACTTAAAAATCCAAGTTGCTGATTTTTGATTTTTTGTGTACTCGTCAATCTATTGAATACTTGAAATATTCAAAAATCCATCTCAACTCATTGCCAGATTATTTAATAATCCACCACAAAAGATTGCTGACTTTTGGATATTCGGCAATGATTTTAAAAATATTACCAGAAAAAAAATAGTTTTTTTCCGCATTTTGAACAACAAACAGCAGCAGCTTCCGGCAACATACGCAATGCAAACAACATCGTAACAAAGCAACTGTTGCACACCACACTAATAACAAGTCAATAAATAATAATTGTACAAGAACAAAACTGAACAACAGCAAATTTTAAGTTTTCAAAAAACAAAAAAAAAGAAGCCAATATGAAAAAACCCCTTAACAAAATATAAATGTTGTACATTATTTTTGCTTAAGTAGCAAAATTATTGCTAACAACTTTTATTGCACATTCGCCAAGTGCAACAAGTAGGATTCCCATGGTAAAATTTCATTTTTATGTACTGTTTAACATACGATTTGTTGCTGCCATTTTTTTTGTCTGTTGTTACTGCGATATTGTTGTTGTTGTTGTTGCCTGCCTACTACTATTTCAACTGCTACTAATATTAGCAATCAGCTAGTTAGTTTGTTTATCGGCGCAGTTTTGTATTGTAAATTTATGCTAATGTTTATTATGTCCAACATGTTATAGTTTTCACCACAGAGTGGATGTTCGTTTTTTTTTCTTCTACCACTTCCACATGACTCTTTAGTCTTGAAGTAGTGGTAGCAGTAGCAGCAATGTAGTGTTCTTTGCTGCAATTTGGCCATCAAAACCTACATTTTAAGTGAGTTCAAAGTGAGGCGTTAACGTGAAAATTGCTACTTTCTGTTAAAGTTTTTATATCAGAGTCTTGCTTAAATGTCTTTGTAAGAAGCGTTTTGCGTTAAGTACACTTTACAAAGTTTTATATTACAAATGGCGAGGTCCTTATCAATAATCCAATTTAGATTTTTTTAAGACTTAACTCCTTAAGTTTGTAAAAACTTTAATGTAGTTAATGATCTTATGAAATAATGAGTTGTATGATATGATGCAGGAGGAAAAAGTAAAGTGATGGATACGTGTTAATTTTGAACTTCGGCCGATTATTGTCGCAAAGGGTAGCACAGAGGAAAGTAATACCAAAATTATATTGAGTAATTAAAAAAATGATATTTTGTATTTTACTATAAAATATGGATGAGCAGTCGAAGCCGCTGGTACTGAGAAACAAGCTGGATCCAACTATATACTTTATAGCAGGCATGGCCAGCAGAGCTAAGTACGGGAGCTGAAAATAAGTATTCACTTGATTTAATTAGCCAATGCGTAAATTTGCAAACTCAAATTTCGAGAGGTGAAAAAAAACAAAAAATGCGATAAGGGCTATCGCAACAACAATTACATACATTGCTTTTCGATACACAATTGTTAAGTCAAATGTCTTGCGACATTTTTCGTTGCAAGCGGCGAGCCAAGGTGCACGGTGGCAAGATTTCACTTTTTTGATTGCAAAAATCATAGCTGAAAGAATAAAGACTTTTTCATAATGTTTTTTTTTTTTCATATAATAGGGAATTTTTATAGCTAATACAGTGGTAAATTTTGTTTGAATAGGTTTGCAGAGTCCGACGCAATTAATTATTGAAGTTGAGTTTTTTGTAGGGAAGAAAATTACATATCTTCTGCATGTAGAAATTAATTTCTGTTTTGTTTGTCGCAAATAGACATTAAAACCTGCAGAAAAATGTAATTGAAATGTGAATGGACTTGGTATAAGAATCTGAAATTACAAAAAAAATCAAAGCGGATTTTTAAATTTGGTGAGATAATTATTTTTTTTTATTGTATTCATAACAACCCAGCAGGTAATTCAACAAGACCTTCTCCAGAGAAGGCCTGCTCCGATTGTAAGAGGCCTTCTCAAAACTAAATTTTCATGCAAATAAAAACATGAATGCTAATTTTTTTTTTTTTTTTATTATGTTTTTTGTTTTTATTTACAATCTGTCAATATTAACAATAAGTAAATTTTATAAGAAGTGCCTTACCACAGCAGGCGTGCTATTATGCCTTCCCGCAGCAGAAGTGGCTGGTCTTCTGTTTCATGTTATGTTAAAGTGGAAGAGTGTTGTGTGAGGCCTTCCCACAGCAGCAGAGCTATAAGGCCTTATATTAGAAGGCAAAGAAGAAGGACTTCATGTATTTTTTTATTTCATGTATTGCAGTGTTTTATGATTCGACATTACTTTTTTGTCATTGGATTGTACTTATACGACATCAAAAGTAGATAAATGGTTAGAAGTAAGGAACGGTGTGCATGTTGCTAGGCTGGTCTTCTGTTTCATATTATGTTAAAGTGGAAGAGTATTGTGTATTCAATGTCAAATTATAAATTAAGAAAACGATAAAAAGAAACATTTAACTAAGAGTCTTACGACGTATGAAGATTTAATTTTTTCAAAGTACTTCTGTGACCCCCCCCTTCTACGGTAAGCGCTCTAAGAATGGCTCTTCACGCAAGTGATGCAGGAAGACATGCTTGAAGAGTATTTCTATCAGGCCTGCTAAAGAAGGCCTGTTTTATCGGGACGTTTCATATAAAAAAGAAAGTAAGTTTGAAAGGACGTGGCAAGGCCTTAATCTTACCAAGAAACGCCTGCTAGAAGGCCTGCAAGCTCCTGCCTTTGCCTACTGGGAAGCTACAAATTTTGAACCATAATTTCTTGTAGCATTACTTGAGCTGATACATCCGTGATATGAATGGAACGGTCACTTTTTTAGCTGCTATTATGTTGGTAGAATATCAACGTTGTGTCTCTTTAAAGAATTTTGTAACAAAGGGTATTTGTCCTAAGTCCAAAGTCCATAAACAAAATCAAGGCATCATCATTACTGCATTTGGTACTGTGTGTGTATTCGACGAAGTAGGGATACTGTCTTTAATTCTTTTTTGTTCGAATTGGACTTGCATGCTTTTATTTTTTCTTCACCTTTGCTATATTTAACTGTAATGGCTGTGGAAAGGTTGTCCACAGGGAAAGTTTCAGTGCAATCCATAATTTTTCTTTTTTTTTTGTAAATGCTGAACACTCGGCAATTGGTTTTTGAGGTCTTCCTCTTGCAGATTTATGTGTGGTTGGTTGTTCGTCGGATATGCCTGCTATTTTGTCCATGTCGAAGTGATTTTTCATTTCCAGCCAATCTTAATTTTTTGTAATAAACTTCTTTTTTGTACGATACGTTCCGATATAAGTTGGTTAAAAATTTTTCAAAATCAGATATCTTATGCGTTGAAAAACTATTTTCGGTAATCTGAAGATAAACTCTATTGACTTGACCTGCTTTGAAATAGTTGGAATGATGTATCGTCTTTTATTTACATGTTGAATTTATCAATTTTTTCGTAGTATAAGTTGAGAAAAGTTCTCTTGTAGGAATGAATTGTTTACGTGTTGGAACGACTTTACATGCACTATAATTTTTCTTTTGTTCTACCCTGCCCTTGAGATCCTTAGATCAGCTGTTACACTACCTGTATTTCCCAAACATAAATTACCTGTAATGTGAAATTCACTGAAAGGGTTAATAAAAATTACTTGATTATGGTAAAACTAAGCAGGTTTAACATATTGTAAAATTTTAGTTTGTTTTTTCTTTACACAAATCCTTATGTAAATTTCCAGATTTCAGAAAATTTACCTTCAACACGATTAGTGCAATCAGAAAATATTTCAATTAAGGCATTATTGTATATAATAGATTCAAAAATTAAAAGACGTAGTTTTTAACCAAAATAAATGGTGCGCCTATCATTAGAGAAAGTGGGCAGGGCCTTTAGTTTTATTAAAGCGATTTTAGTTATGAACTAAGACGAATCAGACAGGCATTGCACACCAAATTAAATGTTTTCTAGGTAAAGGTTTAAGATTTAATATTTCTAATATGCGTATGGACTTAGGGTGCTATATCCAAAGGATTGTCGATAAAAATCGCTCAAGCACCCAAAAAAACAAACTGCGGTGCCTAGTTTGCTCTGAGGATATGTTAAAGAAGAGTTAATGATTATTTGTGTGGAAGCTCATCTAGAAGTTTTATGAAATTTATTATTTACTCCAATGAAAGCTCAATAACAACGATAAAAACTGTCATTCAAAAAAAAGAAAAAATAAACAAAATTAGTGCACCAATTTTTTTTTGTTGAGTCAAATTTTTATAATTTTTCGCCTTTGCACCACAGTGTAAGCGTCATGTTACTTTAGATCCAGGTTGAATGAAAAGAGAGCCTCATATTAAGATTTTGAGGGTATTGAAGAAATTTACCAAATGGTTGTATTTTTCGTATAGTTGGATAAGATCGCTCGTACCCTTGACATGCAAACTTGAGCATTAAGAGAGGCAATAGTTGAGGTTATTTGCTTCAAAACTTACATTTCTTCTACATTCCAACTTTTTCCAATTAGTAAGCCAAAACAAAAGGATCACCGCATTCTCTGGGACAAGAAAGAGACTCAATGTATAAAGTTCAGTTTGAGAAGCAAAACAAAATATCCCCAATTTTTCCTAGCTAAAATGATATATACAAAGGTTGCAAGTGATACCAATGCCGTAACACAAAGTTTTACTTCTGTCTTTTTTTTTTGCCAGTGTATTTCTTTACTGTTTCAATTTCAGAGCCTGCTTGTCTACCCTTGCTTGATTTTCTCACCATGGCTGCGCATTTTGCGGTAGCTGCTTACAATATTGTTGAGCTCTTAATAGAAAATTACAGCAACAGCTAGAGCAGTAACAGCAACAAGTTGCTAGTTTGTGAAAATTGTGCTGGTTGGCAAGAGAAAAAAATTAACTCAAAACTAAAAAAGAACTTACCAAGTTATCGAAGAACTGGCGCAGTAAATCATCAAGTGTTATCGTTTGAATAAATATTGATACGGCAGCGGCAAAAATCCGTTGTTGTTGCTACTTGCGGCTGCTGGTGCTGGTGATGGTGTTGGCAACAAAATTGTTACTCCTTGTGCTTCGATTAAATTCAACACCACCACCACCAGCACCATTATTTTGTCGGCGGCATTTAAAGGCCGATTGCTGGCTGACTGGCAAGTGGCTGTGAAAATCGTTAATGCTTCCGCTAAGGTGTGGCAAATAGAGTCATGAGCAACGCCTTGCAATATAGTAAGTTTCTATTAGAGATTGCGTTTTTTTTGTTATTCATTTTTGTTCGCACCATTTTAATTTAAGGTGTAAATTGCTGAAATTAATTTAGCATAAATAAGGATGATGCAGCAACAACAAGAATGGCAGCATTTGCCGAGAATACCAAGTGCATTGCTGTTGCACGAAATCAATTGGTGTGGAGTATAATGGGAAAGTTATGATATTAATTCAATATGCAATGTGATATCATTATATTTATAAATAGCATATTCTTTAAGACCACAACTAATGCCAATAATAGAAATTATTATGTTTGATTTTTCAACAAAAAATATATACTTTCTCCTTAAAAATTATAAGGCAACTATTATGGATAAATGGTAAAAACAAATTTAAGTAAATAATTTCAGAAGTCTCTCGATATTGGTTATAACCAATTTAATCTAACCACATTAACGTTGACGAAGATCAGACTAAGCCAGCACATACCAGTAAAATTTGCCAACTTTGATGCTGGAGCAACGCAAAGGAATATTTTTTAAACAGTGTCTTCTTTACACATTTAGTTTGTCTGACCTGGTACGGTTTTACCCGCTGTCACCAGCCTACTTTTTTGATTTTGATTTTATAACGAATATTTAGAAGACCTCACTTATGCCGGCAACATATGCCAATAAGATCCAGTTTCCAACTGGATTGGATATACGTTTCGTTAAAGTGGAGTCCTCAGAGTACAAAAACGTGGATTTCTTGTAATCAAAAAATACGTTAATCGGTAAATGTTGTACATAATATACGATTTACGAGAATGATTCATTTTCCGCTACATAATGAGTATCTTGAAGGATTAATAATAAAAGTTCATGTAAGAATTGCAGAGGAATCAGGATCATGAGACCATTATCTTAAGTTATAACTTAAGTTTTCTCAGTCGGAATAATAATAGGAATGATGTTATTTTTGACCTCGCCAAAAATTAAATATACTACACCGTTTAACAGTAAAAGTGCGCGTCTTAAATTTTAATCAAAGGGGTAGTTTTGCACCACACTACATGCTGGCTGGTTTGACATATCATGCGCGCTCAGAATTTGACATTATTTACCTAAATAGCTTTCAGTGCAGCCATTTGAATCGGTTAAAAAAGATCGATGAAGTTGAAAAAAATTGGAATGCTTAAAAAATGCGTGTGACAAAAAAGTCCAAAAAGGATGGAAATTGTTGAAAGGGATTGAATAAGTGTAAAAATTATAGAGAATTTTCAAAAACATTTTGAAAAATATTGAATCAGCCGTAAAAAAAATGCAAAAATGTGGAAAATTTCAAAGTTTAAAAAAATTAGAAAAGTTGGAAAATGTTAAAAAATGCTACTTCCTTTTTGCCAATTCCGCCTGCTTCTGATCGCTATCCGCATTCGAAATATTATTACTATAGCTCATATAGCTTGCGATATATGCTGTAATTAGTTCTATTTAGGGCGGTGACAAGCCCACTGTAAAAATTCATCCGATTTTGATCCAGATTAGCTTTTTAAGAACAACATTCTTACAGCAAGCCTTACGTATTTCAATGCTCACGTATTTCAATGCCACTTAAGGTATTTTGGTGCTATTCCGCCTGCTTTTGATTCAGATAAACGTTTCGGGGCCATTTCAGGTGAAGACGGCAGTATCTGAACACCGCCTCAATTGTACTGTAAAAGGTGCAAATACTTAGTTTTTTTTTTTAATGAGGCTTAGTTGTCAAAATATGGACTTCTAAAAATAGACGTAATATGAAGAATGGATTTTTAATAAATTTTGAATAAGATAATAAGCAATGTGGTCTTTATAGGAAATTTACTGCTCTTTGCAATAGTGAAATCAGATTTAAAATTTTAATTTTTTTTTCCGGAGGAAAATCAGAAGCGAACGTTTGAACTTAGAACTTAAACATTTCGACATATTTTATTTACACCAAAGCCTCGATTTGCGTCGTTAATTGGAACCGCAAAACGACGACGCAAGTCGAAACGACGCAAATCGAAATCATTTTTGCATGTATTTGTACCAGTTTCTTGTTAATTGGTTCCTGGTTCCTGGTTGTAAGTTTTATGAAAAAAATGGATATTTTTTAAAAACAACACCTTTTTAAGTCTTCTGTTAATATTTTTAAAAAATAAATTTTTAATTAAAAACATAAAATTCATAAAATATAAATTAAAAATGGTTTAAATTAAAAAGTTCAATTTGTTCTCACAGTTGTAGGAGCCAAATCAAATTTTTTTGCAATTTCAATCGCCACTTCACCAGACTTACAACGTTTAAAAATTTCTAGTTTTAGTTCCAAACTTATTTGGTTTCGTTTATTATTCATTGGCGATAAGTTATTAAAATTTTTTTAAAACTAAATTTAATATAAATTCAAGATGTTTCTGTATCAAAAATCTATTAAAACTAATTTTCAATCGAAAAACATATGATTTACTAATAAAAATTGGGTTCCCCATTAAACAATTAGAATTTGAAGCAATTTGAATTTGAAGTCCTGATAATTGCACTGAAAAAAATATTTTAAAATTATTCAAAGATAATTTAAATTTTAACGACGCAACTCTGATAATCCGAAAATTTATAAACGACGCAACTTCGAAAACGACGCAAACCGAGGCTTTGTTGTACTTTATTTTAATTTTAAAGTATAGCTATAGTGGGTCAAAAAAATCATATATTTTTTTTTTTGGATCCGACACACGAAAACTAGTTCCTAGGTACCTCTAGAAAGTACTTACAAAATCTGAGCTTTTAATATTAACGAGAAGATTATGCTCATCATAGTTTTGCATTTTTAATTTAGTCTCATATCAAAATGGTCATATCTTATCACCCATAGATTGTTAAGCCAGTTGCATTGTCAGTATTTATAGCAAATCAAACGCTCTACAAAAATGATCTCAAACACTTTTTTCATTAATCTTACCATTTGAAAGATATTCAAGGTCAAAGATTGAAGTATTTTAAGGAAAATTATTTTTTTGTTTTGAATTTTGTAACTTACTAAAAAATAATTATTGTCAAATGAGCTTCAATTATTTCTATAGGAAATTGAACGCTCTACAAAAAACGTCTCATGTGGTTAATTAATTGCTCTAACCATTTAGAAGATATTTGCAGTAGAATCTAGGAACTAGTTTTCGTGTGTCGGATCCAAAAAAAAATAAAGTATTTGATTTTTTTGACCCACCCTAATACAGATAATATGCAAAAAAATTTCAAATGTGATCTACATTAGTTGACAAGAGATATGAATTGAAGTGCATACGTGCCGCGTTTTATATGGTACATGTCCCTTGCTTAAGTACTTTAATTTGTCTAACCAACAGAGAAATAGAGAGGAAAAGCGCACATAAGAGATGAATCTTTTTACGCATTTAAACTTAAAACTTTAGAGCGTATTTGTACTATAATGTGAGTTTTCAGTACAGAAATTGTAGGATGCGTGTTGCAATCAATAAATGCAGTAAATTTCAACTCTTTTTCTTAGAGTTTACGTTTATTTTTTAAAATTGATTAACATATATATACCGGGAGCCTACTTTGAACTTTTCTACCTTTGACCAGAGTACTATTTCACTTCTTTTTTTGAAAAATGTACCCAGGTAAAAGTTCTTAGTCCAGCAAATAATAATTTTTATCTAACACTTTTACTCCTTCTTATATAATATCTAATCCATCCGGTTAGAGCGTTTTATGATCAATAAACATAGGCGACGACTGTGGGGGTACGCGGCACTTTTTTCCCTCCAAAAAACATTTAAAGGGGCATTCTCCCAAATATTTTTGAAAACAAAGATCAATACTTGAAAACACAGTATGTACAAAGCAATTTCCCGGGAAGAAAAAAAAAGCGTGAGTTTAACCTGAAATCAAGCACAGTTCAGCCTGACAGAATAAAGCTCCGATTTCAACGTTGGGTTAGCCTGGTGTTACAAGGTAAGCAACCAGCCTGGGAATCAAGCCAGAAACTGAAACTACCTTATGGTACTACATATGTATGTGGGCTGCCAAGTCATCCCAGTTTTACGTGCGTGTTAACGTAAGGTGGCTCGCCAACCTGCGATAATTTCTACCTTGAGCCCCAGGCAGTTTCAAATTGAAGTTTTCAAACCTGGGCCAAGATTCTTTTGAAGCGGCTGCAAAACCGAAAGAATTTCTCAAAGCGATGAAATCTTTGGAGTTCTTTTTTAAAATATCTTTTATAAGAAAAATGTCTTCTCACGTAGATGCTTCCAACACGACCATTCAGAAGAAACAATTTCATTTTGGTAATGTTAAAATACTGATCAAAAATTTTAGTGAAACTATTGCAAGCTTGAGAGATGAATTCACAGTGATTTGGAACGAAATTGATAAAGAAGGTGTTTCCGTAGGAATTGAACTACCGACCTTAAGAAGATTGTTAACTTATTTAAGGATTACTACGACCCAAACTCGGCTTAACTCTTTAAGCATTTTGCATGTACATTCCGAAGATGCATTGCATGTAGATTTAAGCGAGATCGCGAATGAATTCATTAAACGGTGCGAAATCAGACGTAAAACATTTGCATTGTCATAACCAAAATTTTGTAATGTCTCGAACAATAAATTATGATTGCAATTGTGAATTGTATACTGTTCATGTGTATTTATCATGTACTTTTACATTTGCAGATCGGACAGAGGCGCCATGAAATGTCATTTGAAAAATCTTTGAAGTTGTGCTCCCCCAATATATTTTGGCAGTCTCCGCCTCTGCCAATAAATTGCAATTACACACATGCACAAAAAAATCATCAGCCATTAAGTTAATCTCCACTTCATTGTGAATTTATTGCCTAATTTTTACGCTGCCAACAAATCATTTGAATACTTGTACAGCACAATCCTATCACCAATTGTCATCATCATATCAATAAAAAAGAGCCGCGCTCAGCTGATCGTAAGTTCAATAAAATTGAGTTGATAAGCATCAATAGCTTTTGCAAGAAGCTGCAGCGGTAGCAGCATAGAATTTGAATTTTGTAACTACTATAGGCGGCAAAAATTAAAGGCTATAACGGCAAAAAATACAACAAAAAAAAAGGACACAATGATATCGAACATAGTGAAAGAAATTATATGGGTGGAATGTCAAGTGGTTGACTTTGGCACAAAATATCGGCGTAGCGATCGCATCAATTTGCGGCAGTAGGTGTTGTAATGCCAAAGGAGCCGTTAAGGTTGCCAGATAAATTAACCCAGTGATGATTTAATCGTGTGCCGGCGGATGAAAATCATGAAGTTTTAAGTAAGATGTCGCTGCTTTATTAATTGAAAGTCCTTTAACAATTTATTTTTTAATTATTTATTTATGTGTCTAAGCTCATAAAGAGATAAATTCAAGTGGCAGACGTTTTTTGTTGCAGTGTGAAAGAGAGATAATTCAATTTCTATTGAATTTTTTTAAATTTACGAACTTAAGTGAATTTAACGTCAGGCAGATTTTGATAATTATATGGATAATGTCATTAAAAACGAGAGTAAGTACCTTCGCCACTTAGTCATTGATCATTTAAAAATTGTAATATGCATTGCAAAAATGGAAATAAAAAATCGAGCAATAAATCAGTTTATCGCGTCTGTCTCTTGACTGACTGATTCTTTTACTTATAAAATAAAAATAGCAAACGGTTTCAGAGCAGATTTTTCGAAGGCAGACCTTTTTGAGCACTGATGATGTGTACTATTAAAGATAAGGTCTATATAAAACCAAAAGTGTTCAAATTTTGTTATACAAAATACAATTTCGATTAGACAATAGTAAAGACTGTCCCAGAAAAAACTTGCGCTTTATTTTTTAATAATAAAAAAATACCCAGTAATTTTTTGGTCTTTTTTCGTTTTTTATCAATAATGGCTAGTGTTCAGAATATAAATAACTAAAAACTAAGTAAAAATTTTTTTTTATAAAAATTTCTTACTTTTTACGTAAGGCCCTTCTTTAAATTTTGTCCAGTCGTTTTATCGACAGTATGGCACGATTTTTTCCACTTAAGTCTGAAGTCTTGTGAATTTTTTGCATTCTTACCACTCCTTCGAAAATTTCTTTTCATTAGAGTCAGATATCTTTCAATTGGGCGAAGCTCTGGGCAGTCGGAAGAATTAGCTATTTTTGGTACGAAATTTATCTTTTTACTTGCATACCATTCCATCGTAGCTTTAGAGTAATGAGAGGTTGCTAAATCTGGCCAGAACATCACGGTACTATCATGTGCACGAATAAATGGTAGAAGACGTTTTTCGAGGCACTCGTCTATATAAACTTTGGAATTGATTGTGCCTTGCGTAACAAAAAATCTGCTTCTGAGACCACAAGTGCATATGGCCTGCCAAACCATATATTGCTTCGGAAATTTCGAAATTTTTTTTTCTTTGCATTTAATTGACACATGCCCCTTTTTTTGTGTTGTAAATATAATATTCGTGCCCAGGTAGCTGCTTAAAATCTGCTGTAACGTAAGATTCGTGCCCAGGAAGCTGCTTTAAATCTGCTTTAACGTAAGTTTCGTCGTCCATAAGACAGCAATCAAATTTAGTCAGGTACCTTTCATACAATTTTCGAGCTCGCATCCGAGCCATTAACTGCTTTTCATCAGAACGGTCTGGTACTTGTTGAACTCTGTATGTCTTTAGTTTACTATTCTTCTTGATCTTTTGTACAGTAGATTTTGATATACCTGCTCTAGCCGCCATATCTCGCACTGAGGTGTTGCTTAAAAAGGCGCTTCACCTTCGTCGCTACCTTTGGGTTAAAAAATTCTGGTTTCATGACTGAACCTTTTTCGTGAAACAGGCAAACCCTTCTTATAATTAAAAATAACCGCAAAGATAGATTTTTCTGATGCACCAACTATTTTTGCTACAGCTGAATATTTTAATTTTGGATTTTGTAGGTATGTGGACAAAAACAGTTTGCGGACTTTTTGTTGCTTGTTAGACATCTTTGTCGTCAAAAGTGCTATCTTCAAGTGTTACACATCAAATTAAACGTCACTTTGTATAGAACAAATATTGCGTCTATTTAGACCTATAAGATTATCAGGTAGAGCATAATACAAAATATAAAAAGCACAAGTTTTTTCTGGGGCAGTCCTTATATACTCGTATATTGAAAAAGCAGAAACTTACTCGTTTTCCTCTTGTACTTTCAGCTTCTAAGGGTAGCACTGAACTCAACGAAACTCCGAAAAGAAACATAAGATTTTATAATAAAGTTTTTTTTAAATATTTTACGAGTGTTTTTTCTTGCACTTCCGATTTCCATTTTTTTAAAAACGCTGCATTGTTTTTATTTTGCACTTAGTTTTTCCAATACGTATGTTAAAAATTTAATAAGTTTTTGACATTAGAGTCCTCTCGAATCAATTTTAAAACTTTACTTTAGCTCATAACTTTGTTGTTCTTTTTTACATTTCGTACTTTAATTAAGTTATTGTTTTCAGTTCTCATAGAACAGAATTATTTGTGACTAATTATGATAAGTAGTTTATTTTTCAATTGCACCAATCAGCAGCGTATTGGAAAGTTGAGAAGTTCAAATTATATTTATTAAAATATTTAGTTATTTCAGTCCATGGAAAAATCTTGCAGACTACAACACAATATTTCAAGACTAACGTTAAGACTAAAACTTTATTATAAATTAAGTATTATTTTATTAACTACACATAATATAACAATCTTATTAAATATACATTTTGAATGGCAAAAATCAATGAAACTATCTTTATATAATTTATTTAACGTTAAAGAATTTTATTAATTGGCAGTATAACTTTTAGTAATATCATATATGAACATAATAAGTACTTAGGATCAAGCGTCGTTTTTCTAAAGTGTCAAGATGAATCAGCATGCAGCGAGCATTAAATGAATTGGCTCATTAAAGGGGATGAAGCGAAATGCGTATTTCAAGAATTTTTTTGTATACGCTAAAGACGATCGGTATGAGGTCATATACATCTGACTCCAAACAAAATATACAAATTCTAAAAAAGATCTGACAAAAGAGGTAAACAATGTATATAGGATAAATGGATCTAAAAAATCAGAGCTATTACGTTTAATAAAAGCTAAGGGAAAAAGGCTTTCGGCATGACTCGATTAACTAAAACGTGAATGGAAAAATTCACCCAGTCCTAAGAAAAGTATGAAGATTGCAAAGGGTCTACAATTTTCAAAATAGTCGGATTTGGACATTTGCCGAGATTCTAAACATTATCCAACCTAAGCTGTTTGCAAATTTGCATAATAAGAGTGATCCTTCACTTCATAATGTATCTGCAAATCATCACTATACAACAAATGTCAAGATCAGCAGAAACACATTGAGATATCATTAATTAAAATGATAAATAGTAGTAGTCCGAGAATACAAGGAGTATCCCAGTCATGTCGATTGGAGCATATCACATTTTTGACAGCAAATAAAATTTTTTTCTCAAAAAGCTTAAAGACATTATAAAATTTGAAAATAGGCCGATAATCTTCAAACCTATTTTTATTTCCCAATTTGTAGATGCGCACTATATCAGATATTTTCCACTTATCAATATAAACACCGGATGCAAGGGATGTGCTGAAAATCATCAAAAGAGGAATCGAAATAGTTTTGACACATTTCAAAAAAATGTGCGGGCACAGACCATCGAGATCAGACTTGTAAGAATTTTACAAATCAAAAATACTATTTTCAATGTCACCTCATTTTAAGATAAAGAACCAAAACTTAATGGAATATTATCATCATTATTTGATTATTAGCCACATAAATATTATTATTTCAAAGCATGGAGCACAAAATTTTTCAAAGAAATCAATCGTATCTTGCAGAAGCTAAGCATATTTTTCATGATAAGCTATAGAAAAACCTGTACATAAAGGAAAACCTCCTTTGGATTGAATATATTTCCAAACATATTTTGGGTCTTCTATGAAAGAGTTTAATTGCTTAAACAGGTGTTTCTATTTAGATTACAACCACAATTGAGGGAAATATTTATGACACTGGAAAATATCATAAAAATGATACGTCTGGCCAGCTTATTATTGATTCTGCATGCTTTCTGTGTCGCTTTTCTCTTATCTCCTCGTCTTCATTGTCCCGTTTGGCTGCTGCTGGAAATTGACCTGTCGAAACTATTTCATGTCGCAACGATTTGGCAAACAATTTGTGACATTTGAATGGGCTTTGAATGTTGGCTCCCCCCGTTTTAGGAGCTACTTTATGGTGCTGATGCTTCGTATTTTTTGTTACATGAATTCTTTGTTTTTTATTTCAGTTTACATTGCCAACTTTAAGCTGTTCAAGGCAATGGAGTTTTTTATTTTATGTTTTTATCTTTTGGCTCCTTTAAGTTGGTCTTTTTTGTCAATATATTGGATATTTTCAATTGCGTTGCGTGCTGTCAAATGCTTTTAAATTAACATTTCAACAACGCGTCATCACATTTGAAAATGGTCGCCGACGCTTTTAATGTGTGTCACGTGATGGCTTAATATGGCTTGTCGGTACCAGGATTACACACTGTCTTCTTTGAGCTGATGTGTAAATTGTACGCTGTCAAATCAATACATTTGACATTTGACATTAAACAACAGAACTTTACGGATTGTAACTCAAATGAGCCAAATACCGCTATTGGGTTATATGCGAAAATGTCATCATCTTGCAAAAATACCAAATCACTTTAGTCACCGCCCCGTTGCTACTTTATAATCGCATGCGTATAATTAAAAATAACTCAAGTTCCGTCATGTATTACAAATGTCACTCCAGTTGTCCAATAAACAAAATCCAACAGAGCAAGGTGCGATTTTCACATTTACGCAGTTTGTTAGCAAGACGCTTCATCTTTGGCTGCTGCTGCTGCTGCTGCTGCTGCTGCTGCCACAGCATCATCTTAATCTAAAATGTCAAGCAATTTGCCAAATAAAACACGCTTCCTAGTTACTCCCCATGTAAATTCTAACTACACAATTTGCAACGCTGCAGGCTCACTGCCGCTGCTGCTGCCACGCACTTTTTCATATGCTGCATCTGTGCCTGCATGTCGCTGCTGCTGTGTGTTGCATGTCGCTATGCTGTAATTAAAATTAAATCAAAAGCACACAAAGATGCACGGCATTTAACTTTGCACACTCTCTATCTTTCGCCTAGCGCGATGCATTTTCTACTTTTTTTCCATAATTTGTTAAAATACACCATAGTCATGCAGTTAATGTTGTCCAGCTTCAGCTGCTTCGGCTGTTGTTGCTGCTAATGCGCAAGTTGCTCTAAATCTGTCCGTTAAAGAAAATCTATTTTTCAGCTTTTAATGCGCACTACACTGTCTTGCATAAATACGCGCGTCATTGCAGCGCATGCGCGTGTATCTACGCCAGTTACATCAATTATGCACGCTCATCAGCTCGAGTACAGCGTAGTCAAGTGAGATGATTCTTGCGAGATTTACTTTTAATGCGCGTTCTCTCTCTTTCTCTCTCTGCAAGTTTTGTTACACTTTCGAAAATGAAAACAGCTGCGGCCTTCATAGAGTTGGGTATTCTTTTCCAAAACGATTAGAGTTCACTAGGGATTTACAAATCAGTGATGCCGCAAGAGTAGTTTGATGTCGTAATAAGGATCAATATATGGTCCTTGCATGGGTATATAGATAATTGATTATTTGAATTGAATAAATAAATAAATATATGAAGGCTGTTTAGTGAAACTTTGGTTTTATATTATCTTGCTAGAGCTAGATATAAAACCATTTAAAATATACATTTTTAAGGATCATAATAGGATATGACTATAGCTAGATATGTCTTAGGTTATGTCTTTATATTGTCCATTTTTTGTCTTTTTCAAGCGCTTTACCGAGTCAAATGTGAAAAAAATATGATTCGCCTTAAACGTATGGTATAATAAATAACAGATAGTCCAGTGGATAGCGCGCAGGACTATGGATCGTTGGTACATGGATTTGAGATCTTTCAAATACATCCTTAAGTCATATATATACACCCAAGTCATTTTGAAAGAACTCTGCGCAAGGTACTTGTCTGGTAAAGCACTTTTTGAAGCATTTGCAAGGTGTCCTGTAAAGGCCTCAGAAAGATACTTTACTCAGTCTCCTCAAGGATAGCACGGTACAAGTCTTTATACTTCATAAACTAAATGGCTCTCATAAGCCCCAATAAAGAATTTATAAATATAATATGTTGCCTTTCTATTAGTCTTTAAAAGAAGCTAGAAAGCATTTTTTGCTACTAATCAGAAATCATTTCGGCATAAGTCAAACCATTTTTGGACTACCCAAGTAACACTGTCCGACTTTCACTGGATTTTGTGGTCGGGTTTAGTAAGAAATTCTTACAGTTTTAGTCAAAGAAATCAGATTTGTTTCATTTTTATTACATTTCTGGTATCTGAATTAAAAATACATATTCCGAGTACAGTCATTCTCTGACGTCGTATCTTGACAATGTCCGGCCGCTTAAAATGGGTCGTATATAGTCGTCGAATGCCTTTTACGAAACCAGTTGGAGAGCGACTGATCATTTCATCATGTACGGGCAAAAGTGAACTTAAAACGACCTTAGCGACCATATTATATAGAAAAGTGAAAGAAAAGAATCATGAGTTAACAGTCAGATTTGGTCATATTTTAACCACATTTGGCTGCCAAAAATATCCCTAGACATCTCGTCGCCAAAATGCCGTTTGTAGTTTGATTTGAACATTTTGTCAGTTTTTTTCAAAAGTTATCAGTTTGGTTTCAAATACTATTAGTCGTTTTTGATTCAAAAATAGTCGTATGACCAATTATTGTATCCCCGCCATTTTTTCTCTAAAAAAATCCTTTAAAGAATTGACAAGGTATGCAAAATAAGAGAGTCTTAGAAAAACTTTATTTTTTTACGAAATTTCAAGAGAACGGCCTTGTAATTTTTCCAGGCAATTTTAATAATAAAATCTGCAGCCGTACATGCAAAGTATCAACTCAGTACATTTTCACACAAATCCAAATACCATCACTGATCGAGATGCTACTCGTACTTAGGTTTTGATAAAAAATTAGTAAATATCCCCATTTTAATTTAAATGCGTTTTTGCTGATTTTTTGTAGATCTTAACGTAGCAATGTTCCTTTAAAACGTTCTCATGTTCAACTCTAGGGAAATACATTTCCAAATTTTTTTTTTTCAGTGCAGCTAAGTGACTGGTAAAGAGCACATCAGCGTATCTTTCTGGATCATCCATATCCTTTCTTTTTGTTTTATTAGTCGTTTGCGTAGTATTTAAAATTGGCATTTTGACAGACGTGTAATTAGTGCAGCTGCTATTTTTGACATTTACGCGTCGTAGTTTAAAGCTCTAGCTAAGCTTACGCTGCTGTTGCTGCCGCTGCTGCGAATGACTGACCACTGCCATATGAATGAGAATGTAAATGTCCGATTTTTATCCGCACAAGCCACCACAATCGTATCACATTCCATTCAACATCAGGCGTCATTGTTGTCGTTATGTTGCAGGTAAATTCATTGCATTGTGGCACGCAATTCGGTTATAAGAAAAAGTGCATGTTGCTCGTGTTGCCTTACAGTTGTTGTTGCTTTTGCTATGAAAAATTAGTGCAAATATTGCAACATGTAATAATTTTTCGGTGCAAGTGGAGCAGTTTTTGTCTAGTCATGTGCAGCAATTGTTGAAGATATTCATTTGGCAACAAATTGAGGAAATATTAAATTCAGTTGATCTTCAAGAACTTCAAGAACAAGAAAAAAATGTGGTAGTATTAAAGTGGCTATAGGAAAGTTCGCTAGCTTAATATTCATTAAAAGTGGACAGGAACTTTTAGCTTCTCTTATCGTCCAAATAAATTAAAATTTTAACAGATTAAGCCTTCACTTCGTGTTCATATAACCGAAACTTTCGGCTAATTTTTGTCAAAAGAGGCTAATAGAATATGTATGTAAGCTATGCTCCAGAATAAGGGAGATATAAAATTCTGGCAGATTTTTATTAAAAATTCTATTTCTGATTTCATGGACTTAAAATTTGGAAAAGAGTTTTTTAATAGCATGGCAAAAGGAATGATTCCTCTGTCAATTCCATTACAAGAATCTAACCATGGAATTAGAAAACTTTCATTTCATTTCATCAACTTTAGGCTCAAATGTATCAATAGCAAACAGAATGATTCGTTTCCCGATTTCGATACATGAATAAAAGCTTGGAAGTAAGAAAATCCATTTAAGAAAATTGTAATGAAGAACTTTACTCTTTACCGAATTGGTAAATTAGGCATTTAACTCATACATATGATTGAGCCAATTGATTCAGGAAGGTCCGAAATGAATAATAGTTAATGTTTCTAAACTTGGAAAATCTTTTAATATCTTCTCAATGTGTAACACTATAATCATAGAATTTGAAAATTTCGACATCTTAGTTTTCGTATTCGTAAAAAGTTTCACAAAGTCCTAATGAGTTTCTTTAAAAAAAGGATATGAGAATATATTGGAGCCAATTTTCGCTTCGGTCTGCTTTGTGAAAAAATAAAAGTTGCGTATGAACTTTTCTAAACATTACTATAAGCTGTTAGTTTTAAGCTGATTTCAACAAAATTGGCTTAACTATCATGACCGGTTTTTACTGATAATTTTAATATATAGGATAAATAGTACTCCTTATAACATTTTTAGAAATCTATGTAGTTGAACTTCGATGGTTAGTGAAGTTATAATTTTTGTTAGCAGATGTGTTTTAAACATCAAAACGACCATTTACCAAAAAAAAAAATGCTCTGACTCAAAACTTTTTATTATGTTGCGCTTTCTGAACGCGACCCTGTGAGGATTTCAAAAAATGATTGTTCTGGAAAATTTTTTATTTGTATAGCATTGGTCGGGCACTATTAAGACAAGAAAGTTTCTTCCATAGTTAAAAATTAAAGCATATTTCGTGGATAAATGGTCAGCTGTTTTTGTACTCTAATTTTTTTTCTCTCAATAACCACATCTTTCTGTGTTTTTGTTAAACTTCATAAATATTTACTTAATTGTGATGAGAAAATCACACTTATAATTGAAATTATTTTTTCGAACTTCACAGATATTTATCTGAACTTTCACAAACTGGTCAATGTTTTTTTCTTAAACAATCATGAAAAAGGCAACAGATGGAACAATTCAGTTTACCACATACATATTCATATACATACACATATATATCTATACATAAATATACAGCTACATCAAACCAGTTTTGTATAATTTAGCTCTTTGATTTGCACCCAGACCTTTCCATGAATTACATTTGGATAGCTGCTTATCAACTGAGCAATGGGCTCTGACTTTGGGAAGTACAAAAGCAGTTATGTATCTATTGCATTTCACACAAAATACGCCATTTATCATTTCCCGGTTTTCCATAGCTTGAAAAATCATCGGTTTATCTTGAAAATGAGGAGTGATGATTTATAATTGAAAATGGACACAATTTTTATTTGTAATAATACTCCACTGTTATATATTCTATAGTTTGATTTATCGTTCGTTTTATTTTCTAATATTGCAAGCCTTTTTTTTTAAATGTTACTTAGACAAGCAATTTATGGCTACTTTTGCAGAGGTTGTAGGTCTGATTTCATACACATAATATTTAATTCATGTTATTCATTAAAAAGAATACTTTTGAACAGCTTTAACTTCTAAATATAGCTAAATGGACCAACAAATTAATTAAAGACACATCATGGAAGTGTTTAAAATAAATGCATACATAGAAAATATACTATAAAGGGTAGGGAATGGAACAAAAACTAGTAAAGGTGTTACCTTCGGCCAAGCCGAAACACACATACTCTACACTGCATTGAAAGCACTTTCTAAACAAATGTTTAAAATACATTGAAAATTAATTTCCTAAAATTTTCATGAAAACCGTATGAGCCAATTGTGAGTTATACGAAATCAAAATTTTCAATTGTTGAAAAGTGCCACGCCCACTTTATCAATTCCGCCCTTTTTTAACAAAATTCAAGATATTTGTGATCTGTAGCCTTGTACTTAATTTCATCACAATATCTTGCACGGCTTATAAGTTATGGCCGTATTAAATTTAAAAGTTAGGGCTGTGCCAAACCCTTTTAAGAGCATTTGCAAATTTAAAACCTATCCCAATCTTAATTTTGTTTACATGTCTACCAAATCACCAAGATTTATCAAAATCGCAGCAACTTTTTTCAAAATGGTATATTATTCAAAAGGTATATTTACATAGAGTATGGGCGGTTGGCGTAGCCGTCAACCGATTTTGCCTATTTTTACATGCTAGCAGTTTATAAGAAGGTGTGACCTATGTGTCAAATTTCATTGAATTACATTGATTAATTTTCCCGTAAAAGTGATTTCAACAGACAGACAGACAGACAGACATGCAGACCGATAGACAAACAGACAGACATAGTTTCAAAGTAGATATTTTGGTGTTCCTATACCACGAAGTGCTCTTATAATTTGAGGCCAGCTTGCTGAGTTAAAAGCATTCCGAACATCAAGTGTTACTACTGCGCAGAAATTCTTGTGTCCACCTTTCCACCTTTTTCCGCTTGTTGCTTCACGTGCGATTTTCATTACGGCTTCTATGTCACAATCTGTAGTAAAAATTGTGAGCATTTACAAAAAATACTACAGATAGTGAATACCGCTAATATATTTCGATCCTTCCAAAACCATTAGACAAAACTTGATAAAAAAATTGTCAAAATCTGCAGCTGGAACACAGGATTTTGGTTTATTAAACTTTCCCACACAGTATATCGACACTTCCAGCTTACCTGACCACTTTTCGAATAATAGCAATTGTAGATATATGTATAACAAAATTTTGCAAATTAATCGATGCATTGCTTGTAGCTCTGCAGCTTTAAAAAAATAATAGAAACAAAATCTTTATCACATATGGGTCATTCCATCTATAATGGGCCTATCATTACCCTCATGTTTTTTAAATAGGCTGAAACTTTTTTCAGTGATTGGTCTATCATGTAGAAGATATAAAAAAATCGATAAAAATTTTCACCAGTATTATTGCTTAAAAAAAAAGTTTCAAATTGTGTTAAAAAAAAAACTCGTAAGTAAAACAAAAAAATTCATTGATAAATATAAACATTCCAACACAATCCAAGTTAGCTTTTATATTATTTTTAGGTTGTTGTGTACTAGTAGATGGCAAAAAAACTGCAAATCTGAATAAATGAAGGCCGGAACGGTTTCTATGTGGCAAAAGATAAAAAAATTGACTTTCCAAGAAAACATCAATTTCCCAAATACTCCATCACCGAGTACAGCTTTTATAGGCTCAAAATTTTTAAAATATACAGGAGTATCATCCCTGAAAATTTTATTTATGTTTTTTCACCCTATTAGATTTTACAAGCATTTGAAGTTAAAATTTATGATTGGCAATGTAAATTGATACATTGAGAATGAAAGTGAGAGAATAAAATTTGAATTCATTTCAGCCTTTTTAAGGTCAAAATTTTCAGAACATTCAGGAGTACCATCTCTGAAATCTTCTACATGATAGACCAATCACTGAAAAAAGTTTCAGCCTATTTAAAAAACATGAGGGTAATGATAGGCCCATTATAGATGGAATGACCCATATTGAATGTGCGTTTTTTATGTATTCTTTCAAAAATTTTTTTTTGGTTTATATTTTATGATAAAATATTTATAATGTCACACTCGTTACATTTTTGGAGTAACTTAATATATATTATTTAAAAGTTTATGTTAAATGTTTCTCATGATTCTAATAAAGAACAAACGAAATACTTCTAAAATGATCAATATATCGCTCATCACTTTGAAACATTTTTCTGAATTAATTACACATACGTACTCGTAGTTGTTAAACTTTAATATTTTTAATAAATATCGCAAGGTACCATAGTACTTGTTGCAAGAGATGAAATTGTATTTTCACACTTGTCTGAAAAGATGTGAATGGAATTACTTACGTGGGTCTTAAAATGTCACGCCCGTTCCCCTAGAAATGTCAATGCATGTGAAAAGTTTTGAAGTCCGGGGATGTAGGTAAATATATTTTTTTTCTGTCAAAGATTGTAAATTCGCAAATTTTACCAGTTTTCATTGTTATTTTTGAAAAATCTGTATAGTTAATGCAAAGGCAATAGAAGAACAAAGTTTTGATAAAGTGGAATCAATTAGCGTTTCGCCAATATGCTTCATTGGTGCATCTTCTTTCAAACAAGTTAAATACAGCGCTCTAGCCTACAGTTGCTTATATAAAAACTGTGCTACTGATCACAAAAAAAAGTAAGAGCTAAGTATTATCTGACGATTGTATTAAAATGATTTCCAGTTAAAACTAAGCATAATTTTAATAACGATTTGACATACATTGTCCTTTTGTAACCTTCAATTATACTTTGCTTTTTTTTTGAATTTATAAATACTATGGTCTAAACAGACTTGAGCATCAGGCTTAAGAAGCCTTAGATCTATATATTTTGATTTCAAATAAACATCGATTTGTAATTTTGTAAAATCAGCAGCAACAGAAAGACAGCAAATTTCATTGAAAACGTGGTTCTATTAAAAAAGTTTGAAATTGCTACGCCAGCGGCATAGCTTTGCATCTCAGTATAAAAATAATTTAGTACATAATGGATTTTTATTTTTATTACTAACTAATACAATCACACACTACAAAAGAAAAAAAATCAACAAAAAAAAAAAATTCATTCAAAACACCTTCTGAAAAAGTTCCCACATTTAAATACTCATTAACAACTAAGCTGCTTCCTTTTCAACTGAGATTCAATTCAATTTCATTCAATCCAAATGGAACGCGTCATTATTTCATAGCGTTGCAAATTTATTTGCCTTCCAAGTGCTACGAGTACAATATTTGAAATCAATTTGCAGTTTTTTCTTCTTCATTCCATTTATTTTTGTTATTATTGCAAATTAATATCAAAAGGTTGCTACGAACAACATTTGCGAAGTTTGGAAATTTATTGCAAAATAATGAACTCAATATTGTTGAAAAATTCGTTACAGCTGCATGGTTTGACTTTGGGTTGCTGTTGATGATTGAAAATTAAAAATCAAATAAAAGATTGAAGATGATATTGATTTCTTTTTTTTTTTTGTTGTTCCAAACTTTATTGTTTTCACTTTCAAGCACGACCTAGGCGTAATAATTTATATGTTTTGACAACAAAAAATAATAACAACAGCCATAAACATCAGTTCACATTAATCAATAAATTTGCTTGAATACCACAAACAAATGTTTTGTATTATGTCTGTCCGTCTGTCGGTCGGTCGGTCGGTCTATACAATATAATGCTGCTTTTCACACTTTCAGCACTTAAATAACTGAAAACAGTACAGGAGTTGAGTGCTGACTGTGTGTTCAATGTGCTGTAGAAAATTTGTAAACAATACGAGCGGTAATGTTGCTAAAAGGGAATAGTCCTTTGTGAATTTGTGTCCTGTGCCAAAGTCAAAGAGGAGTTTTGCGCTGCTTTAAGCGAAACACAGGATATACAGAGTTAGAGATGGGACTTTAGCAAAATGGTTTCTTGGTTGCTACAATAAAAATTTCATGTGGAAAAAAGTTTGAGTAGGTCATATCGAGCTAAGACTAGTCTTTATATTAAATCAATATTATTATGGATTACAGCAGATGCCACACATTTTTTTAATTCACTGCTTCATTTCTTATCGAGATAAAATTGACGCTGTCTGATCGAGTAGTGCCAATACCTAAGTATTTCCAAACATTATTCTCTGTTATATACATACATACTAGCTCCATTGTTTTAAAGCTAAAGCTTATTGTTTTAAAGCTAAAGCTTAAAAGCTTGTACTTCAATTTCCTTAATATTTTTTTTTATTTTTCTTCTGTACTTTTTGTTTGTCGAAAGGGCAGAGAAATATATATTCCTTAGCATATGAGAAAAATTTCTTAGATTATAAGCAAATGTCTTTTAAACGTATGCTGAAATATAAACATTTCTTAAATTTTATGAAAGAAATCCTAAATCATAAGCAACTTTTCCTTATGCTTGGATAAGAAATTTCTAAAAAACGCGATTTCTTATATTCTAGAAAAACTTTTCAGTAACATAAAGATGATTATACTCAAAAGCTTTATGAATCGCATACTTAAACTTATAAGAAACAATTCTTATGATAAATCTAAATTTATGGAACGTTTCTTCGATTATGTGAACTTATATTTTTTGTGTAATAAAAATACAATATATATATATTTGGTTCAGTGTGCGATGCACGCAATGTTGAAGAGCGCGGCGCAAGAAACAAAAACCTAGTGCTTCTCGTTATGAGAAATATATGATATGTAATTGAAAAATTTTTATATCGTGCTTGTAGTGGAGAAACATCTGATCTATATCGTTTTCATCTCGTTAAAACCAATTTTTGGCAATTATTCTTGTAAACATCTATTTAATATAGTAAGTACTAGCTGGACTAGCGGCTTTGTCCGGTTACTGTCGAATGTACATTTTTGCAGTTCTTACTGCAGACAATTGAATCCATGTGCCAAATTAAGGATTTTTGTTGAATGGGAAGAGCAAAGATCCATATTCCAATTACGTTCACATTTAACGCCTGCTACAAAAGGTGCAAAATTTATGCGTTTTAAGTGTTTGTGTGTAATGGATGGTCTGGCCGATATCTCGTTCTCGCCAATAATTAAGTGTTTATTGTACGAATCGTTGATTTTTTTTACGTATCGTACAATAAACATTACATTATCGCCGAGCATGATATATCGGCCAGACCGTTCTCGTTCCGTAATATGGACTTGTTATCGGGACCAAAAACGATAACGATATTTATCGGTTCTTGGTAAAACACTACGAAAATCACATTTGATTGTAATTTCTGTTTGAGACAAAATGTGACAAGGGATAGGAATCCCTTTCCCTTATAAGGGAAAGGGTTTTTTAAATAGGCTGGAACTTTTTTCAGTGATTGGTCTATTATGTAGAATATATAAAAAAATCGATAAAATTTTTTTGACCAATATTATTGCTTAAAAAAAAAATTCGAATTGTGTTAAAAAAAACTCGCAAGTAAAACAAAAAAATTCATTGATGAATATAAGCAAACCAACACAATCCAAATAAGCTTTTATATTATTTTTAGGTAGTTGTATACTAAAAGATGACAAAAAACTTCAAATCTGAATAAATGAAGGCCTGAACGGTTTCTATGTGGTAAAAGATAAAAAAGTTGACCTTCCAAGAAAACATCACTTTCCCAAATACTTCACCATCGATTTCAGCTTTTTTATGCTCAAAATTTTCAGAACATATAGGAGTACCATCCTTGAAAAATTTATCTATGTTTTTGCACCCTGTTTGATTTTATAAGCATTTAAAGTTAAGATTTATGATTTGCAATGTAAATTGAAACATTGAGAATGAAAGCGAGAGAATAAAACTTGAATTTATTTCAGCTATTTTAAGCTTAAAATCTTCAGAACATAACTATACTTCAGAACATAAACATACTATAAGCTTCAGAATTAAATGAAACTTGACAAGATTGCATCAGTGGGCGTGGCACCTCCCTCATTCACATAAAGTTGTAAGTGCTATTTTAAGTGAACTATTGGAGCTTATAAAGGGTGTTTTTTTTAGAGGTTTGTTTTTTGAATAGAGATAAAACTGGCATTTTATGGTCAAATCTGGCAACTCTAATGTTATTTATGTTCAGTTTGGTTTGCCATTTCATCATGAACAGGTTGACAAAAGAACAACGCTTGCAAATCGTGCAAATTTATTTCGAAAATAATGGTTCAGTTCGCGAAGTTTATCGCAAGCTCCGTCCATTTTATGGTCGACATAATCGTCCATCAGAGCAATTAATTCGGTTAACCATGGATCGTTTTCGCACTACGTTTACTCTATGTGATAATACGCATCCGCAGAAACGTCGAACAGTGCGCACCGAAGAAACAATTGCCGCTGTAGAGCAAAATGTTGAAGAGGACCCGAATGAATCGATTCGCCACCGTGCACAGCAATTGGAGCTTTGTCCATCAACTTGATGGAAGATTTTGCGCAAAGATCTTGGCTTGCGACCTTACAAGATCCAGCTTGTGCAAGAATTAAAGCCGCGAGACCATGCAATGCGTCGTGATTTTGGTGTATGGGCCGAAAATGAGATTGATCTCGATGCTGATTTTCATCGCAAAATTTTGTTCAGTGATGAGGCTCATTTTTGGTTGAATGGCTACGTCAACAAGCAAAATTGCCGCATTTGGAGTGAAGAGAAGCCACATGAGACCCTTGAGACGCCATTACATCCACAAAAACTGACTGTTTGGTGTGCTCTATGGGCTGGTGGAGTCATTGGGCCATACTTCTTCCGAAATAATGCTGGAGAGTCAGTTACCGTTAATGGAGACCGGTATAGAGCCATGATAACTGACTATTTTGTTCCCGAATTGGATGGCATGAATGTGGATGAGTTGTGGTTCCAACAAGACGGCGCTACATGCCACACAGCGCACGTCACAATCGATTTATTGAAGGAAACATTCGATGAGCGCATAATTTCGCGGAATGGACCTGTCAATTGGCCACCAAGATCGTGTGATTTGACACCATTGGATTATTTTCTTTGGGGATATGTGAAGTCGCTCGTCTACGCCAACAAACCAGAAACGTTAGGGGACTTGGAAGCCAACATTCATGGCGTTATTGCCGACATACGGCCCCATATGCTCGAAAAAGTGGTTCAAAATTGGACCTGTAGAATTGGCTTTATTCGAGCCAGCCGCGGCGGCCACATGCCGAAATCATATTTCAACATTAATGGCATAAAATTATCCTTCCAATAAAGCCAAATTGATGGACATTAAAACGATTTTCTTGTGTTTTATTTCAATTCGAAGCTCTATACCTCTAAAAAAAACACCCTCTAGTAACCGACACCTCTACACAGCACATTATCTATAGCATTAAACGTATTTCGCTTATATGGGAGGTGCCACACCCACCGGCGTAATTGTGCCCAAAATTTTGCTAGAAGACACCTTTCAGCAAGTGTATCCGCCATATTAAATTTCATAGCGATTGCGTTGGTAGTTCTCTTTTTATAACGTTTATAAATATTGTAGGCTGTGCCACGCCCTTCAACGAAATTTTCCAGTACATTGACGTAGCTGGTATTGATGACTACTTTTAGTGGTATCATCCCTAAAATTTTTATAAAAATTTTATGTGCCAATTTGGAGATATACGAAATCCAAATTTTCAATTGCTAAAAAGTACCACGCCCACTTTTAGAATTCTCCCCATTTTATGCACAATTCAAGATTTGTAAGATCTGCATTCGTGTACCAAATTTCATCACAATGTCTTGCACGGTTTACGAGCTATGGCGCTATGAAAGATAAAATTTAGGGCTGTGCCACGCCTCTTTAAGAGCATTTGCAAACTTAAAACCTAGCCTAATCTTAATTTCGTTTTCAGCTTCACCAAATCACCAATTCTGATCAAAATCGCAGCAACTTTTTTGCAAAATTCGGCGATTTTTATCTTTTTTAGTAGCACTTTCTCTTCAAACACGTTTTTTGAGGTTAGAAAGCTATTTTTTCAAAAAAGACCAGACGGCATCAAGAAATTGAGAAAATTTTCTATATTTTCATATGCTTGAACATTTTTTTTTTCAAAACTGAAATGGGCTGAGGGAGTGGCCTTTTTGACAAAGAACTACCCACATATATATACATATATATATATATATATATATATATATATATATATAACTATTCCAACTATTTCCAAAAATATGTATTTATTCATTAGAAAAATAAAACCAAAAATGTATGCAATTTCCATGTGGGGTACACAGTACCCCAATATACGGGATTAGTATAATAAAACTACATCATCTTATGTTGAAAATGCTGCACAGGCTGTAAACAGCTTTAGTAAAATGTTTGGAGAGGCTCAAACGTTGAAAAATTGCTAATGATGATTTGCGCCATTCCGATCAATTTAAAAAAATATTCGATAAATTAAGTATTCAATTTATAAATAAAAATATTTTTTAGAATTAATTAAGAAAAAAATTGCAAAATAAATTTAAGTTTTCTTAAAAAAAAGAAGAAGAATTTTCTCTCATTGCAATATTTTTTTTTAAGTTGTTTTTATTTTATTTGAATTTCATATATGGACTATAATATTCGATTTTATTTGCAACCGTTTGTTTCATTCCTATCAGAATAAATCGCTTGTCAACAAATGATCAAGAACACAACAGCTAAATGTTGCGCGCGAAACGATGATGTTAATAATGATGAACTCTATTTCAATTTGTGTCTTATGTTTCACTGTCGTAGTCAAAAAGTTCATTCGGGTGGAAACAATATATCGCTGTTTTTCTCATTGTTATCTCTAAGTGATGCTCTTGTTATTGTTGCCTATTTAGCACCTTTTTTGTTATGTCAACAATAATAGGAACTACAACTACAATAACAATGGCATATGTGACAAAAGGATCAGAAACGAACAGCTGCCCCAAAAGTGCGAAGAGGTTACCTTTCTATTCATTTGTTTTGGTTGACTTTATAAAAGACTTATGGGATAACATATTAAAAAGTCAATGAATTGGACTAAGTAACAGTGGTATTATGAGCATGGAAGATGTTTATTAAAACGAGGTAAAAAATATGTTGCTTGAACGGGCTTTATAATTATATATAATCTACAATATAAAATTCAGTTTTTGTCTGTCTGTCAATCTGTCTGTCTCTGATGGACGCGAAAACTATACGGCTGATTTTGTAAGTAAGATGTAAGTATCGATTAAGCGTGTGTCATAGGCTATAAAGCTTTTATTTAAGGAACATATTTAGGGTGGCCCACATACAGAAATATTTTTAAAATATCATTTTCACAAAGACCGGTTAATCGACCCACACCGAATTTACAGCACTTAACTTTCATAATAAAGGGCATATCAAGGGCAAAACTTTTATTTAGGATGGCCCTCATACAAAAAATATTTTGAAATGGATTTTTCACAAAAGCTAATTTATTGATTCACTTGGAATCTACACCACGTGTCTTTTATATTAAGAGGTATAGCTAATGCTATTAAAATTTTATTAAGGGCACATAGTTAGGGTGGCTCTCATTCAAAAATATTTTTAAAATATCATTTCGACGGCTACTCCATTCACACCGAATCTACACCATGTAGCTATTAAATTATGAGGCACAGCTTAGAAAATAAAGCTTCTTTTTTGGGTGGCCTCACACAAAAATTTTTTTTGGAATTGCATTTTCACAAAGACCACTTAAAAATTAGAGCCAAATTTTCTATCTAAGGTGAAGCGAAACGCACAGAGTAACATTAGTTAATTATTAATATGGACTAACATAAACAATTATTTTAGAAATAAGATTTGCTAAATAGTTCATAATATGAAGTAAAATACCTGTGAAATGTGTAAAATTTATTTTTTCAAAAGACCAATAACACTGATTCCTTTGTAAAATTGTAAACTTATAACAGAAATTTTACGAATGAAGTACCGCATGTTTTCATGTGTGCCGCTGAGTTTTCAGAACCAGTTTTGAGACATGTCTTCACGTAATCTTTTAACCAAGGCTTCTTATAAGTAAGGCCATACTGCACCACTCTGCGTGCCGCTTGGTTTCTCCTTCTCTGTAGGGGGTTAGTTGAACCAATATAATAGAGAAAATAGTAAAATGAGAGACGTATTTACATTCATATATAACCCGACTCCCTCCCCCGCGCCTAACATCGAAAAAAAGTTCGGATGTATTTTCATTCGAAACATTGCCATTTTTTAGATATTTTAAAAGGAATCCATTTTGTACGATCTCGTAGGAACTAAAAAAAAAATGTTTTTGTCATAACCATCTTGAGCTTAATGGTTGTTAACATGGCAATATAAAACAATTATGAAAAAGCAACGAAATCTTTATTTAAATGTGAACAAAAAGTGGGCAAAATATTAACAGCAATATTTACGAAAAAATAAATAAAAGATAAATATATTTTTTTATTTTATTTTATTAACGCTCAAAACAAATCATGGAAACGGTTACGATGGATGAGGATATGTTTTCTCATATTTTCAAGCAAAAATGATGCCTTCCAAGGCTCTTTTATACCAGAGGTAAATACTTGAATATTTCAATCTTACGTCGAAATCGTTGGATTCACCCGTTTTTGAAATGCTTTCAAATTACTTTGAATTTGACAAGCCTAGTATTTTGATCAACAACATTTCAATTGTTCAATTTTAAGATTCGATAATTGAATTGTCTTTCGGGCTATGTCTTGCTTATTCTTCATCGAGAGTACCCAGAAAACATTTAATATCTTTGAAATGGAATTTAAGGAAATATCGATTTGAGTTGCTGTCTTCGAAAAAGAGCTTGCAAATACATAAGAAAGAGAGTTCAATAAAATTGAATCATTGCAATGTCTCATTTCGTCGTCATCGAAATATTTGTCCAGGAATTAGAGTTGGAAAATATTTATTTTTGGAAAATATTATTTTTTGGAAAATTTTTAAACAAATATTTAATGTTGCCCTCGTTTTTACGAATAAAAAATAACTTGAAGACGCTCGAAGTCTCAAAAACTGTCTCACTTCATACAAAATAGGATAAGTTTTTGCGTAAGACACCGTTCACCGCATGTTTTTGTGGACTCTACTGCATGCTATCGCCGACTTGACTATCAATCGCATTAGTTTGACCAAGATATAAGCAAGAATACTCTACTAAGGGATATATTTTAGAAAGTGTAACATTGATAGCACAAGCATAGTTAGATCAGATAAAGCATGGCTTTCAATAAGTAGGTGTGGTACCTCCCAGAAAAGCGGCAGTTTCCTTACATCTTCGCAAAATGCAGTTTAACTTAATGCAAGCAAACATTGCTTATGCACTGAGAAAACAATATGTTTGAATATAACAAACGTGTATTTCATACAGAGCAATCAAATATTTATTTGAGCCAAACATATTGTATTTGGATCAAATAGTGGTAAGTGTTGGTTGAAGTATTTTATGTTTGCCTCAATCAAATATTTAATTTCTCTATATGAAATATACGTTTGTTATATTCATACATATTGTTTTCTCAGTGTGAGTGAGAATTCTATTAAACAATTTTGTACTTCTGTTAACTTTGCTGGCATTAGTAAATTTTAACATAAAATCTGAAAACAAGATGAAACCAGTTTGGCTTCAAACATGTTGCATCAAACATTTTTCAATAAAGTTAAGATTTTGAAGTTGTTGACAGCTTAAGATCAGCCAATGCTGCTACATTGCACGTATTCATGTCATAGTGACCTATATCTTGAGTGATAGCTATGTTAATATTAACACATCATAGTGCTTATTTTTCGTGTTCTTTTGTGACCTATGCCTTAGAAAATCTTCTTCCTGACCCTTAAAACATAGTTGATTAACAGTGCAAAAATAATAAAAACAAACAGCTGATCACGTCTCCACCACAGAGTAGTTATCGAACTTTGACTAAAGAATCTCATTTATTTTTTTCTCAAATAACGCGTAGGCTGGCTGCTATTTGAGCACCTGAAAAACAAAAAGACCATAGAAGTCATTTTTACAATTGCATTACATTTTAAAGGACTGTTCACATTCAAACAAGTCAATGATTTTTAACACGACAACAAAGGACACTAAAACATGATACTGGTTGGCGCAATGCTGTAAGGATTATATGAACAGTTAATATCTTGATGCTGATAATATTAACAGTGGTCCGGAATATAACGTCAGGACCGAAGGAACCGTCAGCTCGGACGCAAAGGCATGCGGGCGGTAAATTTGTCCTCATACTATTAAAGTAAAATTTTCTTTTGGTCAATAGCTTCCAAATTTAATTTAATTTGATGGGATCTTTTCATATATTTTTTTTAAATTTATAGTAGTAATTTCGAAAACTCATAAAAGAACGGGTTTTGAAGATATTTTAATCTGATACATATTTAATTTTGGTAAGGTTGCAGTGAAGAAAAAACTGATGACTTTTTTTTTCTGTAGGCTAATTTGTTGGAAGAAATTTATAATATTTTTTTTAAGGCATTGGGCTGCGTATTAGCTCTACGCCTCGCACTAAAGAACGCAAAGGCTTGCGGCCTTGGCTCTCGTAATATTAAATAAAAAATGTGTGCTGATCGTTACTGGCGTATTTTATTCATTTTTATGGACCTTGTTTTCTTTTATTTTTATAAATAAAATATTGTAACAAGAACTTTATTAAACAACGTACGTAGAGGTTCTAACTAAGAGTTAAGGGTGCTCAAAGTTAAGGTATATTTCAAAATATTAAGTAAAAGACTAAGTGCCCTCCACTGCTAGCTCGGCAGGCTGCCAATCTTTGACCAAAGTTATGAATAACATTTTCGCATAATTGTGGTACAGTTAGTGATATAAGCTTGATGATGTTGTCTTTGAGTTGTTGAACACTTTGAGGGTTATATAAATTAACTTTAATCTTCAAGACACCCCATAAGAGGTCGAGGTCAATTCAAATCTGTTTTTCAAGAAATTATTAGATGTTTTTTTTTATCTCCTAATCAACGAATTGCCGACATAATGCGTGGCTAGTTGGCCTTAATTTTGTAAGCCTTTGCATGAATAACTTTGCATAAAATATTGAACGACGTTGGTAGATTGAGGGTTAATTGCTATGAACGACGGCGAATTGAGGTCCTTGGCTCTTTAGCAACACTTCTGCTAACTGCTACAAAACTTTCGCTTGAACTACCCTTACGATGATAAATTCTGCTCTCTCTGATCTTGAACTGAACTAATTTCTACAAATTTCTTAGTGATAAGTTTAATTGCACAATTTGTATGAGCATTTCTCTAGCATATTTTAAATGAAATTTTCTCTCAACTTCTGAATAACTTTGATCACTTTTGAAAATAAGTTTTAATAATGCAAACATGTTTTTCACTCGTGCAACGACCTATTTTATCTAGCCGGAGTGTATTTGCATTATACTTAAAAAATCTTTGGTGTAATCCAGGTACTTTTGTAAAAATTTTTTTGCAAAGGCGGCAAATGTTCACTCTATGAGAATATTCAGTAATAACCAGATAAAAATGCTTCCAGTCTGCCGCTCAGTTGGTGGAAGACAGGCTCGTAGTGCGATTGAATCGGGTAGTCTTAGAAAATCTTAGTCTTAGTTTCATTATCGAGCGCAAACAGTAATACAACAAGCTGCAAATTGCTTCTACCAATGGAATTTTTATCGATAACCCAATACGGTCAATTCGGCCATAATCAGTGTTATTCGAAAAGTACGAACATTCTAATCAAAATTTTTAGAAAAAACACATTTTGATAAAAATTGGTTTGGTTAGATATTTTTGCAAATAACACGTTTTCTGAACTATTGAAGTGCGCTGGTAAAATACTTATACCCTCTAGCTAATTGCGTGGTCTCGGACCCTGTTTGAAGGGTTGATGAGCATATACTTTAGGATATGATAAAAATTCCGAAAAAATTAAATGTTAACATCGCAATTTCTTTGGGTGTGCATATAAGTAATATACTCACTTTAATTAAATTTATTTAATTCAAGTTTTGAAAGAGCCATATGAACATATATATATGAAAGTGTTTATATGTATCTTACCCAAAAGACATTGTTGGATTTCAATAAGCAAAAGAAAAACTAAATTGTTGCCCTACGCTTTCAGAGAGATTGAAATCAAAAATTCATTAGTAAGAGGTCAAAATTAAATAACAAATTATCAAATATTTTTCATAGTGTCATCACAAACGTGGTTAACTGTCTCTAACACTTTATGAAATATCAACCTTATTCTGCTTCACTATCACTGCTTATAGAAATGACATCAGCATCCATAATAGGAGCAAGAAAATCAGTGTATTCATTAAAATCCTATTATATTTATCGTTGTTTTTGTTTCTATCAAAACAATAGCAAACCAGTACTATAATTTATTGTACCATATCGACCAAATTATTCAAGAACATAGAGTCCGAAAGAAATTTGTTGTCCGCGGTTTCAAAAATATTCAAACCAATTTAAATACACGCGTATTAACTACTGCTCTATTTGCATAATATTTGTAGCTACTTAAGTTAAACCTAAAATCACCAAAGAAGCAACAAAATATTTATGCAAATTTCCTTTAGAGAGAAAAAAAACAAAACGAAACCTCGGTATCGGTTCTCTTATCATTTTTAGTATGCAAATGTTGCCACCTGTTGTTGGAAGAATAAACGAAACTTTTTATGGTTAAACTGTCTGCGCGTTATTTAAATGTTGATTCATAGGTGGATTTTCGAACATATGAGATGTTGTTTTGGTGTTCAAAGTACAAACAACATCATTTTTTTTTTATTGATTTAAATTTTATTTATTGCCATTCGACGAATTTAAGCTAATGATAATGCTTTTTTTATTGTTTTTTTTTTTTTGTTTTTGACATAAATACGTAAGAGTCACAGAATACAGAGTTTTTCAGTGTATTTGATTTTCTTCATTAAAGTTCATGAAATATTGTGTTCCTCTATTTTCTTGGGGAGCATAGCGCTTTTGCGACGAGTTTTATTTCCAACCACGATTCTTTATTTTCGCGGATTTTCGACATTTTGCAGGTGAATTCTGGCTTACCACGTCCTCTACTTGTATACCACTCAAGGGCCTGATGACAAACTACAGTGGGGGACATTTCAGAGAGTGTGACCTCTCCATCTCCATTTGCGTTGTCTTATTTCATTTTCTATAGACAGCTGGTTGTATTCTAAGCGTAAAATTTCAGATGGTATTTAGCCATCTTACTTTTAGTATGCGTCTAGGGCATTTATTGACGATTACTTCCAGTTTCTTTATGGGCTGGTCAGTCATCAGCCCGGTCTGACAACCATAAAACAGTATGGATTTTACAGCGAAGAATAGTACTTCACCGTTGAGTCAAGCTTATCGTCTCGTACGAGAATTTTTTGATCTGTATCGATCTCGACGTTATCGGCGATATATCTCGGTTATTCTCGATCAAATTTTTAAATAGATAACTGGACCAGCGGCTTTCGCGCGCACTGTCCGTGGTATAACCCCATTTACGCAGTCCTTACTGCAGACCATGTACGAAATTTCGCAACTTGGTATAAGTTCCAAGAATAGCTATGAAAGAGTTTTTGTTTAATGTGACGGGCTTTGACCCATTATCCAACCCTGTTCACATTTAACGAGTTGCTTGACACAAACAGTTTACATTTACGTATCAGTTCTCACAACTATGGCTGCAATAGATGCTAAGATATGGCGTTTTAGATGTTTTTGTTCTATAAAAGTGTCCTGCCTAATCTCGCCCAGATTTTGTAGCACCGAATTTCAAAACGTCTGCTATCATTAGCGCCAAGATATTTAGTTTTAAGTATTTTATGTTAGGAAAGCTCTGGCTGAATCTCGTTCTCGGCGATAATTTAGTGCCTATCTTACAATTAGCATTTCATTATCGCCAAGTACTAGATATCGGCCAAACCCCTCTCAGTCTCGTCCTCGGTCATACCAGTAATAATATTTTTGATATCGTCTTGTTATCGCTACTGCTCTCGGTTCCGATAACGAGAACGATAACGATATTTATCGGTTCTCGGTGAAACACTAACAAAAAGCTCCATACTTTGTTTAGCTGATATTCTTGAGCTATAAAGTCTCAGTCTAGAGCCGACGTTTTCAATGTCATCAATGCCAGCCTGACGATTTCGAGACTAGGTCCTGCTGTTCATTTTGCATATCTCTGTGTCTGGATGATAGTTAACAAATGTCATAAGCGTAGTCAGGGTCTTCTAGCTGTTCATTTAAGTTCCATCGGCCGAGTCTGAAGTTTTATTTTGTATATCATCTACAACTAAAAAGAAGAAAACCGGGAAGATTAAACAGATCTACCGAGCGCTTGATTTAGGGGTAAACGTCAATGAGAACACTCCATTGTGCAACACATTGTATTACAAAACCATCGAATTGCGCGCGGATTAAATTGATAGCCTAAGCGGAGATGCATCGGTGATAAGCTAAGCAGGACTAACATAAAATTTGAAAAGCAATGATAAAGTTTGTTTAGTTTCAGATAGTTCCGGCTATGTAACAGTAAGCATATCTTTGGGATGGACTTTGGGCTAATATGAAAGATAGACGTGATGAACTTGAGTGCGATGTAAGAAATGCGGTAAGTAAAAGTTAATTAAAGATTATTACGGAATTGAGTCTAATTCTCTGAGCAGATATTTGGCACACACTAAAAATATCCTTGAAGTAGAAACAAACAACGTCAACTGTAGTATATAGAAAAATTTTTTATCAAGAGAGTTTTCATGTAATGCAGAGAGTATCCGATTATGGCCGCGATCCAAACTTAATCACTGCAGAATGTAAATGAGTTGAAACTCACCAGTACCAAAACTTAGTAAAAAGCCAATAATCGATTATGGTGGGCAGAAAATATCACTTCACGGTCATCCGTTTGGTTTTTGGAATGTAGCACAAAAAATCTTAAGGTTGATGTAAAATATCTCTTCCGCGGTTTTGCGGAAGAGTGTATCGGTCTACATTGGGGACCTAAAAAAAATTGTTTTTTGTGCCAAGTTTGACTTACATATTGTGTTCCATGAGGAAGTGACAAAGTGTTTTCGTTCTATTCAGTCTACCACCAACGTGGAGAAGAACACAATTTGCTATAAAGAAAATCAAAGTTTGGGATCCATTGCTGGTGACACGTGCATGAATGCATATGTCGGGAAAGTGGCGATAATATATTAGTTTCCGTCTCGAAGTCTATTAAACAAAAAAACAAAATTGTAGGGATTCTAGGATGGTGACATTGCGCGACTGTGAATGACAGATGAATTATGAAGCTTAATCTGCATTGGACAAACTGCAAGCAATCGCAATTTATATTCATATTTTTAGACATCGATCATTCTTTAATTAACTGCACACTTCGATTTTTAACGTAATATCTTAAAATCTATGGGTAATAATCTTCGGGCCTGATCTTCGTTAGTTTTTTCCAGTCACAATCGCCATTTATTTTTTGGGATTATTATCACATCTAAAAACGGACATAGTCCTTAAAAACAGGAGGACATAACGCCAAATAGTTTTAGGCGTTATGTCAACAATTAAAGTCGGCATAGCGTATTCCATTGAGCTTATGATACTCGCACATTAATGCTTTTAATAATTAATTATTAAAGTAGGAATTTGTTATTTTTACAGACTATTACAAAAATTTATTTGTATCTTGTTTCTTAACAAAAGTCTACGAAATTATCTGCAAAGCAAAATAAAGTTTTTTTAGGCGCTCTCATTATCGTAAATTACTTTTTTATTACCATTGGCAGCATTTTATATGTAATTTCTGCACTAATACCAGAAACTAAACTTTGTTTTATATAAAGAGAGACCACACAATCTCATCTATATAAATTATAGTATCTTACATACATTTCGCTAAGTAGTGAATTGATGACACCATAAAAAGTGTTTTCCGGTGTTTAGCGTATTTATTTCACACACTTTGATAATGTCTTGAATTCAGATGCAACAAAGTGTCCACAAAAGCCTTTTATGCAGTAACAAACATGTGATCCAACACTGAGTGCGGCAAAACTATTAAATGAAAATCGTAAAGATACGAAAAGTCATAAGACATACAATTTTGCGCCAAAACAAATGCAGGTGGCTCTTGGCATTTGAATGCAAAATAGGTAAGAGTTGTTCTTTGACCTTAGTTAAAAAAAATTAGCTGAAAGATTCCTTAAGATGATCCATTATAAGTGTTTGGATTTCACACTTTTACCAAATGTTACAGCTTTTGGAAATTTAATCAAAATTCAACTACTGGGCCCATTTGTATCGCGTTGACAGACCCAGAGAAGAGTTTCAGGATTTGCAACTCTTTGCGTGTGATCGGAAATCGCGAACATATTGGATTTGACTGAGGTCAACTATGTTTTTACCTAAGCCAAGGTCCTGCATAACGTTATTTTAGAATTTTTCAATTGTTGAGACATGGCAACCATATTGCCCGGCCCTGCACATAGAAATTTTCTTTCCAGGAAGGCAGCAGCCACTTTTGAGCCTATAATCAAAGATAACGTAAGTGCGGCACAGTGCGTTTATTATTGAAAAAAAAAAGCCATAATCAGTGCAAAGTTAAATTTTAATTTGTCATACAATTTTATTGATGTCCATAATGTCACCACAAAGAAGCGACAAAAGAAAAGTTGGAATAGTAACTTATGTAGAAATGTAACAAGCGGTAAATCAAAGTGATCGTAAACTGAACACAAGCACGGTAGCTAAAAGCTTTTATTCGTAAAGTACGTTACACTAATGAGATGTATTGCAGATAGGGATGTTGACTAGCTGCTTCCCGCTATTTCGAATTTGAATGTTGTATCTTAACTCCCGGAAATAAAATTTGTCATCATTTCGATACCAAAAAACATAAATTTATTTTTTCTATCGTCTAAATTTATATTATGATTTTTTTATCACTTTTCATCCTTACTGTAATCGATTTAGAGGAGAACTAATGGGTAAAAAAATCGGTATTTAAAAATAATATTACAAAGATATAAAGATATCCTTCAATATCGTAATATAAGGACTGTCCCAGAAAAAACTTACGTTTTGCTTTTTAGTTATAAAAAAATACCCAGTAATTTTTTGGTCTTTTTTCGTTTTTTATCAATAATGGCTAGTGTTCAGAATATAAATAACTAAAAACTAAGTAACAATTTTTTTTTATAAAAATTTCTTACTTTTTACGTAAGGCCCTTCTTTAAATTTTGTCCAGTCGTTTTATCGACAGTATGGCACGATTTTTTCCACTTAAGTCTGAAGTCTTGTGAATTTTTTTTGCATTCTTACCACTCCTTCGAAAATTTCTTTTCATTAGAGTCAGATATCTTTCAATTGGGCGAAGCTCTGGACAGTTGGGCAAATTTGCTATTTTTGGTACGAAATTGATCTTTTTACTTACATACCATTCCATCGTAGCTTTAGAGTAATGAGAGGTTGCTAAATCTGGCCAGAACATCACGGTACTTTCATGTGCACGAATAAATGGTATAAGACGTTTTTCGAGGCATTCGTCTATATAAACTTTGGAATTGATTGTGCCTTGCGTAACAAAAAATCTGCTTCTGAGACCACAAGTGCATATGGCCTGCCAAACCATATATTGCTTCGGAAATTTCGAAATTTTTTTTCTTTGCATTTACTAAACACATGCCCCTTTATCGGTGATGCATGATATTCGCGCACAGGTAGCTGCTTAAAATCTGCTTTGACGTAAGTTTCGTCGTCCATACTAGATGTACAAATATGAAACCGGTAATGACATCTAGCGGTCGATAGCCGTATATGTATGAGCTTTCGAACCGCACCAAATTTCTTAATTGTTAATTCTGTCATCTGTCAACAATATTCAGTTCACAATTTGTCAAGTTTCATGCAACGCATTTTTTCCGCTCGTAAAGATGTCGAATTTTGTGCCTGAAAACTCTCATTTGCGGGAAGCATTGATTTTCTGTTTCCACGCTTCTGAATCGCATCGAATGCTTGTTGAAGCTTACGGCGAGCATGCTCTTGGCAATGAGTGGTTGAATAAATTTAAAAGTGGTGATTTTGATGTGATAAATGAGGAGCGCGGCCGGCTACCGAAAAAGTTTGAAGACACCGAATTGCAAACATTATTGGACGAAGATGATGGTCAAACGCAACAACAGCTCGCTGAACAACTTAATGTGACACAACAAACCGTTTCCTTGCGTTTGAAGGCCATGGAAAAGATTTTAAAGGTTGGGAGATGGGTGCCACATGAACTGACCGACAGGCAGCAAGAAAACCGAAAAACCACTTGTGAATTGCTGCTCGCCAGGCAAAACAGCAAAGGTTTTCTCCATCGAATCATCACTGGCGATGAAAAGTGGATTTATTTCAACAATCCCAAACGAAAAAAATCATATTTGAGCCCCGGCCAACGACCGAAATCAACTCCAAGACCAAATTACTTCGGCCGAAAGACAATGCTGTGTATTTTCTGGGATCAGCTTGGTGTTATTTGCAATGAGCTACTAAAACCAGGTGGAACAGTTACTGGTGCACGTTACCATCAACAATTGATCGCTTTGAACCGTGCTATACGTCAGAAGAGGCCCGAATTTCAACTTCGCCATGACAAAATTGTATTCCAAGATGACAACGCATCGCCACATCGAGCAGCGGTCAATAAAAACTTGGTAGAATCGTACAACTGGGAGCCCCTGCCCCACCCGCCGCACTCACCGGACCTGGCGCCATCCGATTACTATTTGTTTTCATCGCACTCAATGATTCGCACTTCAATTCTTACGAGGAAGTGCAAAAATGGCTCGATGAATGGATAGCCTCCAAAAACAAAGAATTTTTTTGGCGAGGAATCCATAAATTGCCTGAAAGATGGGAAAGATGTGTATCTAGCGAGGGGAATTACTTTGAAGATTAAATTTGGAGCTATTTACGCAAAATGAACGTGTTTTTTTGAATAAAAAATTAACGGTTTCATATTTGTACACACCAATCAAATTTAGTCTAGTACCTTTTAAACAATCTTCGGGCTCGCATCTGAGCCATTAACTGCTTTTCATCAGAACGGTACTTGGTACTTTTTGAACTCTTTATGTCTTTAGTTCACTTTTCTTCTTGATCTTTTGTACAGTATATAGTATACAGATTTTGATGTATCTGCTCTAGCTGGCATATCTCGCACTGAGGTGTTGGGATTTTGCTTAAAAAGGCGCTTCACCTTCGTCGCTACCTTTGGGTTAAAAAATTCTGGTTTTCTGCTTGAACCTTTTTCGTAAAACAGGTAGACGCTTCTTATAATTAAAAATAACCGCGAAGACAGATTTTTCTAATGCACCAACTATTTTTGCTATAGTTGAATATTTAAATTTTGGATTTTGTAGGTATGTGGCCAAAATCAGTTTGCGGACTTTTTGTTCCGTGCTAGACATCTTTGTCGTTAAAAGTGCTATCTTCAAGTGTTATACATCATATTAAACGTCACTTTATATAGAACAAATATTATGTATTTTTAGATCTATGAGATTATCAGGTAGAGCATAATACAAAAAATAAAAAACGTAAGGTTGGACAGTCCATATTTAAAACCAGTGATGGGCAAAATACAAGAAATGAGCCACTTATAGAACATTTCAACAAACACGTCATTTTTCTTGGACCTGTAATTTCATTGTTATTGTTGTGATTTTTTCATACGCGTTATGCACAGGATTTGTATTGTCGTTATTGTTGCATCATTCAGATATAAACACAAAAAACCGAATCGAGCGAATGACAACAATGATCACGTTAAGGACAACTGCTCTCATTTCGTTTGGCCAGTGTACATTTATTTCTACACACATGTTGTTCTGGCTTGGTTCTTGAAATTCTCTATTGGTTTATTGATTGTTTTGGTTATTGTAGTTGTTGTTTTTTTTTTTGTGTAAGTGGCACTTGCGCCCAAAATGTTGCCAATTTATGTACGAAATATATGTTTATTTTTCGTAAGTTCTCTTATTCTTTTCATTTCAAAATACTCAATAGAAAAAATACAAATCTGCTTGGTAGCACTGTCACTTAAGCAACTTGCTATGTCAACGTTTACACGAGGAAATTCGATGAGACAAATTCTTGTCTATTCTCCTTTGTGAATTTGTTTTGCGTTTACACACGAAAACTAGAATTTTTTTGTGCAAGAAAATGTCAAATCAATTACTGTGTCAACTCGCCACAGTAAACGTTAATTCAAAGCATAATATCAGCTAACGAATAGAACGAAAGGGATTTCACGGGTACGACAAATTCTGTACACCACCCTTTCGTTTTTCCCTTCTTGCCTACAAACAGGAAAACTTTCTCTCAAGAGTTTCCTCGTGTAAACATTGACTATGTACACGCAGCAACTATAGATTTCAACTGTTTTTTCTTAGAAATTTGGCAAACATTTTATTAATTTATGACATCTATTTTTCACACGGTTCCTTAATTTTTATGTATTTAATTTTCCATAAATATTAAAAATTAATTTTTTCCAGTATGTATAATCTTTGGGTTTTTTTTCGCCTTCCTTTGCAACAAAAGCTTTTGTGCGATACGCTCTACAATTTCATTCATATGTACACTGTTACCGATTTCCATACCCCAGCAAGTATTCAGCTATAAAGTGTTGCCAACTTTACTTAGAAGTTGTTGTTCAAACATTTTGACCTTTTGTTGCTAAGACTGCTGCTGCTACACAGACTGCATTGTAGCAGCAACGTTGCAACAGTCGCCCCTTGTTGTCGCTGCTGTCATGGTCTTCTTTTCATGACATTGACAAATGTCAGCGGACGTGCTTACGCATATTTGATATTTTTCTGAACGTTCTCTTCTTCTTTTTCATCTTCTTTCAGTGCTACAGTTACAACAGCTACGGCAAAACAACAACAATAGTTTAGGTATAGCGCAGAAATTGCTGCGTTCAAACTGCAGCACACAACTACTCATGCTGTGTCACAAGTTAACAAGGTGCCTTTTGTTCGACAGTTCTCGATTTCTTGGCCACGGTGGTAATGAAGAGTTTTGAATAATTGCAGCTAGGACATATACCCATGCCATTGTTGGCATTTGCGTTTTCGAATCAAACGTTTTGCACTGAGTCTAAAAGTAAATTCAAAATTAAGAAAGAGAACCAACAAATACCACCCAAAATACAAAGCAATAATAATAAAAGTCTTATGAGATACAATCTTATAAGACACTTTTAAGTGTAATGAGATAGAAAGTAATGTTCGGAAAAAATAACATGAGATAAAAGTGGCATATGAAAAAAGTTTAAGTAATGTGATTAAAATGTCATGTGATAAAAATCTATGTGATAAAAATTACATGAGATAAAAAAATTATGGGAAAAACCTATCGGTAATTTAGTCTTGAAGTTTTTAATAAATAATAAATGACTTCTGCGTTTTTGATATCAAGTGATTTAAAATTTTGTTCAAGCTTTAATGCTACAAATTAACGTTCTCTCTAAATTTGTTCTAGTCAATAGTATATCATCAAATTTGTGTTCTATGCAACTTGTATTTATAGCATGATTATTGATGTTTTCTGTTTTAAATTTTTATGTATGTGACTTTCATGTTATTAATAATTTACTCTCATGCAATTAAGCTTACAGAAATTTTTTAAATTTGCTAACGTGCTTTTTAAAGCCAGAGTGCAGAACACAATTGTGGTACTAGTCCAGAATTTTCGTAAAAAATTTCTGAAAAGAATGATTTCCAATGCGCACAAATATAAACAGAGTTCCCAAGTTGAAAATGATGACTAAAATTAATTCTAAAATGGCTAGAAATATATTCACAAAGAGTAGATGACCTTTTTTTGTTGACAGACATACAATATTTCTTTTCTTGCTTGTATACCAATAGTTTCATCTCTAATTAACGGCCACTAACGGCTACGGCCTCCTGCGTGGTCTACGGCTTTAGCATGCAATTAGCAGCCTGGCAGCATCAAAAGCGGCCACTTGGCAAGACACTGAGAAATCTGTGAGCTGTACTGTGAAGTGTTTGTACTTCATAAGGTGAAAATCTGTTATTTGCGATTAGGATAGCGAATTATCTTCAATTCACAGCAAACAGGTTTATAAATAAATGGTGTTTCAAAACAGCATGACGATTGTCCGGCTTCGAGAAATTTGAAAGCCTACTTTCCCATACAAAGTAAAAGACTAACTCAGACAGATAGAGTTATAATTTCCGCATTTAAAGTTCGAAATCAGATCCGTCATCCAACAGACTTAGCAAATTTCTAAAATTTAAAACTATATCAATATAAGACTTGTTTTCTTCAGCAAACACATGCGGTCAATATGGAACTTTCTTCGTTGCCACAATGATCAAAAAACAAACCAATCACGGAAATCCTTGTAAGGAACCTTTTATTTAATCGCACAGAAAAAATTCATTATTGTCTTTTCGCCAACAGCACCTGACAGCTACGCTGACATTTTCCATACCAACGTCCAAATTTGATTATGTGCCATAAAACTCCCTTACAAAAAAATTCACAATACTAACAAAATTTAACTGACAAAAAGTAGGATTTACTTTGTTGATATCTGCTACTAATTTGGTCATTAATTGCTATGTTAGCCTCACGAGCACAACTAAATTCTTCAAATACCAAAAAGGCATAACTCAGGCAGCTCATAAATAACAAAAATTGTAAAAACAAAATGATATTTCATGCGCATGATATATGAAAAAAACAAAGTAATCGAATAAAAAAAGCTTAAAATACAATGTGACAAAATCAGTAGCGATATAAATAATAAAAACGCACAGCTGCTGTAGGTGCTGACCAAATACTGCAACAGTTGTATTGCAGCAACTAACAGCAGCAATCACAACTCGAGCAAACTTTTTTGTTCGATCGATCGATCTCTAGCTTGTTTGTTTGGTTGGTTTGAAGAATATTGTCAGCTGACAACAAAAAAAGTGCCATGTGCACCTTATGGACATTTGTTGCTGTTCGATCGATCCAACTGGAACCCAAGCATCCATTTTTGAAAGAATGATCGATGATAGTTGCATGATCAATACAATAGATTAGTCGGGCCAATGTATAGTGGAGAAATATTGAGCAATGAATCTGCAAAATCATTATCTCAGCAAAATTTAAAACTTTGCCAAGTCTTCACTAAGATCGTCACTCACTACTCTATAGAAATTATTGGCTTATTTATTGATATTTATGTTAAGAGCAAGTTCTTTAGTTAACAGTTAGAATTTGTAAAGAGTCAAAAAGCCTCAATTATAAAACTGACAAAATTTAATCTATGCCGACATTATGGTTATTGTTTTCTCGAAATTTCTGAGCGCTGGAGGTATTGGTATCGAAAGAAATTTGTTTTTCCTCAAAACCTTATTTTCCATTGGAAGTTTCAAGAGAGTTTTGAATGCAAATACAGCTGAGAAGTCCATAAAAATTGAGTGGATTGGTTTCCAAAATTTAAAAATCGCGTACATCGAGCAATAGAACCCAAATAAAACTGCATAAGTGGTAAAAAAAATCCGCGTAAACTGAACCCATAATGTACATATGTACATACCTACCTAACGAAAAATTAGATATAAAATATAATAATTAAATAAAATAATTAGATTTTATGGAATTAATTGTTATTTTTAAATTCAATCACATACCCAAAGTTTAGTTAAAAAAAGTAAGAAGATTAAAAAAAAAATCATTAATCTTTTCCTTGAACATAGCTCAATATTGATCTCAATTGATATTGTACTTTCAACGCTTTCATTAGTCTCTTGGATGGTTTCCGGTTGGCAAGTCACAAATTCTGTAATCAATAGTTGTTTCTTATCTTATTTAAATCTCTATAAATTTTTTGATATTTAGCACTATAATTTCTTATAACTCTTTGAAATTTAACTGCTCGTTCAACGTCTGAATCGATTTTTAGAATTTAATTTTCTAAGTTTTTTGCTAATTGCAGGGCATCCCCAATATTTTTTGCAGTAAAATGAAAAACATGTCAGTTACGTGTTTTTAACTGGAAAAAAAGTTAATTAATTAAAATTTTGAAGCCGCGTTATTTGGAAACCGCTCAAAAGGAGTACCGCGTAAATCGAGGAATAGGTGTATGGTCCGGAATAAGAACAGTATGTCTTAAAGCATAATTTATTTTAAAAATGGTTGCTTTTAAGAAGAATAGTACTTGCCGAAACTAAGTTTAATTCTGAAAAGGTCTAAGCTACAACTAGTTGCTATTGTATTTGTTGTTTTTGCCGTTGTTGGCCGTAAAATTTAAATTTTAGAAAAATTGAATCCTTAATTTTTTTAATCCCCAGAAAAAAAAAGCGCAATTTAATATAAGAAGTATGGTTAAGATCAGAGAATGAAAAAAACTCTATTGTATGGTTCGATTTCGTTCCGTTCTATGAGCGTTAACTTTTTCCCTCTGCATTCCGTATTTGACTTATTGATTGAAACACTAACACAAACCACGACAAAAACGATCACTACATTTGGTGCGGGTTCGGGTAGCAATCGCGAGTCAAAACTACAACAAAGCGAATAAAGTTTTTTTGTACGTGAAGCAGAACGTTACCATTCTGTTCTTCTCTTTTATTTCTCCTTACTATAGTACGGGTTGGTGTTTGAATTAAAGAGCAAAACAAAGAATGTGAGAAGTAAAGTTTGCGTTGTGCAATTTGAACGTTACGATATGGTGCGGTTTTTTTTTCATTCTCTGTTTAAGATCATAAATATTGGCAATATACTTAAGACTTAAGAAAATAAAAGGAACTTTTTATTATATTCTGATAATGCAATAAGCTAGAACAATTATTTTTTACATATGGAAAATATAATTTTTCTAATTTTTGACATTCACTAAACTAAGATCCACAACACGTAATGTATATGTTAACGTATATAAAAACATATAGCATAAAAATATACAAAAGCTTACCATTCGTAAAAAGAGCGAACAAGTAGCCTTAATTTCAAAATTCAAAATATTCACTAACTGCGCAATACCACCACAAGCAAGTTTTCGACGATGACTGCGTTGGTGTAAGAGTACGTGTAGCTAGGCGTGATAGTTTATTTGATAGAGGTGACCATCTAATCGATGTTCGTCAAAGTGACGAAGGTTAGCTACTTAGGGTTAAGAACATAGCCCAACTGTTGTTATTATTAGCGCTTCTGTTTTATGTTGTATGTTTGTGCAGAAGTTATTCACATTTTTCTCTGCATCAACAAATCGCTAGAAAATTAAAATGAGTCAAATACAAAAGTGTCAAGGTAAACCATACGTCCCACTGAAAAAAGCGTCAGGTACCAGATGCTCAGCCATATCAGATGCCGTATTAGCTATAATACTTGGAATTACCCATAGAACAGAGTCTTTAAATTAAATTTATAATACAAAAAGGAAAAACCAATTACGATAGTGGAGGCGATTACACTTCTGAAGAAAAGGGAACCGCCTTAATAACAACGAGTTGAAATGCTTTTTTTCCAAAGACAAAAGAGAAATGTTTTTTGATGTAAACAAAGAAATCGGACATCTCCTCTCATAGGTTTTCTATGAACTTCTTGGCAATTTTTTTTTAAATCGTTCTCAAATCTTAGCTGCAGGATCAAAACCAAAAACCAAACCATGATCTGACATGATATATCCGAGTTCAAATTTCAACGCGTGAAGATGCAGACTTTGGTCGATTAGAGTAGATCTTAGAGGCCATTCATTTTCTGTTATATATGGCAAAAACGCGATAAGGCCAGTTATTTGTAAAATCGTGATTAATGAAAATTGGCTGTTTTTGATGCCAGAGTAAAAGTTTATAACAAATTACATATCAACTGCACCACTGTGTTGCGCAGCAAGTGTTGCAAAATACATGCGTAGGAAAAACGTATGTGTTCAGCAAGCAATCAAATATGAGAAATGATACAAGACAAAAAATGATCGTACAAGACTGATCGTGTTGACAGTCAAGTCAACGTCATCACGTGATATAAATTTGCCAAAGTAAGTTTGAAATATTTTTTTGTTGACGTGCCCCATGAATCGCCATAATTTGCAGTTAACATAAAAGATAAAAGTCCATTTGTACGCTATTAAAAGGAATAACAATCATAATAACTGAGTGAAATCAGTTATACGATCAGCTGGACATTATGATCATACACACTCCAAATGATCAACAGCAACAGCAGCAGCGGGAATAACAGTGATAAAAACAAAACTACAATACAACATATTTACTGCAACAAGAGTCTTCGAAAATGATTTATACACGAAATGCTGCAAAGGTTTCTTCAAATGGTCAAATGATCAATGTTGCGATCAAAGATTTAGATCAGTTTGTGGTCTTTTTTCCGCTATTGTTTTTGTATTTTAGAATTGAATTATCGTATATTTTCAAAAGTGTTGTGGCAATAAATCATTACGCTTTATGGTAAAAAGTCAATACCTCTCTATTTCAACTTGTACTTTAAGATCATAGCTGTATGAGTACTGTTCTCGCAAGCGCTTGATATTTTTCGCGTATGATGCACCCTTTGCTGCTGTTTTATAGCACTTTAAAATGAGTTTATCTTACCACTATTCAATACTGCTCGTGTCGAGTGAAGTCAATAAGCTCAACTTATTTCGAACATGCTGTAACTCGCAGCATTGATGAAGACATTCGTTAACTGCGTTTTCTCGCTTGTGATCGTTTATCGAATTTGAATACAAATCACGTATCGCTGTCGCTGCTGCGCAAACTGTTGTTGCAACGTTTTAGGTTTTTCACCAAGTTTTGACCAGCATACCAGACTGTAAAAAAACCTAAGCCAGACAGTACACAGTTGGAAGCCAAAAAAAAAAAAATATCAACAACTGATATTGCTGTTGTAGCTTGGCGTGTATCTGCGCAGTCAGCCGCTTGTTGTCGGTTTTTGCTTATCGCATTGGTTAAACATTTGATAAATAGTGCTGTTTTTCTTATCCTTCTACTGTAGAATCTTTTTTATTGTTAGGTTTCAGCAATTTACTCAGGTTACCGCAAGATTGTTGATATGCATTGGGCTATTTGTCTCAGTTTGCTTAGCTGTGGGTCATTTTGACACCTCTATTCTCTGGTAACAAATTTATTTATTTGGCTTTTACAGCAGTAGATTACGATAAGCAGGTGCTAAGAATTTTAATTTAATAACAATTTGTATGGACTTACAGTTAACATCCAATGCGTATTAGACAAAGTGTTAGCGACAAGTGGGTAAACTTGGTGTGTTCTTCATTATCACATATATGGATGTGATGTGGCATTACATAATTAGCATTAGTGATAACAATTTATGTTTACTTTTATAATATTGGAGTCTCAGATGGAAATAATGGAATGGAAAATTATTATATGTATCTATGAACTAGGAGATTAATAATTAAAGATACTTTCGTGAACTTCATTCGATCGACTGACTAGCGAACTGATTGATTGAATGAATATATAAAATTAGCGATTAAAGGACAAAAACTATAGGAAGTGACGTAAAGAGCATAGTCAGGGGTCTATTTAAGTGGTTTAGTTAATCATTAAAACGATTCTCTGCAGCATCTTATGAAGGTTCAAAGAAAGTGAATTCCACTATGGAAAATGTTAAAAAGTTTTAAAGACAAATAAGCCATTTTCATCAGAATAGCTCTGAATATATGATTGGAAAAATACAGTACATTATCAAATTTAAGGGTGTCTTGAACCTCAATCAAATCAATCTTCGATACTTTGGCGGGGTGATGTTATAATCGTCAGCTTCGCGTAAACAAGACACAGTATGGTTTGGTCACAGCAGGTTCAAGTCGAAATAAATTGAAGAAGTTGAAAAGATATTGAATCATATTAAAAGCTGTCGAAAGAGCCCAAAAATTTTAAAAATTTTGAGATGAAAAAAACGTGGTAAATGTAGAATAAAGTTAAAAATCGTTGAAAATGTCGATTAAAGTTGAAAAAAGTCAAAATAATATGGAACATGTTGAAAAAAGTCGAAAAAGATTGAAAGGTCAAATTGCGACTTGCCCACTTTTTCAATTCCACCTCCTTTTGGCTCGATAATTTATATTCGTGATCAGCATCCGCGCACCAAATTTCATCAAAATAGCATTTATAGTTTGCGAGACATGTCATAATCAGTCTTAAAACTTGAGCGGTACACACCAACTCCAATCCGATTTTGATCCAGAAATGTCTTTTCGTTAACAACATTCTTATACCAAATTTTAGTACGATTTCTCGCATGTTTCAACAGATATACCACTAAAGCGCCCACTAGAACTATTTTGGCACTTTTGTTTCAAATATACCTAATAGCGATTTACCTACAGTAAATTTCATACCAATTACTGCAATAGTTCACTTAAAATAGTGCTTACTACTTTGTTTATATATAGGAGGTGCCACGCCCACTGATGCAATCCCGTAAGATTTCGAAAAGGCTCTTCCAGTGGCATAATCAAAACATATTTGCATATCCCCTACTACACTCTGATACTCGTATTAAGTACAAATCAGATTTTAAAAATGAAAACCCTTCACTTTTTAGCTTTTTTTTGCATTCACCAATTTTTCCCAGCTCATTTCTCATGCTGTCAGCTACCAGTTTACCATACCGAGACATGCAGTCTAACTCTGTGCGAGTCTGCTCTTCTCCTAGTGCTTCTTATCACATGCACATGGTGCTAATTCCTGTCACCATATTTAATATAACTGTGGCATTTAATTTTGACACGCTGTCGATAGTTAAGTTGAAGCGCAGAATTGTTGCTAGCAACCTGCTTCCAACACGACTGCATGTATGCGCACATGACAACGTGTATAATTATTGCTTACTTTTGCTATGGTATGGCAGCAACAGTTGCTATTGCTGGAGTTACTGCTACCGCTGTTCTTGTTGTTGTTGTTATTGTTGTTGTTGTTGTTGCTGCCGTTGTTGTCGTTAGTATGTGGTGACATTTTTCACATTTCATTTAACATGGCGCTTTTCTATTTATTTTTATGGTAACATTGAAAATTATGATTTGGTTTTGTTGCTAATGTGCACTCATAGCTGGATGTGCGAAGAAATGCGTCTAGATGGCATTCATTGCTGGCGTTTTGTGCAAAAGCGTAAAATTGTGGTAAAACTTTATAAGTTGGCTGCCATGCTAAATCCATATTTGTATTGTTTGACTTTGAGCAGATGGATGGAATTTTTGTCTCAATAGTCTTAACGATAAATTACATTTTGATTTATTATCACGTTTCATTAGTAAAGGGGAAAGAAAGCCAAAACGTCACGCTGTTGCTGATGATATTGATGGTTGTTATGTATGATATAATGCCAATTGTTTGTTATGGAAAGTTTAATTTAGTTCTCATAGCTAAATTAAATTAAAATGATGCGGATTAATAAACTTTACTAAATTTTGTATTTATCAAAAAATGAATGGTAATTCGATGGACGTTGAAAACAATCACAAGGATCATAGAAGGAAGTCAGATAGGTATTCAAAACTTTTGAAAGTATTGATGTTAAAGAACATCCAAAAGTATAAAAAAGTATGCATTACGACAAAAGATTTCATGAGATCCATAGAATTTCCGTCAGTGCAAAGAAGCAACCGTTTTGTAGTTAGTGCTCTGACAGAAACGCAAATTTCGACAGATTTCACATTGAGGCTGGAAATCATTGTTGCAATTCAGATCAAAAAACTTTACTAACAAAAAACCGAAATATTGCTTGCATGACGTACTTCTAACGTTACTAAATGGGCGATTGTCGAGAGCGATACTCGTCTTGATCATATCAGTCCGAGTGGTCTCTTATTCTACTAAGGCCTCCAATTAAGTCAAGTCTCCATGTTTTCCATTGACAACAGTGCTTAACTATACAAAGATAATTTTTACTTAAGTCAAGTTGTGGAATAATCTACCAACGAGCGATTTCATCGCAAGTTTCTATCCATCCCTCTTTGGCTCCATCGCATCGCAATGGTTGAAATGAAAAAATCGATAAAAGTTTGGATGCGATATAATAAATTGTTGCAATTTGTAAGATAATGAATACCATCTAAAAGTCTATAGAATTTTTTAGCAAAACTTATCAAAAACTTCTTTTTGAACATTGTGAAAAATTGTCGAAAACTATGAACGATGATTGATTAAAAAATATTGAACAGTCGATTAAAGTCAACAGATATAATACTAAGTGGTATTAAAATGTATCGTAAAATCGAGTCCAACATTTCCCAAAAGTATCGAGTAACTTTGGAGAGTATCGAATGGTATGAAACAATTTCGATAGTGTCAATGAATTGTTTATGTTTTAAAAATGTCGAAGAAGTCTATAAATTAGCTGCATATTTATTGAACTATATCTATGAGGCGATTAAATTCGAGTCGTATAAAATATTTTTCGAAAGTATCAAACGTTTAATATACAAAAGTAGAAATTTACTCAACACAAGATATCGAAAATTTCGAGAGAATTTTGTGGTATTTAATTATGTACAATGTCATCTCAACCTTGCAAAATATTACACTCAGACGAAAATGCCTAACCTGCGTCAGGTAACACATTAACCTGATAAATTGTTCTATGGAACTCTATTTAATTTAAAAAAAACATTTTTTCCTTGCATTCAGTGGGGCTCGAACCTGGACATTCCGTGTTGTTGCATGCGATATGCTCATATAATTTTAGTTCCACGCAATATAATAGTAAGAGTAGCTCAGTTTTTTAAGATGTGTGCATCTCTCAACAGTGGCATAAGGAGACATAGGTTCGAATCTCGTCGGAGACAATATAGAAAGTTTTATTTCTCCATGAAATTTTTAAAATGTAACATAAATGAAGCTCCAATTAATAAGCAGTAAAAAGGGAATTATAGAAAAAAGCAAAAAAAAAACATTCGGTTTCGTTTTTTGAAAAATTTCTTTAGCTAACCTGAAAATCAGGTTAGATAAACTTAACAACCAGGGCCATCAGGTTAGAAAATTTTAGCCTGAGATTTGGTAAAAATTTGGTTACATTAACCAAATTTATTTTCTGAGTGTATAGAAATCGATTTATTAGTTCGGAGATATGGTGAAAGCTCATTTAGGCGGACACCTATGGTTCTAATTGTATTTTTCGGCCACGGGAGATATCCGGAACAAAGGCGAATCACCGATTCACACGAAATTCTTTTTCTTGAAAAAGTGCTTATTGTCGGCCTGTGGGAGATGCTTTTTATGAATTGTGTAACGATGTAATGTCCGTGTCCAGCCAAGAGAGCATCCGCCAATCGTAATATAAGTTACTCTAAAATCACAACTAAAAATTTGATACTAAGAAAGTCATCCGGCCTCGAGATCTGTCCGCCTACGGAAGCTGTTCGTGACCTCTACGTCTTAGAAATTACATAAATACATATATTTGATATGATTTTCTGTATTTTAAGTTCGTATTTTATTTTCTATCAAATCGATTACTGCATGCAACTCTTGCTATTGCTGGTGTTGCCGTTGGCAGCAATTTTTCGCTATACGCCACAATGTCGCCATTAGTGTCCACCAAATTAAAATGGCACGAGAGATCATCAGGATGATTCTCAATGTGAGGAGCAATGTCAACGACAACAACAACAACAGCAACATCTGTATGAAAACTTAGCAAACAATTGCAACGTGACGTAAAATATACGTGGTATTAACAGCAATACATTTGTGTCATTTGTTTGCCAGAGTAACAATACAACATCAATTTGAGAAAACTTAAGTAACACAAGGCACTTGAGTTTGTGTTTTTAAAAGGGATAAGGATTTTTTGTTAATAATAGGAGCTCTTCTTTGTTCTTTTTTTTATAAATTAGGTTTTCGCCTTTGCTTCTTTTTAATACATTGTTATTTTTATGCTCTATTTCTCAAGCTTATTCTCCGAATCTTTTTTCTACTTTTGAGTATTGTCGTACCTTGTTATGTGTCCTTAACGTTTTTTATTTTTTTAAGAACTTCATGTGTTTTTTTCTTTACTTGTTTTTTTTCAATTGCTTTATATGTACTTACCACGCGATTCTCTGTTGTAGTAGATTTAAGCTTCTGTCATATTCAAAATTATTCTTTGAGTATAATGTGCTGTTGAGCACTTTTTCTGCATATGTTCAGCCCTTGCCAGAAATAAATTGAGATATCAAGGACAATCTTTCTTTAACACCCCCAGCGAATCGACCGAAACTGAAATCGGGTCGCTGCTTAACTATCTCAACAGGACTTACTGAATATAACTTTTATTGCTACCAGGCTCCTTGTTAAAATGTCTTGACAATCTTCTTACCAGTTTTGTAGGGTCACGTAGTGGTTTTAAAACGGTACATTAGTGCTACTTTATGGATTTTAGCTTTGTTGCTAAGCCGCACTCTAACCTTATCTAACATATCCTAACCTAAAAGTAGGGTTGCCAATATAAAATGTGGACCTGGAAAATCACTTTATTACATTATCGTCTGAAGACGCCTTAAGCCGAAACTGGACAAAGTTCTTTAGTCACATCATCTTTTATTTCTCATATATTAATTATAGATAGATTAGATTATTTATATGATACCGATGATAAAGAAGGCTCGGATGCTTAAGATCAGATATATTCTGATACGTACACTTGTTGCAACTCAGTTAGTGACTTAAATTCCAGCCAAGAGAATTGTATTCCCACTTAAGTTTTTATATAGCAGAAAAATTTACGTTTAAAACGCACAAAATACGTCCGACTAACGATACAAATAATTTTTCTATGAAGATCATAAAAACAATATTAGACCTTAGAAAAAAATATAAAAATTAGTATATTAAGAATTATTACATTGAACTTGCAGTCATTTTGCAAAGACCAATATGATCGTAAAATTTTACTTAATTGATCAATGCTTTTTTTTTTATCCAACAAATATGACAAAGATAACAAATGGAACAATTTAACCTGGTAATTGGTGACATATGTTTCGGCTATTACCACATATATACACATTCACAAAATTAGTATTGCAACACATTTTTTGGTACAACTTTGAAGTACTTCATATCTTTAAGATGGAAAAGAAATTTTTTTGTTGTGTAGCTTAAGACTTTCGCCAGAAACCTTCTAAGATTTTTTCCTATAATAAATGGTAGCAAATAATTTTTTTTCGCTTCTTTACAAATTGAAAAAATAAATCCTGATAGCAAGTGTGAACGATAACAACAACAATTACTTATTTAAAGAATTACAGCTATTGCCAACAATAGTAGCAATAGCAACATGTTGCCAAGTTGCCAGTCAACAACGAAACAGTCAAAGCGTTCGAAACGTGCGCTCATTGTTGACTTTGCCTCAAATTGCGCTCAACTCACAGTTGGACGCTGCTGGACCAAAAAAAAATTTTTAGAACAGAAAAAAACTTTCCGCCGCATTCAACTTGTCGAAGATCATTTGACATTCGTTGTTGTTGTTGTTGTTGTTGGAATTGCTCTGATCGAACTTCACTGATTTAATTACAACAAATAGCAAATTGCCTGCGGAACAATAAACTTTTGCACACTTCATAGCAAAATGTTCTCCAGGGAGAGGCGATAGACAAACAGTGCCAGCAGGCCGGCAGGCAGGCAGACGACTGTGGCAGCAACATCTTAGAATGCAACAACAACGAAAGAAACAACAGTGGCAGCAACAGCAGTATTAGACAGTGAATGCGTTCAATGTCAAAAATTGTGGCGGCTTAGCGGCAAATTGGGTGCAGTTGTTGTTACAACGGCTGTGCTATTGTTGTTGTTGCTACTACAGCTTTATTGTTGTTGTTGTTGCTGCTGTTGTTGTTTTATTTTCATTTAACTTGCTTTGCCCCTCTTCAAATGGCGGCATTTTTCTTTGTAAACAACAAGCAGCAATTGTTACTTCCTCTTCTGTTGTTGCTGCTGCCGGCACTTTTGTGTTCTTTTTTTTTCGGTTGCAACAAAAATCAACGAGAGCGACAGTGGCTGCTTCTAATGTTGTCATCTCTTCATGTCGAGACTGTAACAATTGTTGCTATTACTGTTGTAGTTGCTGCTGACTGACTGACTGTTTGCCTGCTTGCCGATTTGCTATGCTTTGTGGCAAATACATGTCGTTGTCGCTTGTTGCTACTGCATTGCATATTGGCATTAAATGTCACTGGTTCAGAACAAACAACAACAACAATAACAGCAACAACAACAAAAACAGTAACAACGAACAGTCAAAATGTTGTCTTTCAATTTTATGGCACTTTAGTTTGAGCTAATTGTGTGTGGCAGTGGCACTTTGTTGTTGCATGCTGGTATCAGCAGCAGCAGCCTTTGGCAGAGTGTGAGAAAAAATGCTGTTGACGGTTTTGTTGTTATTGACGCGCTAAAAGTTGGCGACTAATTGTTTGGTTACAGCACAGAACTTAATGCTCTTTTTATTTTATATGCGAGTTAGACCACGAATAAATCGTTTTGTGTTTTTTCTGAAATCTTTCATGGATATAAATAAATTTTTGCAAAAAATTTCGCAAAAATCGGCAATAAACTTACCCTAGATAGAAATAAGACAAAGCTCGAAAATAAAAAGTTATATATTCCAAATTAAATAACAAACTGGCATTGATTTATTCTGAAAAATAAACTTATGTTATTTCTTAAGAAAAGTTTGCACAAAGGCTAAATTACTCAAAGGATTATCACGATAAAAATTAAAAAATCTCTGGAAATCAAAGTGGGTATTGAAAAAACTTAATGTTTCCTTCCAAGAAAATTTTTCCAACAGAAGTTTCATTCGAGAATTTTCATGTAGAGATTGCAAAACCTAAGAGTGATGTTCCTTCTGAAAAATAGTCATTTCAAATATTACGAAACCATGCAATTTTCTTAAATTTCCATAAAAAAAAGTCGAAGGCTTCTATATCTACATATATCTATCTATATTAGCAACAAGAAAACAACACAATTTTAGCTTTCGGTCAAAATTTAACGAAAATGTCACCTGGTGAGACATCCGAATTTTCATTCTACGTGAACTTAGCGCTGTACTAAAGTTCCTTTTTTGAAAATTAAAAGGGCTATGTAACATTGTTTCTGAAGATATTCCTATTCAGCAGTTTAAATCGGCTCATTGGTCTTTTTGGTATATAAGGCTTACCTTACTTTGTACAAAGGCGGTGCTTATTGCTGCTAATCCTAACCAGTAAATATTTTTGTTAAGTTGTATATCAGTGATAAGATTTGGGTTTTGTTGTTGTGTACTGGATCGATGTTTGGAATTTACTTTCGAGTGGGCGAATGTACCTTTTTTTGTCATGGACAAGAAATTATTTTCTAAAATTTCCAAATAAAAATTTCAGTCGAGTATTTTACACACATTCAGCAAAGTTTACTAAGAAAGAAAAAAGGCCAGTGGAATTTTTAATTATAAATACAGCGAAATACTCGTAGAAACAGTAATATGATACTTCACCAATAAAAACATCGCGATACATAGTATATGTACATGTCAAGCCACAAGGCTGAGGGAGAAAAAAAATGAACGGCAAAATACTTGATCCTTTATCAATCCTTGACTGACAACTTTTCTGATAGGAGTGACATATGTGAAGTTGCGAGAGTTTCTGAAGCTAAGCCTTTCATTAAATATAACAGTTTTTACCCATACTTGAAAGTAGATAATTGCAAAGATGACACACAAACTGAAAACAACATTGCCAATTCTGACAAAGGAAAAAGTTATCAAGAAAGATCTTCAAGTTCACAAACACGCAGCATAGTCTATGCTTAATACATAATCGAATCTTAATTCAAATATCAAAATCTCCATGAAAGTTCCAAGGCCTGATGACAAAATAGAAAAATTTCGGGAAAAAAGCTTAAGGTCTTCAGAAATCTGCAAATTACAACTTTGACGTCGTGCTTTGTGGCCACAAATTTGCGACGTAAAAATCAAATTGGAAATATATCCCCAAGACAAAAATGGTGGTGATTTTTTCAAATCTCAATTTCATCGCACTTTACCTAATGAAGTTCTCAAAAATTATTGATTTGAACTTCAAGAAACTCTGACCCTCAGAGAAAAATCTGACATTTGTAGTTTATATTTCGTGCTAACATTCATAATGACTTATAAAACACTATATCTCCACTATGTGTTTTGAACTTCATATGTAATAATAAGTTAGAAGACTCTTACTTTTTAGTTTGAATTACTCTAAGGATTTTATTTACGACTCCAGATTCTGTCGCAAGCATGGAAAGGATCTTATCTAAGCTGAAATTAATGTGCGATCTACGATGAGCCAAGAACATCTGAATTCTCTTGCGATTCTTTCTATTAAGATCGAAGTGTCTCAAAATATCAATTTTTCATAAGTAATATCACATTTCCTAGTCTAAATGCAAGAAAAAACTATCTAGAGGCTTAGTCGATTTTTAACTAAAACGATTTCATTTCACAAACATCAGGAAATGTCAAACGAAATTTATACCGCTATTAAGAACAAATACGAATGGTAATTTTCGCGAATGACCATTTTCACGAGTATCTCATTTCACGAAAGTAATTTTCAAATGATAAAATTACAGTCGATATTCCATCCTACCAACCAACCGTTTACTAATCAAAAATAAATAATTTATATCAAATAGCTTACAAATGAAAGTGACAGAATATCAAGCTGCCACAAAACTAAATTGCTGATCGGAACAAAATTTTTGCTTTACGGATATATCTATTACCGGTCAAGGAAACCGATAAATAGAAAAGTACATTGGGACTGTAATCGATTACGTAAAAAAGAATGTGAGGCTCGAGCGATCACTTCCGATACAGAGCCTGGTGAAAAAGTATAAGTTATCAAGGATCCACGACAGTCTCGTCATGATCATCAACCTGATCGAGAAAAATGCGAAACCGAAGGAGGCAAAATAAGGCTAGTTTATTTATTTAAAGTGAATATCATTTCAGATATGCCCCCGACGTAAATTCTATGCCTTTAGATGCCTAACATACCAACAGAAGTAATCTCTGCCTGAAAAAGAATATTTGAAAAGAACCATAAGGAGACTGCGCCAGAAATCATTGCTGGCCAATCCAAAAACTTAAGCAGACCTAACTGACATACCTGAAAAGTATAGAAAAGCCTTAGTGGGCGAATCATTTTTAAATAATGACAGATGACCAAAACTGAATACTAATATTTTCAACTGGGAGAATCATTGAGTTTTTGGCTCAAACTCCAGTCTGGTCCTTAGGTGGCACATTCGAAGTTAGTGAACTATTTGATACAATCAGTTATTGATTCTGATACACTCGTTCATAGGTTTCGCTTACTATATATACAAAACTTTTCCCTGTTTTGGGATTAATAGAACGATTTCCTTACCAACAACAAAATCCGGATAAGATAGCGCTTTTACTGGTGTTCTCACTACTTTCTTTAAAAAAAACGGTTCAGTATGCAGCAGTTCTACAGAAAGTGACCGAAAAAGCCGCGGAATACAGCATACCACACTGTCAGCTGCAAATGTTCATGAGTGAATTGGAATTACCAATTATAAATTCCTGAGAGACTTTTTTTCATTTAATTCAATCCATGCATCGTGCAGGCTTTAGGTTTGCAACAAGCCTACAAAAATCCGGAAGATCATGATATCAGAAATCTCGTCAAAATTATATTTGCCCTTGAGTTCGTGACTATCAACGATGTTGTCGAAGCTTTCGATTATTTCGCGAAGATCGCATCAGACGAGCTAAGTGGTACTTTAATGACAATTAAGTGGAGAGCGTTCCAGCACATGAGAGACGGAGAGCAAGACAACCACAATAACCTCATCAATTGTGGAACCAACATATCGCATCATTAACTGATATGCATCGTTTCAACAATCTAAGCGAAGGCTGGCATAATCGCTTCAACAGATTCGTTAAAAAAAAACCACCCCAAGTTATATTACCTTAACACAGAGCTTCACAGACAGCAGGCGGATACGGAAATTCAAATGCAGCAGTTCAACTTAGGGAGGAACGTGAAAAAAGCTCCGAAGAAAAAATTGCCAATGCTCCAAAACAAAATAAAGACTGTAGCGGCTAACTACCGCACTTACAAATAGCCAGATAAAATTTTGAACTATTTGCGGATGATTTCATGTACAATTGAAAAGACAACCAACAACTAATAAATAGTTTTCGTGAAAATGGCCTTTCGTGAAAATGGTCATTCGTGAAAATTACCATTCGTGAAATCGCTTCCGTGAAAATGACCGGTTACGGAAGTGATGAACTATTTTTTGATTGAAAAGTAATTTTGCGTGATCTAATTGATGCATATTAAACTCTTAGGTTGTGAAAGGGACTCGTAGGTAAAGAAAAGATGAGCTCGAAAATTTTTGAGTAGGGTGCCAAGTACCCTCAAGCAGGTTAATTACCTAAGGCTACATTGGCAGAAATCTCAAGATTACCTTAAGGACAGGACTACAGTTCAAGAACCACGTTTTTGTTTTCAGCAACTTAATTTTAAAGATAAAAACCTATTTACATACTTAAATATGTATGTGTAAGTTGTGATGTCTACAGGTATACACTATCGTTGATGTAACAAAAAAAAAGAATAAACTTCAAAATAGAAACACAGACATTATTTCGATAATGTTCCATATAGTTTTTTACGCTGAATCTGTATTTCGAATTTTCTTCTTTCAATCACATCTAGTTTTTCGAACAAAACGCATAAAAATGTGTCAAAAAACACATTATTCTTCACTTTCGTTCACATGCACCAAGGACACAACAGACTTTGAATTCATTCTGGGAACACAAAAACTCAGTAGTCAACTTTCCGTTTTAAAGTCGAAATTTAATTGTTTCCTTAGGGGCTTCGCTGTCCTTAGGATCATCGGTACACTCTTGCTCAATAACAGTAGAGACTTGAAGAGTGGTTATATTCCATTGAAAATTCAAATAAAATATAATAATAGAAACAGTAAGATTTTTTAGATATTTGTGAAAATTTATTCACAATTTCTAAGGATATATTTACCCATTTTACTCAGTGTCACTTTGGCAGCACCCAACTTTAACACAAAACCAATAATATTTTTTTCCTTGTTAAAATAAAACAGTACATTCTGATTTCAGCACAAAAATATGAATTTATGCAACTCGCAATAAATTCCAAAAGAAAATATTGAAAAAAAAAAAAAAATACCCTGAAATATATAACAATATTTTGATAAATCTATGCACAACTTGACTTTGCATTGTAAGCAGCGGCAAGGAAGTTAAGTCTGAACTTGAATTCAAATTCAGCAGCAACATCAACAAAAACGAAACAATGTCGCTTTGTAGCGATGAGCAATGAGCCAAGTTGTTGCTTGCTCCAGCAGTTGCAACACAAGCAATAAATTTCATTGTAAGTATAACAATTTGTATGCTAAAAATAAGAATAAGAAGCAGCCGCAGCACATCGGTTTTTTTGTCCATGGGGAGTTGTTTGTACAAGAGTTAGTGCTACAAAAAATAAGTAAACTGAAAATCATAAAGCCCTACAAGTCATAGTGCGGCCAAGAGTGTAGATCAACAGGTAAAATAAAAAAGTCAACAATTGCAACAGCAACAAAAAGTTGCTGCTTCTAAGAAGAATAGACAATTGTTTACCTAAGAGGCTGAACAAGTGTACCACAGTAAAAAAAAACCAACAGCGCTACCAACACTTTGGTATTTCATTCATTTTTTTTTTTGCCGGATTAGGTTTGGCCAAAGCTGCTGATGCTCCTCCTGCTGCTTAACTCGGTACATTTTAATAAAGCGCGCGCGCATAAGCGCAAATAGATTTGTATCGAAAGGCGGCTTCTCTGAAGCGCGATTTGCAAATATTTTGTCATTGTGTTGAGATTTATGAAGTGAAGCTGTGCAGCGAGCAAAGTGCACATGGTGCCATGCGAAAAATACTTGCAAAATTGTAAGCTAAGCGTAGTTTTGATGGAATGAAACTAAATAATTAAAAAAAAAAAATGAAACATTTTCAAAAATAGCGACTGCACTGAAAATCTCGTGAAACCTACTTTCTGCTGGTTAAATTTCAACATTTGAAGTGATTGGATATGAGTGGGTATACGTGCTATCCTTAACCTGAACAATTGACTGACGATATATCTAATTCTTAAGAAAGATTGTTGCAGAGAGCCAAAATAGTTTTGGTGTGTGAACTTCATTACTGACGGCTTTAAGAAAATCGGTTCTAATGTTGCATCAAGGTAACGCTAATACTCCACGCCACACGTTGCCACTAACGAGTCACGCTAACATTTATTGTACGGGAGGTCATTCTGAATTATGCATGCTTAGACACGCTTTATACACTTTACAATCATTCTTTACATGCTACGAGTATACTTGACAAATTCTACATTCTTGACATCTTTTATCGAATTTTTTTTTTATTTACTTTTTTTTTTAGATTTTTTTGACTTCTGTATTTTTCCAACATTTTTCGTCTCTTTAATATTTATCATCTTTGATCGACTTTTTCAATGGTTTTTGAAATTTTTCAGTTCTTCGACATTTCAACAGTGTTAAAATTTGGTATGTTTCAACATATCCAGATTTATCGTTTTAATAATTTTTGTGGAAGTCCTACCTAAGTATATTTTTTGACGTTTATTAAAGATTATACAAAAACTTCCATCCTGACCCAACAGAATTCCGCTCGCCCATAAGTAATATTTTTAGGTTTTTGAGAAGAACGAAATGAAAGTTAAAGTTGTGTATTAAGTTCCAGTGCATTTTGAAAACAAAATGATTTCTACCCTTCAGGATGTAGCTTTAACTCAATTCGGCCCGAAATGTTACATGTACTACATGGCAACTAGCCCCACACATGTTCTCAACAAGATGACGCCACTGCGCACATCATTTCGTGTCGTCGACTTGAGATCGTCCGAAAACATGGACTCATAATTGCCAGATCTGACAGCTGGCGACAGGATGAGAATGAATGCGATGGGAATGAGATGTGAACGTATATGAGAGTGAGAATAGAAAATAGTTTTTAAACAAGAATTTGAATAAAAATAGCGCACAATTAGAACGAAAAATCAGTAGAAAATTCGAAAAAGTTTTTTAGTTAGATTGGGCTAGAGAAATATGCTGAAGTCCTAAGTGATACTAATTATGGTGTTTTAGTATCACATTATAGCTTGCTAAGTGATGGCGAAGAAGTCACATACCGGCTCCCTCATGGGGTTCTTGGCTGTTAAATTATTTAACTGGCAATAATTTCTATTTTCACTTAATCGTTTTAACGCTATTAAACAGCAAGTATACCTCAATTTCAGCGAATACGCTTCTTTTCCAGATCTAGGCTCGATCCGGCTAAGGATGGAAATTTTCAAAGAATATGTTGCACTGGTCCTACTAGCTTATCTTTATTCTTTGGATTTTGATTTTTTGGTCTTATGAAGACTGGACTAGTCGGGGTATCATACAGGCTTTTTAGGTCCTCCAATTACTGACCACCTCAGATAGAGTATGCGAGAAAACCCCATTGATAGCTTTTACTAGCAGAGTATGTACTCTTAAGAGTGTAACTGCTATTTATTCAGTTACTTGCTGCAATTAATGTTCAATGGTCTGAATTCTAGATGAAATCAAAGGTCAAACTGGCATCATAGCCTTACCAAGTTGAGTGCTTTGATGGAAGCCTAACTAGCTTCGCATATTTATATCTTATTCTACTTACTTTAGCTTTCTATTTTGACCAATAAGTTTCGAAAATGATATAGACTACAACCTGCAAGAATGTAGCTGAATCAGGCTGGTGAGTGGATTGAGATATTTTGAAGTCTTGCAAATGGGATCACGTGTCCAACCAACAGCTTTCGAATATGTCATTATTTCAAAATTGTTAAGTAAGAGTAAAATTCTAGTATAGTCTGTTGGAGAATTAAAAAGTAATTTGGCAGCGTGTTGAGGCAGCAGCTTTAATGAATAAATTGGTAGGTAGCAGGTAAGTGGCGTAGCTATGGGGGACGGTAGCGAAGGTAGCAAGCAACACTGGCGCAAGGCCATAGAGGCGCAAAGCTGATCCTGCCATTAATAAATTTCAATTTGGTTTCGGTTAATAACATCCCAAGGACCTTTTTAATTAAAATTTTTTTTGGAAATTTAAATTTTTTGACGAAGATTCAATTATGCCAGGGTGTTGTTGATGTAAAAAGTGATGGCCTCGTTTGCTTTTTTTTTAATAAAAAAAAATATGTTGGTGGAAGACGATTAATTTTTCCGCTTTTTTTAATGGACAGGAACAACAATATAAAAATTAATGTCAGTAAAAATTATAAAGGGTATAAGAGAAAGCAAATAGTAAGAATTAGAATCAGAATAAGACTGATAATGGAAATATGGATTAAGATTAAAAAATATCAGTTAACGAATTTGAGAATGGGAATGGATATTTAATCAACAGAAATGAAAATAAGATTAATAACAAGAGTTAGGGAGATGAAAATAATTGGAATAACTAGAAAAGTTTATAAAAATAGCGCAAGAATGGAAACTAAAATATGAGTGAGGATGACTCTGAAGTGCATCCATTGGCAGCAAGAATACGCAAGGCACAATTCTGCCTAACGCGCATTCATGAATGTCTGATTTCGAAAATTTTATAATTTCACTAGTAATATTGCGCAAAATCGCTTGCGCATGCGAGGTCGATAGTGGATGGCTATGCATGTGGAAAATATAATTTGAAATGTGAGCTCGTTGCGGAAGGAGGTGGACTGCGGTTGTGGACCCACTCCTTAAGCTTTATCATTCTGATTTTGTGCTTCTATTCCATTCTCTTCCACGATTTCAGCTATTTCAGCCATGGTCTTACCCTTTCACCATTTAACAGAAAGTAAAAAGATTGCAGACATTCATGCGTGCTGGTGGTGGACAAAGTGTTTTGCTCAGCCGCTATGCAAAGTTTTGCGCAAAGTAAAATTTTGAGTAAGGTATGACTTTGCGCATTCTTGCTGCCATTGGACGGGCCACTTGAGATGCAGAATCGTAATATAAAAGAGGACATTCGAAGGATGAGAAAGAAGGTAACTGAATTAGACTTTGCGTGACTGTACCAGTTAGAGGATAAAAATTGAAATAAATTAGCTGTGATGACACAGTTTTCAAAATGATTCTGTAAAGCCAAGCTTTAAAAATTCTAGTTACGAACAAATTTGAAATTTTTGAATCTTTAAGTATAAAAATTTGGTGCTCACTAAGACTTCAAAATGAAAAACATTGATTTTCACAATTAATCTGCAAAGAGTACGAGCGTGCAAAGATATTTACAACAGCTTTTAAAATGTAATTAATTAAGCGCACAGTTCTTCCAAAAATATCGCTGCCACCTCCTAAACGTTGAGGCAATGAAGACAAATGGCCAACATGCAAACCATCAATTTAAGAGCATGAGCAATCACAGTGGTGGGTTTCACTTACAGCGACCAACCGTTTCTTAGTGGTCGCTCGGTCGACACCATGTTGATGATCTCTTTACACTGGATTATTCACATGGCAACGTTCCAATTTAGTTGGTCGTGTCTGAGGCGGCAGCAAAGTGTTTTCTGAAGTGTTCACGTTGATGGTTAAGCGTTGACCCCTTGTAACCAACAATTTGCTTTCATCTGAGAAAAAACCATAAAAATTTTTAATATTTTCAGAATTTTTGTCAAAGCGTAGATCGTTGCTTCGATCATTTGGCCACATTTTATCTTTGTTTCAATGATTTCTATGTCACAACATGCTGTCAGTCAACATTTATCAAATGCCTTAGATGCCATTTGGTGCAACAAATACTAAGTCTATTTTGCAGCAAGCCAGGGAGGTTGGCAACATCACGTTTTCACTCAAGTGTCTAAAGTAATAAGCGTATGGATTAATGTGAGGTCTCAAAAAAAAAAACCCTAGTTTTGAAGGGTTAATGAAATATAAATTCGCTTTCGGGTTAACGACACATTTTTATATCGTTTTTTCACATACTTTTGAGGCTATAAAATACACCGATAATTTTGTAGAAGAACAAGATCGCTAATCGAAAACTGTCATCTAACTAATTAAACAATCCGCGTACTGAGAAGAACTTCCATATTTGACAAAATACATCAAATTTAATAGCAACTGCTAATTAATGTGAGCCTTCATTTGTGGCTCTTCTTCTTCGATTTCATATAGCTGCCGACAACAAGTTGTATGTTTAACGCTTTCTCATTGAAAATTGAAAACTTTATAAAGCAGATCACGTACATAAATTCCAATATTCATAAAAATATGAGCAATGTTGGCCAATTTCTTTTGCACCACCAACTACAATAACAGCGTGCTTGCGTTGCTTTAATCTTAAATGTCATTAAAACTGTCTTGTGAAAGAGAGCTACAGCAGAAGCAGCACCAGCTCCACATTTAGACAGTTTTGACAAGACATGCAGACACACAGCCAGATAGACAGGAAAAGAAGCAGGCAGCGACACAAAGTCTAACCTGTGAAAGAGACTAATTAGTGTCGGCATTGAACATGATTATCGGACAGGCCAAAATTGAACGAGTTAAGATGCCATGTGATACAGTCATGCGATACGAAGATAAACAAGAAGTCGAAGTTATTGATCAGCTTGATAGCACAGTTGATATTGTAGGGTATATCCTCGATATATATACCATAAGAATAAGGATAAAATGACAACGATGTTGAAAATGAGAATATAAATTAGAATTCGAATGAAATTGATAATAAGAATGACAATGTGAATGAGAATAGGTGTGAAACTTATGAGAATGATACTGAAGAACGATAATAATGATAAGATAATCGCGCAGTTGCGGTTGGCAGCAAAGTATGGGACTGGAAATAAATTGGGAAAGAAAATAGCAATGAGAAAGAAATAAGAATAAATCAAGTAAATCTAAGAATATAGGTATAAGCGAAAACTGAAATGAGAAATTAAAGGAACATGGAAACATTTATAATCAGCGGTGCGAAAAATTATGAGCAGGCGCTCAAAAAGCGTAAAAACGAGAACAACCAGGCGCCTGGAGAGCGTAAAAAGCGTGTATGTATACAGAATCATCAACACATCTTAACCATGAGAGCGCTTTTGCTTGTGTTAGTGGGCACCACTGTTTATGATCAAAAGAATTATTATAGAATTTTAATGAGAACCATAAGCCGAATGGAATGAAAATATATTTGCATTTCCACTTTTTTCTATGTGATGACATTAATTAAACAATTCTACAAAGAGGATTAGTAAACAATATTACATATATATGCCCAAAAATCCGTTCAAAATCATTTGGCTCGATTTTTTCTTGGGTAACAAATCGCCTAAAATGTCTCTTTTAACTACCTGATTTGGTCAAGCACACTATGCGTCTAAATGAGAAAGACCATTATTTTAATGTAGGCTCACGGGCTGAATAATAGACATTTTGTATCTCTTTTTAATATCGGGATATTGTTTTATTGTAGCTCGAGAGATTTAGTGTCGGCGATTACTTCAACTATGGAATTGAGTTGATACTATAGTCGTCGGGCAATCACTCGACTTTTTAAACTTAAGTGTGTCTTTTGTCAGACTATGAGATTGTTGTCAGTTAAACAGCTATTGAATTTGTAGCTGTATTACATTTGCAATCCCATGTGGATCCGTAAACAGACTACCAGCTGTTAAATATTTAATTTTTTAGTGTTTATCAGCTCATCTCCTGTTTCGAAACTCTTCAGGAGTAGCTCAACTTACATTTCGATGGAGTGTCGTTCTGCAATTGCAATGCTTGTTTGCATTATCTAGTTTATACTGTTTTTGCAATGGCCACAGTAAAGGATTGAAATGTATGATAGCCAATCAATTCAATAATAAGCAGCAGCAACAGTAATGCTAGTAACATATGTTCATAAGCATACGAGTAGTTGATGTTTATTAAAGCAAAAATATTATTGGTAATGGCCGATGTCTAGTAATGTTGATGATGAGCGCACATTTGAAAAATATTGTCACAATTGGCAACAACAACATTATCTAACGTCAACGTTGGATTGCGATCGTTAGCATAATAGATTGTAAATTAAATCGAAGGTTAAAGTGAAGCTAAGATAATCAAAGTATGTTCAATGTGTAATTTAAAAAAAAATTTTTTAATAGTTTTAATAAAGTTTTGAAAAGATCATATTGCATGGGTATAAGGAATTTCTATTAATAAAAATACATGGAGGTCATAGTGAAACACTACTATTTAGCCAATGATTTTTCTTGGAAAAAGTAAATTCTTTGCTAAGTCTCGTACCAATTTTAACAGTTCATTGCAAACGGCCGTGAATTTTTATTTGTTTATTTGGACTAAGCTATGTTATTTAAAGATTTAAGTTGAAAATCTTTTACTTCTAATTCTCAGGGTTCAATGTATCAACATATAAAATTTAACCAAAATCGGAACATTAGTTGTATAAACATAGTTCCCAATTAAGGGGATGGCACCACCCGCTTTAAACTCAATTTTATCAAAATCCGAGTGCCGGCACAGCCGTGGCACAATTTTTTCTCAATGGAGGCAGTGCAACGACAACTTATATGTTGCAGATTTCTGAGCATCCTTTGTTAGGAATCAATCTTTCCACAAAATAAATTAAGTCAAAATTGGTGTATAAGTTTGCTCATGGGAACACGTTTTCCTGTCATAGATATGACACTGCCTACTATTGAAAAAAATACATGCTGCACCGCCCTTCTTCACAAAAAAACCAGCAACAAAAATATCATTTGAATCTGGTATGTTAGGTTATGGCAGCTAAAGAGGGATGGAACAGTTTTCGCCTATTTATGTATACGTTACCGGTCAAAGTAGTCCTTGGGAAAGACTAATTTTTCATAGGCCAAACTAGTTCGTCTGAAACATGTTTGGATAAATTAGTTTAGCCTAGGAAATTTTTAGTCTATTAAGATAATTGGGCGGACTTCCATCCTCCAATATGTCCAGCATCATAGACATAGCATAGTGAATCGCGGCCAAAGGCCGAAACGATGTTAGCAATTGACAATATTTGAAGATGTAAGCCCTGAGCCGCGCCCAAAGGCCGTCCACTTATCCTTACATACTAAAATTTCAAAAAAATCGGTAGTGTGGCCGTTAAAGTAAATAATTCCTAAAATTTCGATCACAAGAGAAATAGCTCTAGTTAGCTTACACGTGTATTTCTTATAGTTCGAACCTAATCCCGTGTGCTGTTTACATGTACGGCTATAAAATGGATGTTGAACGCTGACGCACCACTTGGGTAACGAGATGGTAGTTGGAGCCCAATATTCATAAATGTCGAAGGAATATATGGACCTGTTTTGGGCTAAATATTTTATAAATTTCTTTTAGTATCAATCAATTGGATCCATTTTTAGCAAATTTGTTTATTTACCAATCGACGGGGAAGGATTGAAAATTAATTTTGTACATCACTAGTTTTGTTTTTTGCGAATGGTTAAGAAAAGTTCGTAAAGATTTTTTGGCATCGTAAAGGACGGCAACGAATACTGCAATGGACGTTTAAGGGCCTGTTATTCCAGTATACAATCGGCTTATTTTCCATGGATTCCATGGTCTACAAGTCTCAATTCTTACTTCAGTTCAACTATATGCGGATCAAGATGGAATTGATACATTTGGATCTTCAGCCTCGCTTTTGCTAACAATAATCGAAAAATGAACACATTTCCAAAGCATAGCCAATATGAAAGTAAATATATTTTATGTACGACGGCATGAACACAATTTATTGCACACGAAATAAATTAATACTACGTCAACAATGTACAGCAAATACATTGGTTAAATGTACTTTTCATGGAAAAAATTTATAATTTTAATTAAAGTTTTAATGATGGCTTAGCGTATGATGCACAGGTCACAGATACTGGTGCTCCAAATTTTAAAATAAAGTCCGAATATTTCTGCTTAGTAAAATGAAGACCAAAATCAATTCTTAAAGAGCATTGGCTACAATTTACACTCGTTTTTAGATAATTAAGAGACCCATAATATTAAATGGCTTGTCTTGAACTTACTACGCAAATATCATCTTGGATGACATATACGTTTGGTGGGGCTGCACCACGAAATGGAAAGCCCATTATGAATAAGTAAATAGAACTGACATGTCTGTAACCTCAAGCTTACAAATCTTGTAAAATTAAAATGCTTGGCATAAATTACCATAGTGAAAAATGAAACGAAAGACTTAAGTTACACACTTGCTCCATTTTTTCAATTTCCAATTAGTAAACGACGACAAGTTCATTAAGGAAATTTCCAGCCAAGCAGCCCGCCAACAAAAATGTTTCACTCCATAAACAACAAACAAAATTAACTGTCGAAGGGGAAAGCTACACCAAGAAAACAAAAAAAAAGAAACAACAAAAAATTGCTTTTGTTGTTGTTTGAGCCCTTTATTGCCATGGTTTAAAGATATTTTAGCATGTTTTAGTTTTTTTTCCAAACATTTTTTGTTTTGTTGTAGTTTTAGTGCTGCCGTTTGTTGGTGTTTTAGTTTTTTTTTTTCATATTGTAAATGAAGCTTTTCTTATTGCTGGTGTTGCTGTTGTTATGCATTGCAGCGACATAATTTATGTTTGCTGTAATGCTTTCACGCACATAACTTTACACCATTCTTTACAACGTTCAATAAATTCTGCAATTTGTTTCCGCGAAAAACCATATTTGGTGTAATTTTTGCTGTCCGATGACCGACCGACCGACCGTTCTTTGCCATTTGTTGCTCTTATGTGCAGTATATATGTATATTCGACGGTGTTGGTGGTGGTGGTGCACAATAAACCAGGGAAATTTGTCGCACATGAGGCGGCAAAAGGCGGACAAATTGTTGGGTAATAAAATGCAATAAAGTAAGTTTTTAAATGTGCTGAAGTTAGAAGATGAAAAAAAGAGAACTGAAACAATATTAAAGCCAAAGTAATAAAAACTGTCAAGTTTTTGTGCAAATGATTCATGTAGTGTTAAGGTGAGCATTACAAAAAAAAAAAAAAAATATTTAAATCTAGAAACATTATTTTTTGGCTGCTGAAAATTATACTCACCACTTCAGATAATAAACTTATCTTTTTGCTCATTTTTTTAATGCAACAGTTTTCACAATTTCAGCTCAATAAAACCCTAAGGTACACCCTTAAGTGTCAAATAACCACTGCTATACGCGAATATAACAGCCGCAGCCACAAGCAAATGCAAATTATCATGGTAATTTTATCTGCGGCGCATTGACTGACTTAATTAAAGTGAGAAAAAACGTTGTCGCCGCACGTTTGTCAGATTTGAATTAAAAGAAATTTTCGGTTACACAAAATATGTGACTTCTTAGTAAAGGTGCCGCCAGAACGTGCCAAAGCATCATCAGCCAGAGTAGGTGTGTGCGTTGTTGTACATAAGTGAAAGCAATAGTCACAAGTTGGAAATGTGCTTTAAGATGTACATGATTGCATAAATGTTACCATTACACTATATTTAGTTAAGATAACTACAGTACAAAAATGAACAATGAAACTTTTCTTATTCAGTGTAAACTAGTTCAAATATCCGATCTATAAAACTAACTAACTTTTATCAGAACAGTTACTAATGGCCGCATAAAAATAATCAACGTCCAGTTACATATTATCTTTATAATTTTGACGTCCTTAACAATTGCAATCAAGACCGCACATGCCACATTATTATTTTTAAATCACCTACAAGTTAGCAACTTGTTAGTTAAAGCCACCTTATAGCAACCTAATGAGAGCACTGCGTTACATCATTTTATTCTTACATCTTATAGGCCAATCTCCATGAGATGATCATGGCGATTATGTGCGAAAACAATATGGATATTTACCCGCTGAGTCATAATCAGAACAAAGCATTTTCTGTAAATTTTGTTGACAGTTACTTAATCCTCCCGAAACTTTGAGAAACCCGCATCATTTATGCGGATTCCTGAACTTTTTTATAGATGTAGGTCATGTCTATAACAGGTGTCAATCGATAATATGCAGTTTTTTCTACGACAACTTGTGTTAAAGATTTCCCTTTTCTCGCTTATGCTCAACAAGAGAATGTTGTGTACAGCAAATCATTTATTTCATGAAAAAGTTGGCAAGGAAGCCACAAAAATATAGGAAAACTTGAGACTAACATCTGTAGAAATTGGAAAAATACGAGTGAAGATTCATGCAAACTAGATATACCACCAAAATTTTGTTAAGTTTGCAAAAATTTCCTTGAAATATCGTCGGAAAATTATTAAATATTATATCTCTATTGCATACAGTAGCGGACCCAAGGGGGGCTTATGGGGGCTATAGCCCCCCTTGGCTAACGCCGAAAAATATTTCGATTCAAGAACGTTTCAGAAAATTGAAATTGGAAAAATTGTTTTTGGTGGTGAAGTGTTGTTGTGATGTAGAAAATATATCAACGAACACTATCAGCCTTTTTTCACAAATGCGAAACGATGAAACGTCATTCGATGATATTTTTAATGAAGCATCTACAATCGCTGTTCAGTTAGACACTGAATTGGTTCTTCCTCGCTCATGTGGTCGCCAAAAACATCGTAATAGCATACAGACAGAAACAAATACAACAAAATTCTACTTTCGGTAAGTAACATGCTAATAACACCCTACACAGAGTGTATATTTACTTTGTCATGCCGTGTGTAACATATAGAAGGGGGCGTGGCAGGCAAATATGATTTATTGAACCGAAACTAGCTGCAGTTGGAGAAGTGGATGGTGCATATTTTAACTTATTAATTCATCCGACCTTTTCGTCGATTTTGAATGGTTCCAATATTTTTCAACGTCTTAAATATTTTTGGACTTTTTCAACCGCTTTCAATATGTTTCAACATTTTCCATATTTTTCGACGCTTTCAATTTCGTTCAACTTTCTTTAATGGTTTCCATATTTTTTAGTCTTTTAAGTCTTTTTCAAGTGTTTCAACACTTTTCGACCTCTTTCAAACATTTTACATTTTTTTTGACTTCAACCTTTTCAATTTTTTTTTTTACATTTTTTTAAAAGGTACTTTCAATGCAGTGGCCAAAGCTAGCACTAGTTTTATTTTAATTTTTTTTTCTCTCTCAAATGTGTTAGAGCCGCAATATACTACCCTGACTTGGATCATATGATTTCAGAACTAAAATCAAAATTCCAAGGTAAGTTTTTGAGCATTTTACCCTTAGAAGGCTTAATACCGGCAAATCAATCGAATGTGTCAGTTGACAAGATCGTGGAGGCTGCTCTCACTTACGAAAGTAATTTCAATTGCAGCAAAATTGAGCTCAAGTCCGTGGCACCAGTATGGTTGTAAGGCCGATTTTAAAGATGTTTTGAATGCAATGAAAGCATTGACCATTAGCAAATGCAAAAAAATGGAATCGTTCTTCCCAAGCATCACAATTTTACAACAAATATTTTCCACGATTCCCGTGACTTCGGCAACACCAGAACGAAGTTTTTCTGTGTTAAAACGATTGAAATCGTATTTAAGATCTACAATGACAGAAGACCGCTTGAGTGGATTGGCTATGGGAAATATCAATAAAGAAATCGATATCTGCTCAGATGAAATCGTAGAATTATTTTGCCAGAAGAAACCTCGCCGTCTTGAAACCCTCGACTGGACTACTGATTAGATAAAAAAGATCTCTATCTTTTATAAGTGCTAAATTTATCCTTTTCATTTTTGTTATATACCAAAAAATATAAATATTTTTCGTTGAAAAATTCAATCAATGTGCGTTTTCACTAAAAAAAAATGGCAGCCCCCCTCTCAAGAGAATCCTAGGTCCGCCACTGATTGCATACGCAGCAAGCTAAAGGAAAGATGAAAACTATTAGAACGATAATAGAAACGATACTTTTCTATGCTGAGCAAGAATTGTGCTTAAGATGCGACCATGATAGTGCACGTTCGCATTTGTCACGACCATAACTGAACGATGAAAAATTTCAAAAACTTTAGAGTTTTCGAATTGATTTCGAAGATGTGAAACATATTCTGAATAATTCAAAGAATGCCACGTTTATGAGTCCAGATACACTAAATGAAATAACACAGATAGCTTCGTACATTATCATCAGGAAAATTGTTTGAAAAGTTGATAATGTACCATGCTATACCATGTTCGTGGAAAAAACCATTGGTAAATCAGGCACTGAATAAATGTCATTATGTCTCAGATGCATCGAAGATTACGAAGACTTGCGCAAGCTTATAATTTGCGAAGATTTTGTAGGACTTGTACCAATTTACGACCAGCCTTCTTAAAAATTAATTGAAGCACTCTAGGAACGTTACACATAGTTGAGCCTTCAAATGAATGAATGAAGAGTTGTCTTGGGATTGTGAACGATGTGGTAAGGTAGTTCAGAAACCAAGAACATGACCCAAAGACCAATAAGAGGAGAGGCTTATTTGTCTTTCTGAGACAAGTCTCATTGAACGACATGACCGAACTCTTTACTTTGTCGAACTTTTCAAGATCAACTACAAGTGATTGGAAAAAGCTCGATAACATTAGATGCTCCTTTTATCCCACTGACTTAAAACTATATTCCCGAGTCCACCCGAACCAAAATCTAGCTACGGTTATGGCTATAGGCAAAAATTAGTTCTTGATACACAAAAGGCTGAGGTTAGTGAATACTTGAACTACAGAAAACTATGAAGTGTCCAACAATAATGGCACATAATCAAATAATACCATGCTCATAAGCTGTACAAAGCTCTAAGTTATGCCTTTTCAGTGACATCAGCATCTGATTTATGGCCAGATTTCAGAATAGAGGGATAGCACTCCACTCTGCAGCTTACCAATGCAAGTAAACCTATTTGCCTAGGAGTTACGAAAAATGGTAGCAAAAAAGAAATTTTAAGTTTCAAGGCAATGCAAACATTTATGAAACGTGCTATAATGGTGCAACTTTTTGTGTTCGAATAACATCAATGTGTTTCGCTGCCAATGCACCAAATAGTTGCATAATTGAGTCCAGTAGTAGAGACATAAGATCTAAATTAATGCTGTAATAAAATAAAGTTGCATTTTGCTACACAGTAAAAATGTCGCAAATGCATAACTTACCATTTAATTGAGTTGCAGGCGATACTAGCAAATAGATTGCCTATTAAATAGGGGGAAAAAAGCCTTAGAATTCTTACTTAACAAAAACATGACCAATAAGAATACATAAGTAAAGAAGTAAAATATCTATCCCAGCGGGAAATGCCACAATTAAGTTGATTTTAAGTGTATATCCGACAAAACAAGCCAAGAGACAAATAAGAATTCAGTTGTTATTAAAGTGTTGAAACGTTTTAAAAAGCGACCATCCGTATGGGGATCACCCCAACCACAATCAGCTCTGGATCTAGCTAGAAATGGTGTATCATATTAAGAGCAGCCACATGTGAATCATTTCAGTATCCAAACGTGAAAACCTTTCAAGGATACCCGGATGAAATATGGGAAAGATTAGCCATATTGCAGCCCTACCAGTGAGAACCCAATGAATATTGGTCCATTCCTGGTCAGTTTTACCAAATCATGAACGGACGTGGACGGTTCTGGTGATGACCGGAGCTGGCTTACCTACATACATTATTTTTTGTAAAGCCCTATAAAAACTTATGCGACACTGATCAGCTTAGAAAAATGAACAACGATTCAGGCTAGTCAGATAGAATGCTGTAAAAACCTGAAAAGCCCTCGATTTATCTGATTAGATGATAAGGTAAATTTGGTCAAATGTTAGGATTTTTTAATTTGTATCTAACCTGCGTCAAGTATTTTCTTGACCTGATAAATTATTCTATCGTATTCGTTTTAATTTAAAAAAAAAATGTGTCGTATCCTCTGAGCCTTGACTCTGGGCTCACAATTGTTAAGTGCCCAGTTTAACGACATCAGCCAGCCTGTTGTTAATTTTTGGCTGGCGAAAAGTAAACGATTTTCAAATCTGAGGTATTTCTTTACATTTGACTATATTTTTTTCAAGTACTAGATAACACTGATGTTTTTTAGGGTATAAAGTAAAAATGAATCGTAATACGAGAGAGCCCGTGCTTTCATTATAAAAACTTATTTTAGAAATGGTCAAAGTTATCCAGAAGTTGAAAAAAGCTTCGTTCAAAATACGCTACCATGCTATTAAACTTTTCATCGATAAATTTAATGAAACTGTTTCAGTTTATGATCAGCGAAGCAGAATGTATCATCTTAGAGGTTGTCTACAAGTGCTGCTCGTCGTCGTTCACAGCAATTAAACATAATACCACCAACTTTGTGCAGAGGAAATTGAAATTGATGAACAAAATCCTAGAGAATTTTTTTAAAAGCCAATCGAGCCAAAAAAAGTTACTGCATTGTGAGTGGAACTCGATATCGAGAAATTATTAGAAATTTTTTGTGTAGTCATTGTAGCTCATTGCCGATGCTTTATGGTTATGATGTTTCTCGAGTTCAATTCAATATGGCTTTGCGCGTGCAAAGCCGCGGGTATTACTAGTACATATAAGTAATATACACTCAAAAAATATCACAAAATATTTAAATCTTTTTAAAATTCAGAATCATTCACGAAATTCGAAATTGCGTCAAAATCTGACGTAGATATAACTCTTAAATATTTCCGAGAAATCTTTTATATAACTTTAATTATTTTAAGGTAAGACTTTCTTTGTAGACAGAGCGAAGCAATATATACATGTCCTGTTTATTTTAACCAGAGACCACTCAAAAAGAGACCATACATAACTTGCCGTATTATGCACCTTAATTCCACCACCCCACAGTCCTTAAAATCCCTCAAAGAATTGCTGCGCAAATTCAACATAGTCCAGAAATACGAAACATCAAGGCATCCTCTCATCAATTCCATCGCTTTTTTGATGCTTCAGTATCCACTAGACTGATTTGTAAGTTTTTCGACTTCAGTAAGTTCATCGATACTGCTCAATCTATTTCTCTTTGATATCACCTATTCATCCAACGACACAGTGCATCTCCTAAATTGTGGCAAAATGACTGTGGCAATATATATAGCAAATTCTATATACTTAGCATAAAATATTGCAAATGAAAGTCCAAAATTCCTCGTAGGGTCTTGCTCGTAAAGCTGAACTTGACTAGAGAAAAACTGTATCAAGCATAATGCGTACGGCATTTGCTCATGTGCAACTTCGAATATTTATTTGATTAAAGCCGCAAAAGCAACACAACTTTTTGCCCTATAAATATGGAAAGGTGTCTTTGTACAATGACGGCAAGAACTACTCCTTTGGCTGTGCATTAAGGTGTTGCTCATGCCTTACAATAAAGTTGCCCGTATAGCACTTCATTAATTTCCAGCAAAAGATAGCCAAGAAAAGAAGATCGTTACATTTACAAGCAATAGGTACAGCAGGAGAGCAAAGGGTTAGAAAATTATTATTGAAGAATAAGAAAAAGCGACAATAGTTAGCCAATAAATGTGTCTATTTTTCACATGTAATTGTTGAATACGCTATGAAATTGAGTTTTGTTGCGCTTTCTGATTTACGCGAAACATAAAAAATTTAAAAAATTACAAATAAAATTCATCGAGCGTTAAACATAAGACTGAGAAACGATAATTAGGGGGCATATCATGAGACATACTTAAAGTTCGATGCAACTGAGAACTGGCGAAATTTTGCTTTAATCTAAAATTGGATATTTCTTTAAACATTTCGCGGAATTTCAACATTTATGCAAAGTCTGTATATTGTGGCCTTTGAGTGACTTTTAAAAAGCTTAAGTTGCATGAAACTATTTCAACTTCAAAGTTTCATGTAATAAGACCGATGCACTTAAGATTAAACGATTTTGAAGACCATTGAGTATCTTAAAAAAAAATTATTTAAATGTATGGCCGCTTCAAAATATGTGATTTTTTTTACACACGCTTTTATGTAATATTTTATTAGCAGATACTGAAAAAACATTTTGTTAAAATGTTGCTTATTTTATAATAATACCTAAGTAATTGATTAAAACTACCAAAAAATAAAGCCAACGAAACCTTCTATACAAAAACACTTTAATTTCATTTGGCATGACTTGCCATACTATTGCTATTTTTAAAATAAAAATCAATCAATCAATCACTCAGCAACATTCTGCACATAACTGTCTTACCATAAGCAATAAAACTCAGCAACAACAGCAACGAAAATCAAATTTAACCATAAATGTCAGACGAGAAATCTGCTCTGGATTAAGATTACAAAAATTAAAACCAACAGCAGCAACAGTCCCAGCAGTTTTAGTTGGCAAAAGCAAATAAAAGGAGGCTTTAAATATAAAAATAAATAAAAAAAAAGAGTTTTAGACGTCGCTGAAATCGAAACGCAATGCAGTGCCAGCGGGGCAATCAATAACTTAAATTACAAAGTAATTGCTATGAAATCCATAGGCATGCAGTAGTAGCAGTCAGTGGCAACAGATTTTATAACGCAGCAATTGGCTGCTGCTGCTACACTTACTCATAAATCCAGCGCAATGCAGTGACGGCGTTGCACAGTGTAGCATTCATGGTGGGAAACTTAATATGAAGAAAAAAATGTCCAAAATGTGGGCGTTTACTTCATTTTGATACTTGGGCTTTTTTTCTGAAGAAAATTTGGCATAGAAATAAATAAACAAAAATTGATAAAAATGAAGGCATTCAAAAATAGTGAAATTCAGCTCAAAAACGAACCACAAATAAGACGAAAATGATGCTCGAGATTAGCTCCAGTAAGATGGATACCACGTTTTGGACAGTTTTCCACAAGCAAGCAATTTAACCACTTAACAGTTAGCTGATTTCTTTTAACTTTAGTTCAAATTCAAAGTTTATTAGTACCCTTAGTATGGGCATTTTAGCGTATTTTTTTAAGGCGATATCGTAATCCCGCCCCCCCCCCCCCCCCTCCATTTCTGCTGGGGTTGTATCCTCTTCTCCTCCACTGTTTCTATTAAGACGCAATATTAAGCGTCGTCGCTCTTGCCGTCGTCTGTTGTCATCATCTATCCAAACCAACAACATCAACATCTTGGGTGAGTCTTCGCAGTAACCAAAGCAAGACGTCGCCATCAAGTTCGTATTGCCACCGATCTTGTTGTTTTTTGTTGTTGGCTACTGTTTGTTGTTGATGATAATGATGATGGACAGATTGGTACCAAAGTCACTCAAAGATCAGCTCAGATTCTTACTGTCGGTCTGCGCCAAATCAACAACAACAACAACAACACCAAATAAAACTACAACAAACACTATAGCAATAACAACAACAAAACAGTAGCTAACTGTCAGTAAGTTGAAAATTGTTTTAAAATTGCTGCAACATGATTGAATGCAAGCTAGCAAGCAACCAACAAGCAACAGCAACAGCAGCAGCAGCAATAGATTGCAATACGAATGCAATGAAAAATTAGATTGATTTAATCAAAAATAATGCACAGCGAGAAAAAAAAAACTCGGGGTAAACGTATAGACAGACGCCCAGCGTCTCTTAAGGTAAAAAATAATTTAATGTTATCAAGAGAGTTCGCTTTTGTTGTTGTGTACATATAGTAGAGCGGCGGCGTGCCTGATTTGGGAGTTGCTGCCTCTACGTGGCGCACGTAATCATTGTGCTCAAATATGGGATAATCTAATTTTAAGTGCTACTGCTAAGATAACAAGCTTTTTTTTGGTGCTACTGTTGTTTGTTTTATTATTTTTTCTTAAGTTTGAAGTTGCATTTAACTTAACTTTGATTACTAAAAAGATTTCAAGAATTAAACATTTCCACACAAACAAAAATGTTCCAAGCTTCGTAGCTCATTTTTTCTGGTAATTTTGACCCACTTATGCTGAAACTGATCCGATCCTTATTCATAGATATGAAAAAAGTTTAAGAATAATGCGAAAATTATAAAAAAGATTTATTTTTTCCAAAAACCATAAAAAAATCTAACTGCAAATTGCAATTCAGTATTTTCATTTCCTAGAAAACAAAAAAAAAAGGTCGAAAAAATTAATTATTTATGCTTCAAACCAAGTTGTGCCCGGGGCAATTATCTCCCGCCCTAGTTAGGCTAATGGTGATTCCAAGCATTCGCGGCATGTTAAATGAATTTAATGTTTTTTCATTGTTAGTATCGAGTATCGATTGCGTCAGTAAATATCAAACGAAAAAGGAAAATTTCAAAAAAAAGTCAAAACTAACATTGTTGGGACAAAAATTTGTCACTTTTGAGAAAACTGCTATTCAAATAATCAAGTTGATCGAGTTTGACGTATCCCAAAATTTTGAACCTATTCGATCAGCTCGTTGCACATTAGGGTGGGTCAAAATTTATTTATATCAAACGGCAGGGCCTTCAAATCGTAGATCTCGTCATACTGAAGATCACTGTATAGTTAACCCCTTTTTTAAGCTATCATAGAGGGAGCGCGAGTGACTCAAAATTGCTAATTTTCGGTACTTTTTTCATATAATCGATGCTGCCACACATCTGTATGGATAGATCTGGCTCATATATTTAGTTTGGATTCTTTCGATAAACTATATGAAGGCAAACCACTCTTCCGCTTATGAGTATATCGATATCAAAAAAATGGAATATTCTGTGTGGAGTGAATTAGGTACGCGCACTTTGTAAACCTTAAGTTCATAGCCCCATAAGGTACAGTGGCTGTCCAAAATAAAATTCCAATACACGGATCGGTTAGGGTTCTAGTCCAAGTACAACATTAACCAAAAACTGGTCTCATGAAGCCCAGGTTGAATTGATTCACTTGTTATCTGTTGTAAAAAGCATTGATCAATTAGTAAATAATTCACAATAATATTGGTATTTGCTGAATAGCTGCAAGTTCAATATAACAATGTTTAGTTATTTTAAATTGATTTTTCCAAAAATTCAATCAACAGAAACAAAACATCAAATCAAAACCAGCAAATCACTATGTTGTACATACGAATATATGTAAATTAATAAAATTCCTAGCTTACAAGCATTAAAAAAGTTTATATGATCGGCTTGTAGTTGAATGTATTTAAGACCACACTCATACATATGAGTATATACCCACTTATGTTCTATATATAAACCAGATCAATAGTTAGAATAAGAGTTAATCTGCTACCGCATCAGCATCAACTGGATTGCTGTATATGGCATCATGATATCTAATTTTAGCCTTTTAATACGATTAAAATGAACATGCCGCTGATAAGCTGTTAAAATCAATATGCAGTTGCTCTAGTTCAGTGTTATTTTCTTCAGAACAATTTGAATTTTTATATCATTTAAATCCACTTATGTTTTTTTAAAAAAATTAATTAAAATTTGTTGAATTCCTGTTGCGTTAGAGATTGCACATGATTTTCTTGATGCCTTTTTTTTATGTAAGTAAGTCACATTTTTTCTATTTTTTCGTTAGCAACTATAAAAATTTTCCCACACTTATTTTATTTCGCTTCCTCCTCTAGCGTTTAACATTGAAAATTTGCAGTGTCTTCCTTTTGTGCACGCTACACCTGCTAACGGAAGGTATGTTAAATTTAGGTGCAGAAATGTTAAAACTAAGCTTATGATTTTTTAAGACTTCGTGTGTATATTTTGGGAAAAACTGAGAAAATCTCAAACTCATTTGGTTTGTTCAGAAAATTAAAAAGATATACGCGCAATATCTCTTAAAAATATAAAGCCGTCTATGTATGCGAGTTATAACGCCGTCATTTTGACCAAAAGTTTTCATATTAAGTCTGAGAACAGCACTTCAATAGTGTTTTTATTAAATTCGCTTTTGCAAAGTCCCCCTTCAAGATGTGTTCCGCCCACTTATTTAACTCACTCTAAGATTTGTCGATTGTTATCTTTTTCAACAAATGTTGCAGTATCAGATTCCGTAAAATTTTTGTGAATTAAATTCCAAGCATTGCTTTTTAAAGTCTTTACTTGTGTGTGAGTTTTCACATAATGCCGCCTACTTTATCGTCAGCGCTTGCTTGTACCATTAAACATTCCCATACAAAGTCTGGTTACACCTACTATTATTGAAAGAGCGCCAAAATTGTATATATATTGTATATGTATGTTAATAATAAATATATGAGAAAACTTATTTCGAAACGATGTGTATGAAACTTGGGGACTTGGTGCGCGTGCGGAGAAATCTAAAATTGTGCTATGTGTCAAATTATTTTAGACTCTTGCAGGGGCGTGCAACGTCCTAAGCTTCAATTTTTTATAGGTCATATCTCGCGAAAAATGCAAGATATTGTGATGAAATTCAGTAGATGGCTCGTGAATTTTTTGATCAGTACCAAAAGTAGGTGGAAAAGAAAATATGGGCGTTTTTTGTATTAACAAGCAATTTTAAGCGAGCTGTTCACTCAGTTGGCATAAAATTTAGTGTAAGTGGTATAGCTGCTTTGAAATATGTCTGAATTGAATCCAGGCGATATAAAGACAGTTTGGGTGGCCCCTCCCATTCAAGTAAATTATCTTAATTGACAATTATTTTTATCATTATGTGAGTAAAATATTGTGTAAAACTGTTGTTTATATAAGTCTATTTCTGTATCAAAATTGAGCTGGATTGTAGCAGTGTGTGTGTCACCACCCTAAATTTTAGGAGTAGTAAAGGCAAATCACTGAAATTATGAATTCAATTGTTATAAAATTTGGCAATAATGAACTATTTCAAACTCTTTCAACTTTCTTCAACATTGTCCATATTTTATTGACTTTTTCAACATTTTCAACCGCTTCTATATTTTTTTCGTGTTTTCCAAACTATTTCAATACATCAACGGCTTATTCAGCTCAATTTTATTTTTCAACATTTTTCATAGTTTATCGACATTTTATCCTCAAAACGAGAAACTGAAGGATGTGTGGTCTCCTGGCCTTAATATCTCACCCAGATTAAAGAATTTAACTTACAGATGAGGTGCCACATCAATATAATTAAGCTCATTATGGTAAAAATTAAACTGCAAAATGTGTAATAAACAAAGTTCGACAGCGAGAACTTACAATTCATAGCATGTCCTATATAACCTAAGGCCCATAACTGTGGTCAATTGCAAGTGAATGTCTTCTAGAACACCAATGTGAATAACCTTGGGGATTACCTTCGTATGGTTTTTAACTCTGGAACGTCAAAACTATTTTTGACTATTAATTGGTTAAAGAAGGGCATGGGATACTTTACCAATATTAATGCTTACAATATTACTGAAAAGTTAATATTTTTCATTAATTCTTTGGTTAATCTGCAGTTGACTCTGTACCAGTCTTTGTCTACGACACTTCAGCTTTTTTAAAAAATGTTTTGAAACTTATTCGAGTATATCGAATCGATATGGCAGTCAACTTAATTTGGAAAATTTTAAACATTTAAATTCAGAGGAATAAACATGGCAAAATATAGCGAGTCAAACGTGTGCACAAGCGGTACATGAAAATCATCATTGGAGTATATTTTTTGCTATAAGAGACATATGACATATAAAGGTCATTGAAATCAAAAAGTTTTACTGAAGCTTAATCCAGTTTCAGCAGTAATCCAGTTCACATCTTTAGATTTTTTGACATTGCACCTTAAGATTAAGAAACTTAATATAAAAAAAAGTTTTCAGCAACTTTGAATCGAAGTACTCAAAAATTCAGACATTCTACAATGGTTGAAAAACTAAATTTTATATTAATGTTTTGAAACCAAAATAAACTGAAAAAGTAAATCAAAGAGTATTCTATAAACGTAGCGTACATTAGATTCGTATATGCGGTCAACAAATTCATTACTTCTATTTTGGGTTTAGTAGTGCGTCTTCATGTTGGCATTTTTCATATGCAGCAACAATTTTATGTTGTTGTTTTTGGATAGACCATGTTGTTGCTTATTCTGCTGCTGATGCCATTGCTGCTGCTGGTGTGCTCACATTTCATGCATTCAGCCAAAAAATGTTAATTTTCGCTTAGCATGCCGTAGAACAAGTTTTTATTCTTAATGCCTAAAAAATTATGGCATTGTCCATTATACGAACACACACACATTCTTATGCATGCACGCATATTTAAGCAACCGACTAGTCTTGCAGTTGTTGCTATTATTATTACTCAGCCTTAGCCTTGGTCATATGGGAAGATTTTTTTTGCAAGATGTGCAAAATATGTCAAAGTTTATGGTTGCGCTAAAAGTTTCATTGTGGTGTTTTGAAGTTGTTTTCTCTTATTTTTGATTTTTATTGCAGAAAGTCATGTGCAGTGCAAATAAGAAAGTAGTTAAGTGTGTTATTGAACGTTTTTACTGTTTGCATACTTAAAAATAGTTATGATAGTAAGCTTCTTGTATCATCCACTAAATTGTTGCCAGTATTAAAAGAATCAAGTCTCTACTTAAGAAGATTGGATGGGTATTACGCAAAGGCGAACCGAATACACTTCCATCCCAAACTGTAAGCTGATATATAAAGTCTATAATAGAAATACAGTGCAGATCTCAGGGCTACCTAGGAAAATTAGAGCTTTGCATATCTGTTACAGCTTCCATTAAGTCTGAATTTATTTTTTATTACTTAGAAACTATTTACAAATTAAGAGAATACATAGATCTTGAAGCAATAAGCTAACGTCTATAATCTGCATAAGGGCAAAATTTTCTTAATTTATTTATAGAGTTTGTTATTAAAAAAAATGAGAAACCCTAGTTGATAAATAATAACTTATAGCTCTTATAAAGGCATTTTAAAGACAAGTAGGATGACCACAATTTATAAGTTCTATTTAGGAGCTTACAAGCGCCATTTGACGTGTGAACTATAAAGGAATGTTTTCCTCTCTGTTATCTTTTAAAAGATTATGTTAAGTATATTCCTGAAGTCTTTAAAGGACACCTTAAAAATAACTATAAAATATATGCGTTTAAAGTGACTTGCCTACAGACTTAATAGATGTACTGGGAACTTTATTTGCCAAGTAAATTACATTTGTCATGGTAAAGTGTTTTAAAAAGACATAAATAGACAATAATGTCTGATGAATGTTTGAGACATGAGACGTGATGTGTTTATAATCAGGCTATTATGGGCTATAAAAATGCACATCAAAGGCATTTTTACGTTTCTGTTTTTTATGGTTTTGTCTTTTTAAATTTTTTAACTTCGCTACCAAGCCATTTTAAAGACATCGCTGCTTTGTAAGCTGGATTTTTGTCTTGATAACTTCCCCATTAGCTAGTAGGAAAGTGCAGCCACTTATAGGTTAACTTAGTGCCTTTCGTAATGTGAGTGTAGAAAAGTCTTGAAAAGTCGCAAAATGTCGCATACAACATGTTGAAAAATGTGACAAAAGTTAAATAATATTAATTAAGCCAATAACTGTTGGTAACGAATGAAAAAATCGAAAAATGTTGAATAAGTCAGAATTGATGAATAACATAAAAAATTTAGGAAATTTGAAAAAATGTGAAAGATTCAAATATATGCGGAACGAAGGGAGTGTCGCCCTGGCCGGAAATGGTTTGAGGGCGGGTATATGGTCCCAATATAGATTGAAATTTATGAGTGATGTTTGTCAGAAATTTTATTGAATATTATCCGAATGACCTTGTATTTTTTTAGTAACTTTTAACATGATGATACTTTTCAAATATTACCATTTTTATTTTTTTTTAATGAACGTTGCACATGGTGACAAATGTTCATGAAAATACTGAATTGGTTCTAGTTTTTATGATATTGATTCTATACAACTCAAGAACAGCTAGACCGATTTTTATTATCTCTAATTTTTTTGAATTTTTCTCTACCCCAAGATTTGTCTTTGCCCCGAAAAAAAAAATGTACTTGTTTTATTTTCTAATTTATTCTGCTATTTATAGTGCAACAAGCTGACCCGGCCGACATGACCTCAATCGGTGAAGACGTTCAGAAGTTACGCAATCACAAACAGACACACCAGCGATTATGTGCATATATATGTATAAAGGTCACCCTAAATATGCACTCTTAATAAAAGTCTTATAGCCTAAGCTATGCTTCTTGATATAAAAGCTATGTGGTGTAAATTTGGTGTGAATCGAGTGGTCTTTGTGAAAATGCTTTTTTAAAAATATTTTTGTGCAAGGAGCACCCTATTTATGCACCTTAGATAAAATTTTTATAGTTTATGTTACTTTCGGGGCGAAGATAAATCCAAATAATCAGAGATCAATGAAATTGGTTACGAAGCGGATAACTAAGCCGACTTTGTTTTATGAATACTTCATGACCTTTAGGAGTACCCAAACTGTAGTACTTGGAGGGCACCACCAAATTTATACATTACAGAATAAACTAAGAATGGTAATCAAGGTCGGAAAAACTTGCAGTGAACGTCAGTTAATGGGCTGGAAAATATGAAAAAAGGTAAAAATCGGTTTTCTCCAAAAGGGACAAGTCCCCGATTTTAATTTTTAAGGGAAATGTTTCCTTATGCACTGTAGAATAGGTTCCAATTAAAAAATTTGGATTAATTTTTGATTCGATAATAACGTATGTATTTCAAGCTCACCGTGTTGGGTTTTAAGGGAGCTGTGGCACTGCAAATTTATCGCACGCAAAAACGATGGAATTCCATTATAATGCTACTGATAAGAAACTAAAACCAATCTAAAGCTCCAAGCAAAAAAGCTAAGAACGCTAGTAGCGGTAGTTGCTATACTCTATTTTTATAAGCTTAATAGAGTGCCAATAATGTCAGTTGTGCGGATTGTTTTCACAAATACAAATATTTCGCCTAAATATATGAGAATTCAAGAATTCTGTAAGTTTTTGTATTCACTTTTTTTTATTTAGCTTTTGTGTCATAAAGTAAATGAATTTTTAGGTGCTATAATCTGTTTTGGAAGTCATGACAAAATAGTGGTCGGACGTTATGACAGAGAGTGCCAAAAGCAACTTTGTTTGCTCCGATCGCTGCTCGATAAACCTAAAACTGACACTTCTCTCGCTAGTTCGTCAACCACTTCGCCCTCTGCATTATTTACTTGTTGCGGGAAGCAAAATAGTATTGCATAATTTTACAGTTGCTTCTGAACAGGTTTTGAAAGGTCAAAGGTAGGGTTGACGCGGCCAAGCTGTTAATTGCAAGTCAAAGCCATGGGAGTTGAAAAGTTTCAGAAACAGCCGTCAAGTGGAGAATTTTCGATACACTGATCATTTGTTGGAAGACCGTCATAACTCAAAAACAGAATTTCGAGTTCAATATGCTGAAATATCCGCAATTTCATGTCTTATTTTTAAAAATTCATGATGTTACGATTATCTAATGAACTTGCCTTCTGAGAAGAGTATATGTCGACAAGCTCCTATATATTTACAAGTAAAAATCATTTTATGGAAATCTTTAAATACGTTTTTCATCAATTTTAGGTTTTTCGAGTTATGACGGTCTTCCAGCGAACGAGCAATATGTAATGTTCTTTTATTAACGAGCAAGACCACTGCTTTTACCATTTTAAGGACAACTTATGATATTTTGAGAAGACCGTTAAAGCTTTTGTTTTCAACTTGGCAACCCTAATCATCGGCTAGGATGTAAGACATTTATTGGTAAAAAATTTGTTCTCTATAATTTACCTCTGCTACTGACTCAAATGGTATGAGAGATTATAACAAGGATTGCTTATTAGTTAGTTACTTATTATTGTTCAAAAATCTAAATCATTTTAAAATGCTCCAACTTTGTGTTCTAAAAATAACAGTAACTCTGTTTAGATGGAATGGAAGATGTGGTCCATATTCCCATGAACGATCACATTTATTCTTTCGCATTCCAATGTAATTAGCTTAGGCTTTTTTTATCTGACTTAACCTTCGACTTATGCTGCAACCGGCTTTGAAATATTTTTTCCTGATGTACAATATCAACGCTGCATTTGTGCTGTCACTTTGCAAGTTTGAAATGTGGCAATGGCGCCAACTAAATCAGTGAATTGTACCAGCGTTTTTATTACTTTTATGAATGAAATGTGCACTTTGGTGATGGTGCTGATTTGACGCGACAATGACGTTGACAGCGCTGACGTTGAAGTGTTGGCGAAAATTTCATTGAAAATTGACAAGCTGATGGCACAAAATGGCATATTCCACTATTGCAATTTTATTGATGTGAAATAATGAAATTCATAAGCATTGATATAGTCAGATATATAAGCAGATGTTCATAGTTACGTAAACGTAAACTAAAAAGCAGTAAAAATGTTAACTTCTAACTTATGTTGCTTAAGACAAACTTCCAAAAATTGCTCAAGGTTATTATGATATTTTTCTTAAGAAAATTTGACTGATTATTTATTATATTAAACATTATTATATTGAACTTACAGTCATTCAGCAAAGACCAATATGATCGTAAAATTTTTATTTAATTGATCAATGCTTTTTATTCAAAAAACATGACAGAGATAACAAATGGAATAATTTAACCTGGTAATTGGTGACATGTGTTTTGGCTATTAACACATATATACATATTCTTATACATATATAAATAGCCTCATCAGACCAGTTGTTGGTTAATGTTGTATTTGGACTTCGATGATATTTTTCTTATTAGATTTATGGGATTTTTCGCGCGAAAAGAAAAACTTCGCTACAAGTTATTTGCTGAGATTTTTTTTCGCATTAAAGTTTAATGCCGTAAGTTCCTTTATAGTGCATTTTTTGGTACAATTTTCTATTAAAATTCGGGTTATATTTCATTGATTGTTGGATAGTTTTAATTTTGGTTTTTGAGCATTTTTTTTCAATTTCGTTAAAGCTCCTTGTTACGCTATTTTACGCCTACTACTAAAAAAAATTGTTCGAGAATTATATCAAATTTTGTATGATTTTTAATTGAAATAATTCACCTAAAGTTTAACTTCCCGTTTTAGAGACTTTTTGTCTATATGTATTTGATTATATTCGCATTATACCCCTTGCAGCATTTGGATCAAAATGACATAATTTTGTAGTAAATTTGCTTTTATAAGATAAAATTTCATGAATTGAATTAAAACTTAACCCGACTATGTGCAGCAATTAAAATATTTTTCTATTTTCTTTCAGAAGCCGTTACCTTCGCTCAACTTCTGAAAGTCGAGCTGTTTTAGTCAATGTGAAGCCAGTTCTTCTGTATGGCGATGAAACCTGTGTAACCAACAGCACTCTTCCGCTTTGTTAAAAAACAATTGGCTTCGCTGAATTCTCGAAATTCTGCGGCTTAGAACAATTTTCAATAAGAAATTGCTCACCAGAATCAGTCAGCAAAAGTGGCACTTGTTTTGGAAATCACTAACTAAACTCTCCCGGCAAGCTCTGGAGTATGTTCCAACGTAATAGAAAACGCAACCGTGCTAAATCATCATGGAAATGATGGCTCAAACAGGATATATGTGCATCGGTGAAATGTGGAAAACAATCGATGGAACTTGTAACTGATTGTGCACGTTGGAAGGTCCTGATGAGGGGCCTACCGGTTTAAAAGACATTGTGTCTGAACTATGAAACTTTACAAAATTTTTTGACAAAAATTGGATCGCAGTTAATGGATGGAGTAAACAAATTGCATGTTGACGGTATTGTTAATTTATGTTATTCCTATCAAACAACACATGCACAGTGGGAGATTGTCGTCATATTTGATTTGAAAATTTTTCAAAAATAAAAATATAAAAGTTCAAAATTTTTTTTGGGTTCAACACTACAGTGAGCTTTAAGTCGAACTTTTAATACCAAAAATGTTCAATCGAGATATAAATTTTTGCAATTGTTGGATAAAACGCTCATGTTCACATATTTGAAACAAAATGCTTTGATGTAGCATGTCGACAAAAAGTTCATTGCTTGCACTTCACAAAAACCGGTTTATCTGTCTCTCATCGCTATCAAATTAATTGCACGAATTTTTTCAAAAAATTACAGTGAAAAATGGTGAAAGTGGTAAATTTGAAAACTTTGACAGGAAAAAAATTTAATATCTCCGGATTTCCTTAAATTTTTTATATTCTTACTTGTAATGTAAGAAAGTATGATTAGCATTCAAAGCACCAGCTGCTGCATTTCGCAAGTTTTTCTTACGAATTGTTTTCTATTGCAATATCTGAAAGAAAAACCAAAAAGTTTTATTTCTTTACATTTTGGAACGGCTTCAAACAATTTTTTCATTTGTAAGAGCCAGCAGTGTCAGCAGAGATGCTTCACTTTTGAAAGGAGTTTCCTTAAAGAGAAAACAAGTAAGGAAAGTGGTTCGCCTTTTCATTCCCTTTGGGATAAAAGATTTGAAATTGAATGCTTTTCAAAAGCAAAACAGATCATCTTTCACAACAGTTTTTCTCTTACAACTTGGAAACTATACAAGATATCGCAAAATTTGTAGTATTTTTGTAAATATTGGAAATTGATACCCAATTTTATTTTTATATTAGTAGGCGGATATTTTATGTATTCAGAAATTTTTTTTTTGAACCTATTTATGGACACCGTTTTTGGTTTTTCTCTGATAACTTCAAAACTATAAAGGATGGATAATATGCAAGATTTTTGAAATCAGCAATGGCAAATTAATGGAAATCGATGCGCATTTTGAATGCAAAATTCAACTACATCCCACCTTTGTTTGGGAGGTAGGCGTGTCCGCAGACGGATTTATTTCATTAACACTAAATTTTATTGGCTTATCCTAGCGGAATTACTATCAAATACGAGTATACCCACCGTCTCATGCAGTCCAGTCCACTGTGTTACAGGCTTTTAGCTCTGATGATACGATATCATTCTGGACATAAGTTCATAATAAAACCAAAATAATATATTTATAAAATATTTTTTGGACTTTAAGTTTTAGGAAAAATGTCATAAGTAAATTTATTTAGAAAAATATCGATTTTTGTCGATAAATCAATAAATCTCGCTGTATCTTATCGATATTGAAGTCGTTAGTTAGGTAAAGGTCTAAGATAAAAAATGAGTATCGAGTGTATGAGGAAAATAATTCTGTAACGGCTGTATCGATTTCTAAAATGATGACGTCATATTATACATAATCACAGAGGCCATAATAATAGGTATACAAAATTTGATGTAAGTGCTGCCATTTTAACATCAGTCGAATATGCCAATTTTTGGTGGAAATGCTCAAGCGTCACAAAATCATTGATAGAAATGACATTAGCGGAATTTCTCCCCATTATAGCGTTTATGTCATAACCTCTCCTAACTGACCCGTTAAGAAGTTTGGGAATCACATTTAAAAAACCTCTTTAAATGATGTCTTAAAGTTTTTTCTCCTCCTGTGAAATTTCAAAAATATGAGTTAGGGCCATTCTACCCGAGAGCGACGATATTTTCTTTTCAAAATACTGTAGTTGGTTTGAATTGACACGCAAATATCATACGAAAGATACGTTTTGAAAGGCTGCAGTAGTGTTAATATTTCTAAAATTAATTTTCTTATACAGTGCGGCCTCGGTAAACGCAACTAATAAACCCAAGCCTGTTGCAATATCTGCAAAAGTTGCAATGATGGAGTCAAAAAATCTTAGGTAACTGGGTATAGATATTTCATAAGAAAATCATTAAATATAAAATAACATCAATTCATCAAGAGAAAAAATTCATCAAGAGAAAATCATCATTTATTTGATAAAGAATCCATTTGTAAAAATGTTTTCCCATCTTGGGGTAATCACAAACTCTCAACATTATTCGATTTCCCGGCAAGGTAAAATTTGTTTGAAAAGTTGCACTTACTGGGATTGTAATGAAAGAATCTACTCGTTCGGAATATTAAGGAGCTGCATTTATCGAGGGTTGCGTTGACCAAGGTCGCACTGTATATTAGATTGATATAACTTTTGTTTTTGCCTTTCTTTTTTGTGTAAGGAAAATAACTTTTTAGCTTCATACAAAAAACTTCAAACTTTGTTCATTAAAGTTAATGCATAAATTTGTATCAATTTCTTCTTAGACAAAATTTAAGGCAATTTCGACCATTGCTGGTCTCATGTATTCCATGCCCCAACAGCTGCTAAAAATAATCCATCTTCTTTTATGTTTTATATTCTTTATTATGTGATTTTTCATACAATTATGTGTTGACTAGTGTAGAAAATAAAGAACGTCGACTTAACTCAAAAATATTTCCGAAGTCAACCCCTATCTCTATTTTACAGCAAAATTTTTCCTCAAGGATTAAGTTGTTCTCCGGTTTTGTTGGCGAATTGCATAGGTGGCAAAAGTACTTAACCTTTGCCCCTCTCGACATCAACAGAAAACAATATTTGCATAATTTGGTCCAAATTGAACTCAACACTCCGTATCACGTTTTTCTTTGTTATAAAGTTGTTGCCTTTTGGCAAAAAGAACCGTATGCGCCAATATTGCGGTCAACAAACAGCAGACACCAGCAGCAGCAGCAACAGCAACATCATTAGTTGGGGTTGGTCCCATGGTCGGTGAATTATTTTACTCTTTGGCTGCTTCCAAACTGAGTGCAACAGCGGCAAAGTTGGCATAAGAACTTCAAAAGCAACCGACATATTTTACTTTTCTGGGTGATGATGCAGGGAAAGTAAGTACACTTACAGTGAGGCTGTAGTAGCAATAGCTAAAGTGGCCCAAAGGGTAGAGGTAAGTACACAAAACGACAAGCATAGCTTGAGGATACTGCAGTAGTCGTTGTTGTCGTTGTTAAAATGCTGCTGTTATTGTACTGATCTACTTGAAAATCCTAGAAAATTGCTCAAAAATTAAGAAATGCTGCAGTCGCCAAAAAACTTACAAAGGAAGAATGACAACAATGGAGAAACAAAAATTGAAAAACGAAATAAAAAAAGGAAAGCACAAAATTAAAGGGACATTCCATGAGTGACAGCTTATGCAACTAAAAGAGTTTTAGACAAGAGGCGCAGAAAAATATTAAAAATATGCAATTATGGACCTGAGCTTTTTTCGTTTTTATTTTATGTATGTGAATACTTTTTTTTGAAAAAATCAGACCAGACGTGAATGTACTGAAAATTCTTGCGTATGTTAGGGAAAACAATTACATGTTGTTATAAAATGCGACTCACATCTCCTCAAAAAAATATTCAAAATATAAGGAAATGTCTCAATAGCATCACAATCAAATTTTATTTTAAATCGGTACCAGCATAATTCCATCTACTTTAACTTTGATTAAACTCTCACGACATGGAAATGCCCCATAAAAATTATCTAGCGTTGCACATGCGCATTGGAATGTGCATGATTCATGCGCGCCCGATTCTTTCGTCTGTTGTGTCGTCAACAGGGAATTGTTGCTGCTGCTGCTGCTGCTGCTGCTGCTACTGCTATTTGTTGCGGTTAAAAATTGGGAGCGCTTCTTTATGTAGTTGCTGTTGCTTCCTCTACCGACCAGCATATGAGAAGACAGCGACGATCGGCGGCATTAGTCAAAGCAGCTCACAAAAAGGCAAACAAAATAAAGGAATATGCTGTATCCTTGGTCGACTTAAAAAGCAGATGAGCAAAAATTTTGCTGATGCTTCTAGTTTGGCTTATGCCAACGAAAACTTTCTTTCAGTTTGTTAAGGCTTGCAGTTGCTACCATTATTATTTGTTGCTGCTGCTGCTGCTACTTTTGTTCTTATTTTGTTACTGCTGTAAGATCAAAGCTCTGCGATATAATTGCTGTGCCATAATAATTCGCATAATGCATGAATACTGGCAATCTACACAGTAACCAGCATACAGCAACAAATGCAACAAATAGCAAAAGACAATGAAAATTCATTAGAGTTTTTCCTAATTTGATTTGGGAAAAGAACAACAAAGAATTTTCATTGGCAACATAATTGCAACTTTGCAGTGCAGAGAATATTAGCAATTGTTGTTGTTGCTGTGGCTGACGTCGTTATTGCCAATTTTCATCTACAAATTATTTTGCTGTACAACAGCAATAAAATTTGTAAATTATTTTATATTCGTTTATAATAATTGCACAAAGGAGCTACGATTGCGATATCCAAATTAAATGCAATATTTATGCTAATGCAGGGCTGCGGTATCTGCAGCAATATGACAATAACATGGCAATAAGCCAATATGTTTAGAAAATACATATGTGCATACTCCATACTGAATAGAAAACTACGTTTCCACGGCTAAATAAAGAGACCGATTGCATCAGAATTTGGTTTGGAGATGAATTGAACCCTAAGAAATGTTATTAGAACTCTAAGTGCTTAAAGTGGACGTGCCACCACCCCTAATAGAAAAAAACGCTGCCACAACTGCGGCGCTTTACCGAGTTTGGTGAAATTTGATAAGGAGATAAGGAGGACCCAATCTTGAGGAAAAAACTTTGTTTTTAGTTGGGCGGTTCCACGAAAAAACGTATTCACTGCTAAACTAATTAAGCGATTTTCATAAAACTTGGTACGGAGATGGATTTTGCTCTGTACAAGATATTTGTAAATTAATGGGCATTAGCACACCTTAAATCAGAAATCTGCTTTCACAGCTGAAATAATGGAAATTTCATGAAATATGGTACGGAGATTGAACCCTGAGGAAAGTTATTTACTTTTAAGCTGGTGGTGCTTCGCCCCCAAAAGAAAAAATTGTTTTCACAGCTTAGCTTGTGGACCTGAAGAAGGTATCGCGATTGGGATAGGGTATCATAATATCCTTATTTTTGGGCGAGATGACAAAAAAAATTCACTTCTATTCCGTATTTATAAGTATTTCACTATATTGGTTAAATTCCATCCAATTGTCCTCATAACTTTGTTGTTAGTGACCATTGTGATTAGCTAGAAAGGCCATCTTCCAAAGTTTCATCAACATCGGTCAAGCAGTTTTGGGCATATCTATGTATGCATTTTAATTCTATTCTGTTAAATTATTTTATCAGGTTGATCAGTCTTGCTTGCAACCCCTATTTATTGTGTCTGAATTGAATTTATTTGCTAACTATTTCTGAATTAAATATCACAAGTTGACTAACGACCATGGGAATAAATTTTTACTTTATTGACTTTTATTTGTTTCATCGAAGTGCATTATATTTGGAAAGCTTATTATTGAATAAAAATTTAAATAATTTTATATCTTTGTTTAACACGTGATCTTTTGCCTGAAGTTGATCTTGGCTAGGCAGAACATTGTTATTAATAGAAATGTTGCTAACAACATTAAAACTTTTAGGTCGCGCAAACAGTAATCGATCACACATTGACTAAATAAATTGAAACACTTAGAAAAATTTGAATAAAAGTATTGGGTTTTAACCCGCAAATATGTTTTAATAATATCTTTGAAAAAAATTGTACAAATATGCTTCGCCAATATTTAATTCTATCTGTAGACTAAAATGATACTTATGGCAAATAGCTCTGATGTATATTTACTAAACATGTTCACATTTCTTGAAATTATTTTTGTCAGTGCACTCTAACAGACAACTTGGTCAAGAAAATCATGTCAAAGATCAACAGCAGTAGAATAAATATGGCAACATAATCATTTACGACCAAACCCCATTAGAAAAAACAACCCAAAACAAAACAGCAACACATTGCAAGTTCCCTACGGACTGAACTTGGTCATGACTGTTCGATCTCAATCGCTCGTGCTTTGCTCTCTCTCCCTCTCTCCCTCTTGATCAGTTTTGAAAACTTTGATTGATTTACAAAGATGAACAAATTGATTTTGATGAATGGCGACTGCAAAGCACACTGATTGATTTAACAACAATACGCACAATGTTTGAGCTGCAGCAACAACTGCTACAACAACACACAGAAACGAAGTAGAAAACATTTAATAAAATTTATTATTTATTTATAAATTGTGTTACACATGCAACAACAAAAATTTTTATTTGAAATCTATTGCCAGCAACAACAACATCTACTATTGACAGCAACAGAATTGATGAACTTTTGTTGCTGACAGCATCGATCATGCAGCGAATCAAAAAATACAAATAGCATTAGGAAAGGAGAAAAAGCGAAAGAAAGAGAAGAAAACCAACTACATAACTGCAAGTTGAAGAAGCTTTTCTCCTGTCACAAATGACAGCAATCACAGTACAACCAAAAGACAACAACAGCGACAACAGAAATACCTGAACAATGCCAACAGCAATGAAGATGATGATGTTGACATCATCAATGATAATTATTGTCAATAACAACAAAGTTAGCAACGGCAACAACAATTGCTTGAAAATGTCATTTTTTATAAGGAAGCAATGTTGCAAACATTAGCTGTTGTTCACATTACATTATTTTCTCTCCGTGTCATTGCTGCTGCTGAAAAAACAAGAAAAAAAAATATTGCTTCAATTAATGAAAACAAATCATATTAAAGTTAGCAAGAAAAAAGCTGACAACAAAAAATACCACAACGCGCGCTCTGCGCATTTAATTGTTGCAACAAATTGCTGCCACATTAACACTTTGCCTCACGGTCAGCAACTGTACGCAGTTGAAGAATTTGAAAATTTGCACATCAAAGCAAAATTGCTGATTCATTTTTTATTTTATTAAATTAATGCTGCTGCCAACAGTTGATGCTTTTGTTGTTGCTGTTGCAGTTGCTGCTGCTGCTGCAATTATAATACTGACAGTTGATATATTGACAGCAACTTCTAAAGAAAGTCGCTATACCGCAGCGCGTGTTCACATTTGCAATTGATATGATTTTAATTGCTCTGCAGCAATTTTTGCTATTGCCATTGCTGCGCTCCTTTAATTGCAGCCGCACATTAATTGAAATTAGATTAACTACGGCATGTGCAAATGTTGCTTGCGCTTGTGGTTGCACATACATTGGCTTAAGTAATTGCAAAAAACAATAATTTTTTTTGTGTTTTCTTGCAAGAAAATTCTGCTTTTATATTGTTAGTAAGTGACCAACTTCAGTCTAATTTTCATCACTATCCTTGCCTGCCTATTCGATCAGATGATACCTAGAGCATTGGAACTGTTTTCGTTCCATATAGCAAATCCTCTCCCGGTATGAAAAAGAGCTCACTCTTACTCATTTTCAATGTTCTACGTTCTCATAGTAATGGAACACACATTTGATTACTGTAAAATCCATTATTTCATAAAATTTAGTGTGTTTTTCAGAGACTCCGAATACTTCAAATTATTGCCAAAATTTCTGAGCTCAACTAAATATTCCCGTGCGCACGAGGAGATTTTGAGGTTTAAGCCCCCACTAGGTATTGAAATCACAAAATTTCAAAAATATACTGAATTTCTCAATTAGAAAAAATTAGCAGCTTGATTCTTCTTGATTGAAGCTTGATTCATTTTGATTTAGTATCAGCGACGCCTTTGAAGAGGCGCATGTTGACAGCTCATTGGTCGGTAGGGCTGCGGATTAAATTCTTTCCTAGAACGAATCGACATATATATATATTTCATATCATGTATCATGTTATAATTATTATTTGAGCCTTTACTCTGAAAGTGGCGTAGGTCCCTTTCTTGATATGAAAGAAAAATTTAACTAACCTGTAATGAACTGTACGAAATTTATTTAATTTTTATCCTCAACGACGAGAGATTGCACATGGTTCATTAATGGGTCGACTGAGACAAAACGTTCGGTAACGTTGGGTTGTTGCTCATTTCCTATCCCTTCGTTTTATTTGACGACTGTATAGTCGAATATATTAAACGGTAGGATGTTTAGCAAGCTTAGTGTTGAATTACATTGACGAGGTAAAAACCATATCAATAATATCCTTAAAATTTTAAGTTTCATTACATCTGCTTGATTCTTGTAACTGCACAAAAAAGCGTTTTCTCACGAGAGATTTACAGCTTCATGTTTACAAAATTCAATTCAAGTACTGACCACGGACAGCTAAGTGTATTTTTGGAATGGATTAAGAAAGAACAAGAAGCAGACGCTGATTCTTAAAACAAAATCATCTTCAGAGATAAAGCCCATTTTTTTTCTTGATGGCTTCGGTAATACATTCTGAGGACTGCCGTATTTGTGGTACGGAAAATACACGAGTGATTGTAAAGAAAACTAGTAAAGGTGTTATCTTCGGCCAGGCCGAAACTCACATACCCTACACTGCATTGAAAGTACTTTTTAAATAAATGTTTAAAAAATGTTGAAGAGGTTGAATAAGTCGAAAATAATGTAAAAAGGTTCAAAAATGTTGAAAAGTGCTGGAAAAAATTGAAAATGTCAAAAGAATTTGGGAAATGTTAAAGAAAATAGAATAGAAATGAAAAACACGAAATATGTCACGCCCACTTCTCCAATTCCGCCGACTTTTGTTTCAGTAAATGATATTCGTGATTGACATGCACAAATCAAATTTTAGCACAATACCTTGTATAGTTTGCGATATGTGCCGTAATTACTCTTAAAATTTAGGGCGGTGACACACCCACTCGTACAACCCAGTCAGATTTTGATCCAGAAATAGCCTTCCATAAACAAACCACTTACACTAAATTTCACTATGATTGGTCATATATTTCGATAGTTATACCTTTTAAGGTATTTTAATTGTATGGGGGGTGCCACGCCCACTGTTGCTATTGCAAAAGCTTTTTGTTTCATATGTACCTAATACCCAGTAAACCACTTACTTCAAATTTCAGATCAATTGCACAAATAGCACTTACAACTTTATGTTAATGAGGGAGGTGCCACGCCCACTGATGCAATCTTGTCAAGTTTCATTGAATTTCAAAGATTATAGTAACCGGCACCTCTACACAAAATTTCATGAAGATTACTCTCATAGCACACCATCTATAGCATTAAACGTATTTCGCTTATATGGGAGGTGCCACACCCACCGGCACAGTTGTGCCAAAATTTTGCAAGAAGACACCTTTTAGCAAGTTTATCTGCCATATTAAATTTCATAACGATTGCATAGTTAGTCCTTTTTTTTATAACGTTTATAAATATTGTAGGCTGTGCCACGCCCTTCAACAAAATTTTCCAGAATATTGAATAAACTTGTATTGATGACTACTTTCAGTGGTATCATCTCTAAAATTTTTATGAAAATCGTATGTGCCAATTTGGAGTTATACGAAATCCAAATTTTCAATTGCTAAAAAGTGCCACGCTCACTTTTACAATTACGCCCACTTTATGCGCAATTCAAGATTTATAGGATCTGTATTCGTGTACCAAATTTTATAACAATATCTTGCACGGTTTACGAGCTATGGCGTTATAAAAGTTAAAATTTAGGGCTGTGCCACGCCTTTTTAAGAGCCTTTGCAAACTTTAAACCTAGCCTAATCTTAATTTCGTTCTCAGCTTCACCAAATCACCAATTTTAATCAAAATCGCAGCAACTTTATTTTCAAAATGGACTTGGGTATATTTACATACAGTATGGGCGGAAGGCGTGGCTGTTAACCGATTTCGCCCATTTTTATATGCTAGCAGCTTGCAAGAAGATGTGAGCTGTGTGCCAAATTTCATTGAATTAACTTGCTTAGTTTTTGCGTAAATCTGATTTCAACAGACAGACACACAGACAGACGGACAGACAGACAGACAGACAGACGGACACAGCTCTATCGACTCAGGTGGTGACGCTGATCAAGAATATATATACTTTTCCATACCTGCCACGCCCCCTTATATGCGTTACAAACGGAATGACAAAGTGAATATACCCTCTGTGTAGGGTATAAAAATAAATTCATGCACGTGTTACTGTCTGGAATGGATTTTGGTGTAGAGGCATCATCGAACCATTCTTCTTCGAAAATGTCATTTAATAATAAATAATTTTGCTCACTATCGCAACATTACAATTCAGTTTTTTGTGCCGAAATTGCAATATATGTGTGTCGACGTCATGTGACCTCAACAATACGGTGGCACCCTTAGGAATCATTATATTACTCCATGAGTCATTTCCCAGCCACTTAGTTTGCCGGTTTAGTGATCAGCATTGGCCGCCTGATCATGCAACTTAACGCCGTTGAACTTTTTTCTTTGGGATTCCTTGAAGCCTAAAGTTTATGTATCAAAGAAACCCAAGAACATATATGTAAAATTGTCCTGGAAAATTTGAACAAAATAGTGTGTTTGTGCTAGAAAAGCTGTGAAGGCTGTTTACTTGATATGCCGTTCTACGCATAACCTTATACTGTTTACTTTACGAATCAATACAGTATTTATTATTATATTTTGAATGAATTTATGGCACCCTTTACGATTTAATTATAAAACTTTTTATAATTTCATGCTCTTAACCAAATACTTATAAAAGAATATTAAATATTTAATGGATAAAATCGTGGGCCGAACGTGCAATTTGTATGAATTTTAAGTGGGCTAGATATAGTCTGACGAACTTATCACCTTAACGCTGTATTGCAAAAGTACAAATACAAGGGATGAGTCCTATCACGTTATGCTCCTCAGATTTTTAATTTTTTTCCACCACAACCCTTTTTTAGGCTTTTTCGACTTATGTAGATATATTCTATGTAGCACCATATTGTACTTTTAGCCCATCGTCAATTAGATTCGGAAATATACCAGGGAAATGGACTGATTGCAGTCGGCGGAGGTATATTTTGTTTTCCTAACTTTGTCCCTGGAGCACTTAAAATATCATCTTCTGAATGCCTTTTTTTAGTTCCAAAAACGGTCCTTCAATGTTTCTATCTATTATTTTTCGAAGTGTCCTAGTGACGCGGTCAATGAGGCGGGGTGTGACACACCCCAGTAGTGTTCACCTGTTTTTTCATCAATGTATAACGCTCGACTATGCGTGCTTGCTGTGCCAATTGAAGAATGTCTTATCTTCAGCTACTGACAGCACAAAGGCAAAGGTGGGGTTTGTCATACCCCACCTCATTGACAACGGGTTGAGCTATTGAGAGACGTTATTAGGGCAAGGCCTATCATTCAAAGTTCAATGAAGATCAATGGTATAACTTATACTTCAAGTAATTATTACAAAAGCGCGTCCCTCTGGCGTTCGATTCTAATTTTCTTCAAAGTATTTGCTTATTATCAAACCAATTATGAAAGATAGCGTTAGCAATTTGTTTATCAAAATTTGAGTAATACCTAGGTGAAAATTTTACTGTGCAAGTGGAAAGACCAAGACTTCCATGATTTAAGATTTGCTTCGGATTTTGAAGTACTGGATATTAACAGGAAACGTGAAGTTTTAAACTTCAGCTTACTTTCTACGGATCCACTATTCATTGAAAATGTCAATATCTGTGAAATGATTTCAAATAAACACTTTAACCCCTCTGTTAGCACTCTTCGGCAAAGTTGTCTCAAATCCTAAAAAAATGTGAAGAAACTAACAGCAAAACCGTTCAAAGGCCACAAAAATATTTTCGACTTACGACTAATCTACGAATTCCAAAACCCTCAGATACTGAATTTTTGTCAAAATTTCCATTTTTTTCAGTGTAATTTAAATCACACAGCATGCGATTTGATTACCTTGATGTTGATTTCATTTTAATAACACCCCATAATGTCGGTTGTGTAACGAGGAAGCGCAAAAAGTTACAATGAGCAGTCGTCCATCATCGCATGGTCATGCATTTGATATTTCTGCGCTGATTTTAAAATAGGTGCCTGTTTTACGGCGGATAAATAATGGGCACAGATTCACTGAAGTCAGTGGCTATAGAAATTAGGTGAACTTCTAACAAAAAGTACAAATTAGGCCACTCAGAAGTAGAATAATATATAAAATACTTTAATTTGCTCTATTTAATTTGTGTTTTGTAAACTAAGGTATTACAGAGTTCGATATAATGATGATATGAAATTTGTGAGAAGTACAAAACACATATGTTAAAGGAAGGATAATGGAGCTTATTTTGAAAATGCTTTGTAACTTACAATATTTCGGACAATGTTAAAAAATTTTGAAAAAACGAAAAATATCGCAAAGTGAAAAAAGTATAACAAGTATCAATAAAAGTCGGAAAATTTTAAATCAATATATCAATATCACATTTCAGCCGATTTATTCCAGTATAGATTTTATATCATAGCCATTCTTTTATATTCACCAGTAAAGGTGTTCACACATCTATAGAGAAAAACTTCACTGACAATCACATACATACGCATATATTGACATCAGCGACAACTTTCACCTTATCCATTTTCACTGCTCTCTGCAGATGCCAGCACTACCTATCCGCGCGCATCACCTCTTCCATTTATGACTGCATATTGACCAATTAGAAATCCTTAATAACAACAACGCGTTGTGGCGACGTAAGATGAAAACTTGAAATTAAAATTGAACCTTTAAACTTTGCTGCTGCTGCTGCTGCTGCGGCTGCTACTGCGGCCGCGGCTTCGGCTGCTGTTATTGTGATTGCTAACAACGATAACGACTTAAGTGTTTGTGGCATTGCTATATTTAAGAAATAAACTGCTCCGACCATAAGACACTTTGGGAGAAAACTCTTCAATTTCTAGCGATTTTTTGCAATAATGAGCTAAAAATAATAAAAGTCGCCCGCAAGTTCAACAGAAAATTTATTTACTTTTATGATTGAAGATGTTGCAGCAACAACAGAGGCAGCAGCAGCAGCAGCAAAAATTGCGCTTATATATCTTCTTTCATTTTGACATGATTGACATTTGTTGGGTTGCAGTAAAAGCGTCAACCTGACATTTGTTTGCTTTTTGCAGTTAAGTAAAAAATGAAAAAGTGCAGCTTTTGTTGTAAAAAGGGTTGCGCACACCGGCTAAACGTATACGTTGTTGCTGTTGTAGCTGTTGTTTAAACAACGGCAGTAGACTTAAGCAGTAGCAAGTGGCTGGCTGCTCAGAGTCTATTTAAGTGTTAAATAGACAAAGGCCAGTAGATAATGACTACTGAAATATGTATACGTTTTTTTTTTTTTGGTGTAAGTTCAAATCAGAGCTGTAAGTCGTTGCAAACGTTTAAAAGAAAATTGTTTACCTATTATTTGTAGAAAACTTAGTAAATCCATATTGAACAGTAACGCCTTCAGTTTTTGAAAAAAAAGGTTAAATCGATTTTAACCCTAGAGAGCTAACCTTTATCATTTCGACAAACATCAGTCTAATTCAACTCTCTGACCCTGGCTATCGCGCCTTACTAGATGTACTCTCACACCAATTCCATTGTCACCAAAACCTGTTTGTGTTGGCATTGCACGGTCGGTGAGTTTTTCAATTTTGATATTTACTCTACTTGTTCGTCGTTTTGACGAATGGTTAGCTAATGTGTAAATTACTATCATACGTTACACATATATATGAAGGTTAAAAACATTTTTATGTTATTTGAGATTTTTATGAGCTGAATTTAAAAGAATTAAAAAAATAAATATAAAATACGTTTTTCTTTGTGCCAAATATAAAAAATTAATTCTAAGTTATTGCCAGATGTTCATTGTGTCATTATCTAACCATTCAACTTAAAAAAATATACCACTCATTCGCACACCACTCATAACACATTCAAAACAGCAAAAAATTATGTGTTCGTCGAATTAACGAATGGTCAGCTTTTAAGAAGTTTCAAATATGCTTAGCTATAAAGGGTTAACCGACACCGGTGCTGTATTGAAATCAACTCAACGTATGTTTTGAACTATGTATGGAATACAATTTTACGATGTTCAAAGGTTAAAAATTAATTCTTAAAGACATCAGACGGGTATATAGCCCCTTAGAGGGTATTTTGGCTCCATTTATGCATTTGTTGGAAATATTTGCACTAGTTGTTACAAAAAATATTAAAAGGTCTGATAATAGATTTTGAGACAACGCAACAAGAGATATTATTTTAATTACATATATGAAAAAAGTTTAATTCTGCAAATCGATGAGAAGATATCATTAATGAATTTAAAATGGAGTCCTTGGGTCCTTCCCAAGTAAATGCTTTAATCTCAGTTTTGAAAACAAGAACTTCGACAATAGGAGCAGGAATTCCCATTATTTGTGGGGTTCCTTCTCTTTCCAAAATTCATTTTTCCGTCATATTTAACAAAAAATACTTAAAAGTTATATAAATGTAATAAAACTACCCATCCCTAAGAGATTTCAAGAACATTTTCTATTATATATGAGTCAATCGCTTAAGGAACAAGGAAATGATTTTGTTCGTAATTCAAATAATTTATTCAAAACCCTAATGCTTACATGACGCTTTGTGTATTTTTTGTTTCAAAAACAAAGTACAGTAGACGTCCAATATAGCGTACAAATTAATGCACGGGTCAGTCGGAATATCGTAAAATTCGTTATATGGAAGAATTTTTAATTGAAGAAACTGGCTTTTATTTACTCATATACACACATACATGTCTATTCATAAAAGTTAAGTTAGAGTTAGGAATGCTACATACATGCGATCGGCTTTACTGGTAAGAAAAGTTATTCCAGTTCAGTAAAATATTATTTGTAGGCCATATATCAAATTTCTAAGAAAACACTTCAATTTTATGAAAAAACAAAATTTTCCCAATTACACCGAATTTATTGGGCGCATTGCAAAAGGTCGATATTGACAGTTAGATTATCTTAAATGTAGTATATTGTGCGACCATATTATTCCATTCTATCGCGAGACATTGAGAAATATGTGATGTGGTATTCAAAAATTGCTAGTGACCATAAAACAAAGTTTATATAGACAAGTGCCTCGAAAAACGTCTTCTACCATTTTTTCGTACACATGAGGGTACCGTGATATTCTGGCCAGATTTAGCAACCTCTCATTACTCTAAAGCTACGATAAAATGGTATGCAAGTAAAAAGATCAGTTTTGTTCCAAAAATAGCAAATCTGCCCAATTGCCTAGAGCTTCGCCCAATTGATAGACATTTTGCTCTTATGAAAAGAGATCTTCGAAAGAGTGGTAAGACTGCAAAAAATTTACAAGACTTAAGTGGAAAAAATCGTACCATACTGTCGATGAAACGACTGGACAAAATTTAATGAAGGGCCTTAAGAAAAAAGTACGAAGTTTTTATAGAAAAAAAAAATTGTTACTTAGTTTTTAGTTACTTATATTCTGAATAGTAGCCATTATTAATAAAAAACAAAAAAAAAAAAACAAAAAAATTACATATTTCAATTATATATGTTGGTATATGTATGTTTGATTCGTATTCTCTCCTGACTTAAGAAAAAATATAACATAAAGTTATGTCTGAACTAAGCAAAAGAGAAATTTCAAGTCTGATCTTTGCAAATTTGTGCCTAAGCATGCGCTTCATCAGACATAACGCATGATTAAGTCACAACGACTTTTATTCATTTACAGCTCTGTTTTACAAAAATTGGAATGCTTGAGTACTGCAGTCAGCTGCTATAACTTTTGCTACCATGGTAGAGTGACAGTTGAATACAAATAAATCATGAATTTGAAGATTTTTAAAGGCCTAAGCCATGAAGATCCATCTGGTAGGAAGTTCTTACTATTCAGTTTCTAATGACTGGAGTTTATTGAACTTAGTACATTTTTATGTGCGTTTCATTTTTCATTTTTATAATTTCGAAGTATTACACTTTTTTTTTAATATAATTAGTTATTGAAATTTATTACAATTTTTCTCATCCTTCTGAAACGATGAGCCCTGGGTTCAAAGCTGGACGCGCCGAAATGTTTTTGTTCTCTTTTATTTTTAGTGTTATTCTATTATCAAGCAAATAATAAATTCTTTTATGTAAAAATATAACCTAAGAAATGATGAACTTAACAACGTTTGGCTACAATGCCTGCTGAAGAATAGAGGTTTATTTGACAAAAAGTGGCTACTGTGGTTCGTGTCAATCATTCTCAATGTATTACATTTTAGTACAATATTTATAACAAACATTTGTGGATAACATACTAACATTCATTAAACGATACGATATTTCAACACACTTGGATTTTCATCGACCATATGGAAAAACTTGCTTATGCCGATTACATATGCCTTTCAACAATAGTTCGTTATGTGAGCAAAATTCACTGCGGTCTGATCCTCTTCAGAAGAGATCTTTCCAACTGCCCAACCAGTGCCAGTAGTAGCTTCATATTAAAAAAATGTTAAAGAAGAGGTGGAGTTCTGCACATATTTAAGCACATCTATCAGTTGTACCAATAAAGGCATTCATTCGACAAAGCGAAGTCAACCAAGGCCGTAGTGTATATTCTTTGCAAAATTGTTTCTATTTAGTGTCCGTCAAAATATTTCGGGGGGTTCTATCCCCTAGCATCTCCCCCCTAGATACGGCCCTGGAGTCAACTTTCGCTCAGCTTCGTTATGTCTGGTAGTCTTCGTTCAATTGTAGCTTAAAATATTTAGGTAATGGGAAATCACTTTTGCTGTACGGCTGTGAATTCTGCTTGACAAACAGCAACTTACAAATGTTGAACAATAATTCTCTTTGCCGAACTCTGAAAAGTTTGTGTTAAATTTTCGCTATCGAATTGAGCGTCAGATGCCGAAAAGATACGATTTTATTTCAAATCAAATGATGAAAATAGAATTGGATTGGATGCACGTTGCGTAAATCATAATATTTCAAGTTTCATGACAAACATTGGAGTGCTACCCGAAGCGTAGCAGGAAACGCGGGCGTCCGAAATCAACGTAGCATTGACCACTAGCAGAAATACTTAAATCAGGAATTGTTGGAGAGATTTGAAACCACTCGCATTTGATCGATTACGTTAGAAGAGTTATTATGGAGGCCCTGTTCATCATTAGGATATAGAAGAGAATCATTTAAAAAGTGAAGGTCTGAAGAGATTTAATCCGAAATCAGCAATAATTCTTGCGGTATAAAAACATTCTGAAATGTGTCAGATCAATAAATCTCAAGGTAAATATGCTTAAGTCTTGCTTTATTTCTGTTCTTTACTTTAATATCTTGACAACCATAGATCTGACACTTTGACTTCAAGCACTTATTTTAGAGTGCTTAGTTTCTTTTGAAATCGTTACTAAATTTTTTCTCTCCGGGTAGACCAACTGATTAAAAAAAAACAAATCAAAAACCTGTAACATTAAAAATGTTGCAACCTCTTAGCATTCATTATTCAAATTGCTTGGAGATGAATTTTTTTTTAATATATATGGCATACTAAAAAAACGGATAACGTTTAATAAAAACAACAATGCTTCACAAAAGCAGATCTTATAGATTGCAGATATACAGATTATCGTTAAATTGCCATTAGGCTCCTTAATGGCATTAGAAGACATGCAATAAATTTTGAATACCGCAATTTTATTGCCTTTATTTGTCGCATTGTTTTTAACAAAAAGTGCGTTAAATTCATTTTGTAGAATATTTTATGTTCCAACTGATGTGGCGAATATAAACCTAACACATGTTTTTTAAATAAATTTCATCTTAAATCTACCTACATCTTCTTTTAGTGCAGTAAAAAAGCATTAAAATTACGCAATGTAATTTCGACTATAAAAAGCAACGGACAAACAGTCAAAGCTTCAGCAACAAACTACAACAGCAACAGTTGCAATTGCAGCAGAAACAGCAGCAACATAGTGAAGTGCGGAAAAAAAACATTGCATTATTCATGCGATTGTACGACAATCAATTGAAAATTGAAATGCACGGCGGCTGTTGGCCGCCTGGTTGCGTATCAGTGAAGCAAAAATAGCAGCCGCCACCACTGCTGCTGTACTAAAGCTCCTATGCGTTAACATGTGCGCACAACGAGGCAATAAAACTTGGAGACAACGCACTGCCCGTTGAAGCGCATGCGCGCATAATTTAAGTGCGCATGCGCATGTACATTGGCCGCTGGAGAGGAAAAGCGAGAGGGAGATATAACATGTAAAAGTATGGAATGAAAGCAACATCTTAAGGTTTAAATAAAATTGTGATTTAGAGATCTAGATCGATTTGGTGTGGTGCTATTATGTGTTGTGGTTGTTGTTGTTCTTGCCTTAAGAAAGGATAATCGCTGCATGCAACAATTTCTCTTGTTTCAGCGATTGCAGTGAGAGAAAATTTTTAGGTATTTGCGCTATTTTGATGGAAAAATTAATTTTACTTGATGCATGGCCACAGTAATAATTAAATGTATTAGAATTAACATTAAGTGTAGTGAAACTTAATATTTAAACCATTTAACCAAGCCACTGCATCAGGCCTCAACCGGAGGATGTGTTTTATGGTGTCGATATAGGATTGCAGTTGCAGCTATTTCTTTGTAGCCTGGGTTTCATCACTGTGCTCAGAATGGGCTAAGCTTAGGCCTGTAAAAATATCTTCGTTTCTAAAGGGCAGGTCAGGTCATGAGTGAAAACTTGATCCAGTTCGAACGTCTTTTGTTCGAAAAGTAATTTTCTTTTAACAGCACATAAGCAAGAAACTTCAAGGTTTACCAGGGAACAGACGGAGTCAGCTACTGAATGAGTGCTACTCATCTTGAACTTAGGAGATGCAGGCGCCGAGATATCTCTTCTTTCTCCTTATATTAAACATGTAAATGACGCTCGATGAAACCGGAAAGAATATGCTAGAGCATGGAAAACTGAAGAATTAAGCTCTACAAGACTAAGCGATGTTACAGAGCAGCATGAGATAGCTGAACACTGTAGAAGCGTCTGGAGCATAACAGGCGTAACATTGCTTTGGAATTTTGAATATGGAGAATTACCAGAAAATTAACTCTAAACTTTGAACTCAATTTCAATTTCAGCACAAGTATAATACATTTTATTGGGATGACAATAGCAGGATGACCCTTTATCTGAAGTACTACAATAGATTATAATTTGGATCTATATTCCATCAAAGAACTTTCAATCCCCAACTCTAACTATTTTTGAATGTTTTCACGAATATTTTTGTTTTAATATCTATTGATGAAATTTGAACAGGAAGCAATTTAAAACATGTTCAATGTTGTAGGCGAATAAAGAAAGAAGTCTCAGAATATTTTTGCAGTTTTGAAAACAGTATCGGAAATAAGGACACAGAAAATGTGAAACTGAAATTTGTGAGTATATAATGAAAACCTCTGTTTCAGTTTGTAAAGTGAGATTGAAGTTCAGTTCATTCCTCTAAAATTTGAGACAATTTTTAAACAAATTTTCATGATTCGAAAAAATAACTCTTCAGCAACACCTCCAAACCTTCAGGGTCGGATAGTGGAAAATGAGTAAATCAAAAGAAAATAAAGTTGGCGGAGTTCAAATTGCCCAAAATCTTATGTTTCTGATCCAAAATTCGTTAATTCAACAAATTTGTTAAATTTTTTTTTTTTTGGATTCACTTACATACAAATTCAATGTCTTAATTATATATTATATGTTTTATAATATTAACTTTGAATGTTGGGAATGAAAGATGACTCACAATGTCTTATCCTTTCCACATATGATTTCCCTGTTTCGATTTTTTCATTTATTAAATTTTGGCGCAATTTTGATTCATAAAGCGCACAAAACCAAAGTGGAAAATTACCAAGCCAAAATTAAATCAAACGTTCGGGTGATTTGTTTTTTTTTTTTTACATATTATAATCTGACTTATTTTGTACATCCCCAAAATATCATTTACTTTGGTGCAGCATTTGCTTACAACCTAACTTACATAGATGAGTGGGAGTGAAATTTCTCTGAGTGTATAAAATTATCTGGGTTTCTATGTAGCCAGTCACATAGCGCGAACTGACTGAAGCGTCTAACTTATAAAAAAATCTGCTGGCAATACTAAAAAGACGACAAAAACGTGGAAGAAAACAATGCAGAGCAGCAAAGATGAGAAAAAAGTTATGCACAAATGCCAAAAAGTCTGACAGCATCAGTAGCAACAGCCACAAATGTGATGAAATTTTTCTCAATTTCAATGCATGTCACGTTGGCTTTCAATTTCAAAGCAGTTGAAAGGAATGATTTGAATTGAAAAAAGGACATTCAATCGAGCGCAACAATTTGTAGCTTTATGCGTGTGCATAATATTTACAGCATTTTGTTTTTGTTTTCCTTCCAGCTACGACATTGAAGAGAACGCTTTGCTGTCAGCTACAAAACGAGATCATCACCAAGATGCTATACATCACGCATACAGAACAATAAAAAATTGCCTTAAATCTTTTTAATAAATGATTTTATTATTAAAATTTTCACTTCTAAACAGGATCAGCAATTATCCTTTTGCGAAGTGGCAAAGCGTGACTTTAAATAACTGCCACAAGAAGAAGGGTGCGTATCAAAAAATAATGAACTCACAGGACAACACATGTCCTTCTCATTGATAAATGCGCTCTTGTTACTGTTGATGATATAACTCAAGTGTGTTTAGTTGAGCGTAGTTAATTTAATTTGCTCGACATTTATGCGAATGCACACGCTGTTCATATGCAAAGTTCTTCTGTTGTCCTTAAAAAAAAAAACCAACAACTGTTGTCAGTTCACAAAAATCATAGCAAAGGTGTGTTGCTGCTACTCAACATCATCATCATTTATTAAGTGTTGAACTCATTAATCACTATATGTTGTCTGGTTTTTTTTTAGTATTGAAAGGACATCTTGAAATTTCAAATACAGGATATTCATTTTTTCAGTTTTAAATTTACATATTTTTGCCCTAAGCTGACAAAATAATTTGTTTTGCTAACAAATACTTCTATTAAACTTAAAGAGAAACTTGTTTTATCCCATGGATTAATGACACCGCGAAGAAGTTGACTTCTTGAGAGGATTTTAATAGGATATTCGCAAAAGGTGCATAGTACTTTTTTATGTAAAGCCAAAATAAGTTATAGTTGATGTATTTCCCTTTGAAACCAATGCATATTATGACTTAAAATTTTGATAACTGTTTTTTGAATAATTCAAAAATGTTATATGCCAAAAGAAATTGATTCTATGTTGGGCTTGCTCTTGATATAGTTGGGATATCCCCTAAATAGCTATTTTTGATAATAAAATTACGTTTTTACTGGAAATTCTAAAACGATATAGCAAACGGAAATGCAATGGTAGGCGGTTTTTATTGCAAGAAATCACTGGACCTTCCACCTCCTCTACAACATTATTAGATCCAATGTTGTAGAGGTATTTTTTCATCTTAAGTTTAAATTTTTGATTTCATTTGCGATAAACATATTTCTTCCTCTTTAGTAGTAATAAAAAATAAAATTAAAAAAATAAAAATTTTTAAGCTATGCAGAAAATAGCTAGGCATGACTCGCTATTGTGATATAAGTCTTTTACATACAATTTAAAGATATACCTCAAATTCTTGATCGGCGTCACCACGCTTAGCTATGTCTGTCTGTATGTCTATGGTTAACATGATTATGACGACAAAACCAAGCAAAATAATTAACGACATTCATTATGCGGGCTACATCTTCAAACGGGCTCTTTAAAATTGAAAATGAGCTAAATCGGTTCATGAACACGCCTACCGCCATTAAAACTAAAATATTTAAAACGCGTTATTAAGAGTTGTTAGATATATTGTATTAAATTTCTCAAAAATACTATGAATATCATTGATAAGCTTCTGAAAAAAAATTGTCAAATTTCGACGAGAGGGCAAAGCATCTTCGAAAACTTCAAAACCCTATACTGAGAAAATCACTTAGAGTAATGGAACCAAATTTTACACAAACAGAAGAAATGATTAAAATAGCTCTGAACAGGGACCAGGAAACTTATCACAAGTAGGCATGGCATCCCCCCCCCCTGATAGCAAAATTTTTAATACGCTATACTGTGAAAGTTGTATAAATTAATGAATCCGAACTTCACACATATGCAGAAAATAATTTGGTCTAGCATTAAACAAAATGTTAGGCCCTAATTCATTCTTCTCACGTGTTATTCAACTTATTTCCTATTTCCTTATTATCCCTTTCATATTGGGAAAACAAAAATCGGTCAAAATCTTAGAAAAAATTTTACATCCACATTCCAGTGTTATAGAAAATGCAGAAATCAAAGCGCGGATTTACTGAATCAGAAACTTTATGAGCTTAGTATCCTCAAGTGTATTATAGGACATACAATATCGGTTCTTTGCAAATCTCGATAGGAATTGCTCTTTTCTTACAGGCAACCTATGTTGATTTTGCTTAATTTAAATAATTAGATTGAGAGATAATGCAAGGTACTCAAAAAATAAGATACTTTCTCAAAAAACTCACCAAAACTTAGTCGTAATATGCAGCATTAAACTACCATCTAAAGGTCATTGGGGTTAACACCGACGATCTCTATGTGAACTTTGAAAGGAATTTGTGGCATATTAAATTTTTATAAAATAATTAAATGATATTTAAACTTCAGCCATTTAGCATATGTTTTGATTCTTAAAATTACATCACGTATTTCATCTCAATATCATGGCGAATTTTGATGTGAATTCAGAGAACACACCATTGCGTTGAAATTTCAATCAGCTGCTCAGCATTTATTTACACTCTCAAAACATGACGTCACCTGAGTACATTTATCGCAAATTCCTTTGTTATCGTAGTTTCTTCATTATTTGTTATTTCGTAATGCACAGCCGTTAGCTACTTGTTTCAAATCTGGCGATCCTGTTTCTGCGCAGATTTTGATAGTTCGGCGAGTTCCTTATAATTTACCATTTTTTTTTTTTTGGCTGTTTGATGTACACCAAAGCCTCCATTTGCGTCGTTTACGAAGTTGCGTCGCTTATAAATTTTCGGATTTTCAGAGTTGCGTCGTTAAAATTTAAATTATCTTTGAATAATTTTAAAATATTTTTTTCAGTGCAATTGTCAGGACTTCAAATTCAAATTGCTTCAAATTCTAATTATTTAATGGGGAACCCAATTTTTTTGAGTAAATCATATGTTTTTCGATTGAAAATTAGTTTTAATAGATTTTTGATACAGAAACATCTTGAATTTATATTAAATTTAGTTTTAAGAAAATTTTAATAATTTATCCGAAACAAATAAGTTTGGAACTAAAACTAGAAATTTTTGAACGTTTTAAGTCTGGTGAAAAGGCGATTGAAATTGCAAAAAAATTTGATTTGGCTCCTACAACTGTGAGAACAATTTGAACTTTTTAATTTAAACCATTTTTAATTTATATTTTATGAATTTTATGTTTTTAATTAAAAATGAATACAATTTTTGTTTTAAAAATATTAACATAAGACTTAAAAAGGTGTAAAGAGTAAAAGAGTTTTCTGGGACAACAACACACATCTTCTAGGATAGCCAGCTCATTCACCTGCCCTAAATATTATTGAAAACTGCTGGAATTGCTTGGTTCGACAGGTGTATGCAGAATACCAGCAGTATGTGTCCATCCACGAGCTCAAAAAACACCATATTAGCCCACTGGTAGGCTCGAAAATACTTTAAAAAGCTACAAAGTGGTAAAAAATAAAGGAGGACAAAACTTTTGTGCTATCGTTTTGTCGAACTTTAAAATTGAGTTTTATTTTATTAATTCAAAAATGCATGAATTTTTTCACAAGCTATTTATAAGTTATTTATTTTGGTATTTTCAATACCAATCACTACCTTAGATCTTAGTCTAAATGACCTACAATATTTTTTAAAACTTAATTGTCTCATCCCTAAATATCGTACCTTCCAAACATAGCTGAAAATCTCAATCTGATGCTCTATTTTTCTTTTTAGATGCCTACATTTTAAAAAACATAAAATTTACATTTCCTCGCATTATTTGCTTGGGACATTTTTGTTCACTTTGCGCATTTTCACGTGCGCTCCAAAGTGTCTGACAGAGTTCAGTTTTCGCCATCACATATGCTCTGTTTGTGTGTGACTGACAATCCCTGGAATGTCATCTAAATATTTCTTGCTATATATACGCTGAGCTGAAGCGTGCTGCTTCAAGATATTTGTGCGGATGTCGTCATCAAAGACGACGGTATCATCAGTCACAAAGGCCTAACCGACATGCCGACCAGGTTAGGCGGGTGACTTTTTTATTTCATTTGGCTTTTGTTTTTTTTTTTTTTTTGTCTTCTTCTTCTTCTCTCTAAAGCCCATAAATTTAACTAAACGAGCGCACTTAAATTCCATTTGACGCTTATGTTTCGCGATAGCGTTTCTAGCGTTAAATATGCAAATGCGCACAAGTTCAAAGCGGCACATTTTGGAGCAGTTTTGAAGAGTAAAAACAAAATTATAAAAATATAAAAAAGAGAAATTAATACTAAAATTTTTTAATGGCAACATAATGTAATCATTTAAATCAAGAGTGAAGTTTATTTTGCATACATTAAAAATGCATATGCAAAATGCCCATAACTTTAACTGGGCTTGGCAAACTGAGCTGGTACATGGCATCAAAAGTTAGGTAACTTTTTAATAAAATTCCAAATTTTATTTATTTGTACACTGTTGACTTTTCTTAGTTACCATCTAAAAAATAGTTGTCCAACTAAATTAGAAAAATATTGAATACAAATATGATCTAAGCAAGGTTAGCATAGAAGATGATTGCTAAGGAAACAATTCGGCCCTTCAATACATGTTGTTTTAGAATATCTGACAATTCATAAAAACCTTTAAGAAATTTAAGCAAACTACAAAAATTTTCTAAGCCTCTTTGAAGCAATATCTTCAAAAGAATAGAAGAACCAGCGCTGTGCGTTAACAAAGATAACAAAAAACAGGTTGTTCCACATATATCAGGAACTTTACAACTCCTACCAAGATCTTCTTCGACATTAAAACAATTTTTTTTTTTGGTATTAAATGCGCTACAATTAAATGATACAAGGTATTATTTGAAGTATAGGTACGTGCGTGGTGCGGCTATACCACAAATATTGAATTTGTTTACAGCTCTTGAATTTTTTCTGAACGAAGGTAAAAGAAGTGTACATAGAGGCAACGATTTCACTATGAGTAAAGATGGGAAAGTGGTTTTACTGGGGACTGTATAGATGGAACACATGTTGGTGTTACTTTGCACCAAAGGGTGCCTAAAGCATAAAGGCTACTGCAGCTTAAGTGTAATGATAGAATGGAAATTTAAGTAACCATCTTCTCACACAATTTTTATGTGGTCAAGTTTAACTATTTCATATTTGATCAATTTAAGCCTTTTTTTTAATTTTAAGTCTAATTGTTGGGCAAAATGTTTTATAATGTAAAATTCATAAATCAATCACGCAATATCTGCGTATCCATTCGTTGTTAGTAAAGTTGTTATTTTACCTTAATCCATTTATTTATTTAAATGCCACACATAGTTTCTGCAACGCGGATAAGCCAAACAATTGCTATTTCAAGTCTTTTTGCTTATTCAAGTCTTTTCAATATTCCCTTACAACAGCCTTAAACATCATTTTCGAGCAGTCAGTCTGATTTATTATTATTTTTTTTTTTTTAGATTTCAGACAGAGAGTCCAACTTTTTCTTGTAAGTATTTTCAATTCAAAGTTAGTACATAACATAAGACTAGGAACTGTATTATCAATGCAGCTATGAAAGTTACAGCTAGCGATTGCACAAGTTACGATGCTTGAAAGCGAAATAATTGTTTTAAAAAGTGAGAGAGAGGACAAGAAAGTAGACCCTTTCACCTTATACAGTTCTGAACGCAGAATGCGTAATAACAGCCAATTGCTATTTGTAGTCTAGAACTAAATCAGAAGAATATTGGGAGCTTTTGGATCAGTGCAAGAATGATACTCATAGCATCAAACACAAAAGTCTTCAAGCATTTCCCACACAAAAAATTAAGTTTTTACCATTTATGACGTAATTTTTAATGTGCTTTCAGCAACTCAATAAAAATTTAAACTAAAATGGCTTTAAAGTATAAGGACAAAAGGTTATTTTATAAAAATGACATCTATTTCTCAATTAGCTAACTATTGCAGAACTGGCAATTTTTTTTTGTTTTTTTTTTATTCAAATGTCATTCTTCTGTGGTTGACATTTGACATTATCTGCATATATCGGCTAAATTATGCCACGAAAATGCAAATGTACTGAAGGAGCCAGTAAGCTTAGCTAATGAACTTTTTTCAAACCACTCTATTTACATTCAAATACATTTAACATTTGAGCTGATTTAATTCATATCGATATGCTACTGTTTGTTAATTGATTATACATTTTATTATTCAACTTTATGTTAAGCTCCTAAACTGGAGGGAAATGGGTATGCCACAAATATTTTTTGTTAATGAATTTTCAAAATAGTCAAAATCGGCAACAACAATTATCAGCAGGTTTGTAAACAAAGCAAAAACAAACAAAAACCAACAACTTAAGTATTCGATGATTTTCAAGATTACTGAAAATGGTAGCAAAATCAATCATTTTCGATTATTGAGGGAAACAGCTCAAAATCAGGTTGCTACGGTTAATTGTAAGCGCTGTGTAACACAAAGTGATTGATGATCTGAAAATAATTTTTTCATAATTTTGAGATGTGTTTTTTTATGAATTAATGATAAAGTAAAAGTTAAAATTTTAAATAAGAGCGAAAATTTAGACCAAACACGTAGCATAACTTTTTGCTTTAAATATGTTATAATTTTGTTGTTGGCTTTGTGTTGTTAAACTATTGGAAAAAATAAATAATTTCAATAAGACTTTACTTGAAGGTCACAACTTCAAAAAGAAAAATAAATACTTCAAGTTCTACCTCCGGCTTTTGCTCAGTTTTCATTTGTTACTATTAATATATTTGAGATATGTTTCTTACACAAATACATTTGAAATACAATCACAAAAAGACATGAGTGAAAACAAAAGAGAATACATTTTTTAAAAATTCCACATAAATATCTTGTGAAAGAGAGGCAAAGTTCATGTTGAATTTCTTACAAATTTTAAAGTTTTGAGAATCTATTGCACAAATACCTAAAGTACAGCGACGCAGTGCTATGAATTAGAGTTTTTCGGATGCAGCAGAGATACCATAGTATAATTTGCTTAGAATATATGTAGTTACCTGCATATGTATGTATGTGTATATATAACATGTCAATTAATGGTTTTTCTTAACAAATATAACTATCTATAATATTATCTTTGGGAACTTTTAATAGATTTCTAAAACACGTTTCTTGAGGAAAAATATTTCACTTCTGAAAATGAAAAGGTCTTAAAAAATATCATACCACAAAAACAAATATTGCATTTGGAAATTAAAAAAAACTAAGAGCTTTTTAATTATTTTTTTAAATTTACTTTCAATAAATTCACTTAAGCTTCAAAATTTCAAAATTTACTTAAATTTCTTCAAGAACAATGGTACTTCAGTATAAAGTCTCCCACCTCTATTTTTTTATGAGCACTATTTTTGCTCGAAAAAACATTAAAGTTCTTCAAATATTTCTCTCCATATGAAAATTTGTTTTAAGTCATAACCAAAAATCACACAAAATAGCGTCAAAAAGAGTGCTCCCAACATCAACATTAAGATTCAAAGAATATATGAGTTTTTATTAGGAATAACTCGTCAATGGTGCAGCGCAAATGCTCACGTTCTTGAAATGCTGGTAATGAATAAGCAGATACAACATCCGCATTCAGAATTATACTATGGTCACTACACTGGACACATACTGCTTGACTATGTTATTAAAAAACAGTGCTATCAAGTTTGCAGCTTAAGTCTTTTGTTTTAAAAACAAAGTTAAATCAAAAACCATTCATTAAAATATATGGCAGCTACTAAAGTACGCCTTCTCCATGTTGTATGCATTAAAATTGTTGTTGTATACAACAAAATCAACAACAGCAACAACAACAACTATTTGCTAAAACTAACTGTATCGTGTGTAAGACAAATAAAATGTGGAGAAAAAATCAAACAAAAATGAATTCAATTTCGACCAACCAAAGCAGAGCAAAAACTACAGACGATAAAAATACAACAACAGCAGCAGTATTTGTATGAACAACAACAATAGAAACAAATAAAAATCCACCACCATGCAAAGCTATGAGAAAATAAAATAAAAACAACAAAAGAAAATAAAAAACTGTTAGCTAGCACAAAACTAAAATGTAAATTAACAGCTCTTCAACAGAACTGGTATTTTATTAACATTTATAGCGCACCAAAGTTTCACAAGCATGTTGTTCGAAGCTCTTAACTTCTTCCTTTTGATATGAAAATCAAGTCTTAAACGCAACAACAGCGCGAACAACATTATTTTGTGTTCGAAAATCTGCTTAACAGCACAAACAACAGCAGAAAAACTTTTACAGAAATGTAACAGTGCCAGCAATAGTAATGTTGCTGTTAATAATGACCTTATTTCTTTGATGATAATGATGTTGTCGTCAATGCTAAGCAGCCAGTTTAACCGTTAACAGTTTTAACCACCATGCGGTGCATCACAACTCTAGGGATGTGTTTTGTCACAAGTCATACTGTTAACACCGTTTTTGTTGTTGTCATTGCAGTTGTTGGCGTTTGCTTGCTCATGCGCATTCGTAACATTCTTTATGACATTATTTTAGCAGCATCTTCAGTTGGTGTTTCTACTACTGCGCATGCGACTGCGGCTGTGAAGATCATCATTATCATCGCGAACGTCATTATTGTGTTTGCTCGCGCAGTCACAAAATATTTTCGTGTTGTTCTTCAGTCGTGTCTCAACGCTTCGCTGCAAAACATCAGAAATTTGAACTACACGCGAATTCGTTTTTTCACAAACGCTGATAAGCGTTATTGCGCGAAGACATCAAACGCGTGAGTTGGTGCTTTTTGTTTTGATTCGCTGTTTTTGTTGGCTTGCGTTTACCGCCGCTTTGTCGGAAAATTCAATTTGATCCGTCGCGCATGCGTCATAGCGATTTGTTATCATTGATATATTTTATCATTTTCATAGTTGCTAACTGTAGTCGTATTGGCATCAAAATTACTGTTGAGCGTAAGAAAGTTTTGTGATCTCGTGCGGCACGTGGAAGAAAATTACGAAAAAATAATTCACAAAGAAAATTTGATATCACGTGCTTGACCCCCCAAGTGGTATTTAATTAAAAAAAATTAAAATTTCGAAAAGTGAAAACTTAAAAATTAATATAGAATGGAGTCAAAAAAGTTAACATGAAGGTTATTATATAAAATAATATTATATATATGTTAACAAGAATTGATATAGTCTATCCTGAGAAAAAGAAAAATAGGATTGTATTAGGAGAAAATAAAAAAAATATTTTTCAAAAAGAAATCAACGCTCATATTGGATGAAATATACTACAATTAACAAAGTGTAAAAAATTAACTTATCAACAAAGGATTAAGCTTAGTCGAAGAAAATTTATTATAAGGGTAAGCAAAAAATGTTATTATCTAAAGATCTATATATATTTGATTTAAGTGCCTCACCAAGATATCCGGTTATATATTTTTGCAGCTTTAGCATGCAAGACTCTGATAGGGCTGCATTTTGAAACAATTTATAATTATTTTCTGCTACATGTGTGCTTTCGTTATTTTAAAAATAAATTCGAAAAAAGAAACTTGGTCGATCCTTACTATGTCACAAACACCTTTATCAGCCAAGCTAAACAGCATTTTTTGAATATTTTATTTTTGCAATAAGATCACGAAAGTAAATATAAATATATTACGCCTGTACTCTTTTAATGAAGTTTTTTCGTAATCAAAAAGTTACTTCAACAAAACCAAAGGGTTTTACAAACAGAATTTGGAATAATATTCCATGAAATTCAGTTAATGTTATATCTACATAAAGCTAAAATATACGGTTTCATGTTTAATCATATATATTTTAGCACTCATTCTTTTGTAGGAAAACTTGATTTTTAATTATTTTCTATTGAGCTAAATAAATCATTTTTATGAAAATATTAGGCGCCACAATATTTGTGTTCAAGTTGCCACTATGCTTTCTGCATAAACTTTTTCTGCTAAGCACGAATAATGGAAAAAAAGTTTTTCATGAAAAGGTTTGCAATATATGAATCATGGTGTCAGAGATATCAAAAACTAAATTTTTGGCAAAAGTCATGCATTTGAATTAGGAACACCAAGTTTCTTATATTTATAACAGAATGAGCGTACGTAAGCATAACCAGATAACTTATAGAAACGCAAAATCTTTTCGTCTTGAAATACTTTTTTTATGAACCGCATATCTGCATCTTCGAAAATACTTACATTTTGAAAGAAAATAAAATTTTCCAAAGATATTGGAAGGAGCGCAATGGATTTTTTAGCGTTAAAATTTATACATGTGGCTTTTTTCAGGCTGTTTTCAAATACTAATATATTTTTTCATGGGTAGTGCAACTCTTAAGCGAAATATCCGACTTTGCCTTTAGACATAAAAAACCGATTTTTTTGTTTGCAAGCGTTAACTCATAGCTTCCAAAAAATATATGATTTCGTATTATTATTTTTATGTTAAAACGTTAACTTGAGGACTGTATTTCATATTAAGTTTTCTAGGCAAAATAAATAAAAATATTCCTTGCAAATTAAATTTTAGCAGAATGAAGTTTTCAGAAATAAAAATAAGCGATTTAACGTAAGTCTTTATCAGCTTTTTAAAACTTAAATTTTTTTAATTTTTTATTTAGAAATTAGAATTTAAAAACCTAACTCTTCATTTAACAAACAGAAACCAATCCAAAAAAGTTTAAAATCCAAAAAAAAAGACTTTATTCATTTAGTTTTGCACCTTTGTCCCAGTTTACAATTCCAACCGCAACTGGAGTACTAAACTTGATATTATGTCCAAAATATATTTACTTGATCTTTAGTTTTTGCATGGCATAGTTATCTAATAATTCTTATATAAGAGGCCTCACCAAGAAATGTCGCAATCTTCAGATAAACCTCGTTTTCACAACTACAGAAACGTCCTACAGTCAAAATTCAATCATTGCTGTTTCAATTTAGGACAAATAATTATGAATGAAATAATTTTTCTCAGTTTGAACTTCAAATTTTTTCCTGCCTCAAACTCAACTTTGTCACGAAAGCTCGAATGCTTACTACGTTTATGACCTACGGTAAAAGTTGCGCATACAAAAAAGACTATACTGCGTGAAAACTATCCGGATATGAGTTTCCTTCGATTACCGCTGTGTGGTGCACTCTCTATTCATTCCAAAAGGACATTATGATAGATTCCATTTAATCTGATACACATTCATGAGGGTTGGTCGAAAATTAATTTTACAATCGGCTGGGTCTTAAAAACGTAGATATTGTCATTTTTAACACCACTGTGTAGTTAAAATGAACGATCATGGAGGTTACGCGAGTGCCCCAAAATTGCTAATTTTCTACGGAAAAATCTGTCTCATATTCTTATTTTGGGTGGCCACATATCTACCTTTTCGATAGACCATATGAAGGTCAACTTTTCACTCTTTAACTGAGTGGTAGAATTAATTTAAAATTTTATTTTTGTGTATTATTCTGATTTTTATTCGGTTTGTCATTTTTTTATTTAAACGCCTGGCTCTTAAGGTCGTAGATATTGTCATTCTGAACATCACTGTGTAGTTAAATTTTTTTTTGAGCGATCATAGAGGGAGCGCGAGTACATTCATAGAACACAGGAACAACTTTAAATTAATTCTGGCACTCAGATAAGGAGTTCAAGTTAACCTTCATATAGTCTATCAAAAGGGTAGATATGTGAGCATCCAAAATAAGAATATGAGCCAGATCTTTCCGTACAACATCAATTATATTATACAAGGACCAAAACTTAGCGAATTTGGGTCACTCGTGCTGCCTCTGTGATTGCTCAATAAAAATTTTACCTACACAGTGATGTCCAAAATGATTATATCTACGATTTTAGGACCCAGCTGATTGAAAAAAAAGGTCCTATTCACCCCAACGTACATACATATGGGAACAAAATCAAGCCAACATTTAACAGAAAATACCTTTATTTTGAAAAAGGTGCCAGTCCCGCTTCGTTGAGAAGAAAAAACTAAATAAATTTTATACGACTCGTTTCAAGTTACTTTAGTTTTTCTTCCCAAAGATAAGTTCTTGCGCAGCTTTCAAAATAAAGAGCTCATATTCACATAAAATCATTACCAAGAAGGACCGTAATGATATATTATGTAAATTGAAAAGACTTAAATTATTATTTTTAATAAGCACCTACTTCAGATTACAGAATTTGTCAAGCAAAAGAAAATGTTGCATACTTCAGCAGGGACAAAAATTAACATTTCACCAGCCATTTTCAAAATATATCAACTTTTCTGTTATTAATTCTTAGTTTCATAGAGAGATGCAATTGATGGTTGCAAACAAATGAACGAAAATTGTTTTTGTTGTTTGTGAGAAAATTAGTTTTTGACCATTGAATAGATGTTCAAGACTGATTTGAAAAACATCAATTACAACCACGTACAACAAGGCGACAGTTTTTGTTGAAAAATTTGAACATTTTTGAAATTTATTATTAAAATATTAATTTTGAAATTTATTATTAAAATATTAAGCAGACAGAGATAGAAAATTAGCAAAAAATCAAGTACTTCCTGATTGAACCAAAAAAGGTGTCAAAAGGTTAACACGGTTGAACTTGATATTTTCATGTTTATTTTTTCTCTGTTGGTCTTAGTTTTTAAGCCGCAAACAAAAACCCTCCTAATTGAACCGGTTCGAAGATTTTAAATAAATAAAAAAAAATTGATTTATTATTTTAAATTAAATATTTAAATTTATTAACGGTGATGATACAACCACAGAGGATAGCCAGCTGCTGCTGTTGTATGGCGTTTTTATTTTGCTCTATTAAGATGCATAGATAATTTCGTTGTTGTTTTGGCTTATTAAATTTTATTTATAAAAAAGCGCTAATATTTCTTAAAAAATTAAATCTTAGCAATGAACTGGTTTTTGAAACAAAAGAAAAAAAACATACACAAAAATTAATATATGAGAAAATAGCAATAAATAAAAATTATAAATAACATATTTAAGAAATGAACTTGTTGCTCTTATTTGTTTTTTTTTTTTTTAACACAAAATTGCAATAAATTAAGATCTACAAGCTAAATTGATAGATAAATTTGAACTTGGCAGTGTTAAATTTTGGTGGCATCTACCATGAATTTTAACCAATATTTATCTATTTATGTATACGACTTCATGTTGCATGTTTCTAAAGTATTTGCATATTAAATTTCTAAATTTGCGGATAAGTTGCTTGTATTTCTTTATCTTAGCAATTAAAATTAAAAACTAAAAATATTTTGACATGACATTTTAGCAAAAATATGTAAATTTAGTTACCAGTTATTTGAAAATAAAATTTGCTAAACTTCGAAAGATGCAACAATTTGCATATGACACATTTTGTTAAAAAAGGTTATAAGCTTGTTAATCAAAGCACCTTTTCAAACAAAGTGCAATTTATGTGAAAATTATAAGGAAAATTATTTATTTCCCGCGTATTTTAATTGAATTGTAACAGTTCAAACGAAAGACTTAAGCAACGAACTCTCTGAAACCAAAACTCAGATTTAATGCATACAATTACTGCTATAGCTAACAAAACTTTTCACAAGTGGTGCACATAGCCAAGTGGCAACACTTAAGCAATCAATACAAAAGCACTTTAAAAATCATGCACGAACATGCACGCATGCATACAAAGAAAAAATAAAACACACACACACGACTGACAGAGAAATCTTCATTAGAAACACTTAGTAACATTTTTGTGTGTGCTGACAGCAAATAAATTGACGAAGAATATTAAATATCATTTTATGCAGAAATCTTAAGGCCACAAAGATGAAGATTTTTTTAACAAATTGGAGCAATTTTGTCAGCAAGCTCTCGCTAATATTTCAAGATTTTCGGTAGACAGTCGTTATTGAGTTCAAATCAATGAATTTGTTTTTCGTGTCTACGCTATGAATAATGAGGTAACACTTCTTTCTACATTTGGCCAAAATAAACTGTAGCACGAGATTATTTAATTTTTTTTATGACTTTCATTAAAATGATTTGTTGTACACTAAACGTAGTATTTCGTCAATATTTGGCTATGAAATCATTTGTAATGCAAATTAAGTTGATTTTGAATTGTGGTTAAGTTGTGCGCTCTAAGCTTTTTTTTTTAGTTGTAGCATTAAAGCAACTAATCATATATGATGCTAAAGAATAAACGTGTATTTGTGTGTGGGCTTTTAAAAGGAGCAAATGCTAATCATTTTAAATAATAAATTTATAGAAACAAATTTTTGGCAACACACGTATACATGTAAGTGATGTTTTTTGGTTTTATTTTAACACTAAGTAACAAAATATGCGCAAATAACACACTTTTTGAATGTGATCTGGATATGGGAATCTTAACTAGCGAGAGATTTCATTGGACAATAAACTTGAGAAAGACAGTACAAGCAATAAAACATATTTATATTCAGCAAAAACATCTCATAACTTAAAATGCTATTCGTTTTTCTACTAACGTACTTAAGAAAATATAGCTCAGAAAATTGCGGTTCATGTCGTCAAGATAATGACCCTCAAAATCGTCAATTTTAACACTAAATGTGATTTTTCGCTTAGCTGAACATTTCCCTATATCAAGATAATGTCGCTCTATGCAGATCACAATACATTTTATGTTCTTTTAAGGTTTTTATTATTATTTTCTTGTTTATTTGCAGAATGGTTGAGATCAGAATTGCCATCCCAAAAATTAGATATCTCGTTTCATTTTAAGTAAAAAATTATACGGGAATGGGGTGTCGATTTCAAAGACCGTATGAGTTTTAGTAAGTTAAATAAAAGTACTTACGAACAAAGATGACCAAGTTTGATTAGGAAGCTTACGCACATATTTAAAAGTATCTAGTGCTACTATTGCTAGCTGCATTTTCACCCTGTATATTTCTGCAAACTTTTTTCATAATTTTATTTCTATTTTCCAACAAGCTCGAATGTAAAGAGCGAAAAAAACATTTTAAAATACATTGAAAAATGTATGATATGCACTGTGACGCGCATAAAAGGCGTCATTTACACTGAAAAAGTTCAAAATATTTACATCTGATATTTTAATATGCAAGGCACATCGTGTCAATATGAAAAATTTTCTTCTGCTTTTAATTGACAATATCCTTATTTACTATTTCCGTAGAAAAAAAAACTTAATTTGTATAAACAATAACTCATACAAAGTGACGATAGTTTTTATTGGTTTGAAGATATGCGCATATAAAGCGTAAATGCTTATATTGGGTATTATGTTTGTCAGTTGAAAGTGGCATTTAAACGTATATAATAAAAGTTAAGTGAAAAGTAGCAAAATTTGTTCATTTGGCAAGCCAGAAGATTGTTGAGAATGTGACGCTACGTGGAATTTAAGATGCAAACAATTTCACATAATGTTTGCAATTTATCCAGAGTTTTTGAAGAGATAGCTCGAGAAAAAGTCAACATTTTTTTCCATTAAGATACTAATAATTTATGCATTAACTTCAATAACATAGTGGTCAGTCACAAAAGAAACAAAAAACTATTACAAAGCAACAATTTCCCCAATTGTTTTCGAATAATTGAAAATTGAATCAGGCAGGGGAGGGGAGGGGGAAGCTTAACTCGGATATTTCATGTCAGGCTATGAAGTTCAATATTTCAAACCATCAATTTTTTGTAATTTCCATAGTAAACATTTTAATATTTGGTGCCCTAGGTTTTTAAAGAAAATGATGCCCTAATTTTTCATTCTTTAATGATTTTTTATTTAAATTTTTTTTTTTTATTTCATAATGCATATAATTTTATATCAGAATATCAATATCTGGTGCCCCCTCCGCGTGATGCTCTAGGTCTGTGCCCAGTGTGCCTTATTATAAATCCATCACTGCAAACATAAATATGTTCTGACTCGATAATTAGTTTTCATTATGTAAGAAGGGAATTCTTCGAGTTACTGAAAAAAAATCGTAAAAACTCTTTGTACATCAATTTCGACATCAAAATCTTTCAGTTGATTTCCAGACATTTTTAGTCTAAGGTTTTTGACTATGCGGCATTTGTTCACGAGTTAATAAAACCTTGTAAAGCTTTACCAACCTGGGCAAAAAAAAATTAAAGGTTCGCCAAAATGGAAATTCGTTATATCAATTTACGTTGTATTGGAATTCTGCTGTTGTTTGAAAAGTAAACTTTTCAGTGTACCATTTACTATACCTTTTATATTTTCATATTTCTTTATGTGCTTTTTATTATTTTCTTCGAATTTTTAATTTTTGATATAAAAACAGTGAAGTTTATGTTTTTTTTTTTTTTGTATGATGAGCAAGTGTTTTTGCTTTTGTATTTATGTGGGAAAATACAGCCAATAAAAGTCATTGTTCGAAAATTTCCAATGGAGGGCGGTCATAAAAGTTAGATGTTTCCATAGTAACGGACGTTATATTTGTTCAAATTCAGAACTAAGTTTTTTCTTTTTAATCAAGATATTGAAAAATTTTCTAAGATTTGCTAGGTATGAAGTGAATAGCTTGTAGTTTATCTCTTGAGATCTTTGAATCAACATCAGTTCGTTAATTACAACTCATTTGTACTTTTATCGCTCGTTAAGTAAAAAGGCATAAAAAATTTACTTTCCTTCTCTTAAGCTCAATCAGCTGTAAATGGTGGCTATTAAGCTTGCGATAATTACTTAGGGTAATATATCTGCTGATTTATATAGCTGCTTATATCTGTCACATAATCTTAAACTGAGAAATCGTTTTGCTTGAATATAAAAATATCTTTCAACGAGATTAGGCTACCTGAACTTACTTTTTCTTTTTACAGCTAAGCCGTTTTCCCATTAAGTAACCGCTTTTAAAAAAATGTTTGACAACAATGTGTAATCCATATAAACCGTGCTTCACTAGTATTGCCGTCGCTGCTTTAAATATACATATCCTTCTGAAGAATACATTTGTAAGGAATGTTGTCATTTATGACATGTTAATCTAACTCATATATATAACTTTATTGTTGACAATATTCTTTAAATACACAACCGAAACGTCACTTTTTGAAAATGCACTACACTGGAAGTTAAAGTGTTCAAATTATTGGGGTATAAAGGTTGTGGAACGTCCCTTCGAAAATATTATGCTAAAAGCCGAAAAATAAAGTAAATGATGCAACCTCAAGTATCTCCTGTGAGGCTTTTTATACAAACTGCAAAGTAATTAGAGGTGATCTGTAATATATCTCACATTTTGGGATTTTTGCAACGAATGTGAGTGTCAAAAATATATGCAAACCATAAGACGTCCAACCCGTGCTATTTTATCTTAAAAATTAAAGAAGCTAAGGAATAAAGTCAGTGTTATTCATAGTTAATGTATTAGGCCTGTTAACTTATTTCAATTGAATAGTTGATTAATCCGCAATTTATTCTTAATCAATTAATGTGCAGATCGCCGATTAGAGTTAATATCAGAAATTTCTCTGATTAATTATGTTAACTCGTCTACATTTGACTTATTCAAATAATTCAATCAAAAAAAGTTTACTCTCTTGAAATGTTTTTTTCGAGTGTATTATTCTCAACTAACATCAAATATCTATAATTACAATTCACAATTAACTTGATGTGTTTTATTTTTTGTTAAACTGAGATTTCTTAACCCGGCGAGAGTGGCCGGGTGTGACATACCCACCCTTTTACTTTTATGTGTGTGGATATTTATTTAGTTATTTAAAAGTTTTGTTGTTTTGAGTAGCTGGAGTTATAGGGATGCGGGAGGGGATAGTGGCGTGGTCGCAGTGACGCGGCAGTCTGCGCTCGAGTTACACGTTTGCTAACACCACATGGGTACGTAGTTTTTAGAACGTTTTTGACTTTATTTCGTTGAATTTAATTGAAAATGGATCATTTAGCTTATATAGCTCTTGATTTCAAGTCCTATGAGGCTTTTTAGTTTTTATTTATTCATGAAGACCGTTTTTTATTTATTTTGCTGCTTTTTTGAAATAGTCTTTATTTTTGTTTCAAAAGTTAGGTTAATTTGTTTTTCTTCGAATTTAATATACAACAGTAAAACACATTTGGGAAATGAGTTTTAGAGTCAATTTTGTACGCGATTATGTCATGCTCTGCCACATTTTCTTTGTAAAATTTTATCACCACACTCCTGCCGAGTTAATATTAAATAAGTTCAGAGGATAATAATGGCAGTTTAAAAAATTTTTGATTAAAGAGGTATTAATGCTTAGAGATAAGAACTATAAAGATAATTTCTAACGATTTTAGAATTTGTATCTCAATGCATTCAATCTTGCCTTTAATACTACGCATATATTTCCTCAATATAGCTTACAAAAGCTAGCTCAGTTAAAATTAATAAATCTATAACAGGTGCTCAATTGACTGAATACAAGCTAGTAATGCTTGTATTCACTAAAGGCGGTTATTATCAACTTCATTCTATATCAAAAAATTTCATCCAATCCATCGATCTTTTGAAAGAAATGCTTGATAATCGAATAATTTCTCGAAGAACAGACACGACTTGGCCACCAAGATCAACCGATTTAACACTTTTGGATTTCTTCTACTGGGGTTTCTTGAAGAGTAAAGCTTATACGGATAGTCCTCAAACTGCCCAACACCTCGAAGACAGCATCATCGAGCAAATATCACTAATTGAACCATCATTATTCGAAAAATATATTAGAAATTTCTGTATAAAGTTGTTAGCCTGCCGAGTTTGCAGACGAGGTCACTTTCACTTCGTTTTTCTTTATTAACCGCAACTAATGTACTTTAATTTTCAATGAGTATAAATAAACATTTCACACAAGTTATGTCTTATATTTAAAAATTAAAAAGATTTATCATCAGTGAACACCTTTTATGTGATTGGTTTGATCATTTTTCTTTCATTATACGCAAATTTTTCTGACACCGAACACAATATTGTAAAATAGATAGATATGAACCTTTTTATATGCAAATCGAAATAGAAGGAAAAGTGTCATTTTAAAATATTATATATTTGAAAAGTCTTGGCAAAGAAGAAGAGCAAAATATCTCTCAAGTCATTGGACTGACCTAAGCGAAACAATAATCGTGAAAACACGTTATATTTGCTAATGACAACTTTTATCGCTTAACAATTTTTAAATAAAGACATTTCACATATCGTACAAAGTAAAGCATACAAAAAGGTAATGAGTAGAGTGGTTCTTAAAAAATGTTAAGTTTATTGGGCATGCTTACATTAATATATAATGCTTAAATTCAGAAAGAAATTCTTTAATCAATTTGCAATATATCAATTTAGAGATTTAAATTCATATAAACGATTTTTATCAACCATCTTAACAAGCACTCATTGCAAAAAAATATTTCACGTAATCAAGAATATTCACACGCTCTAATTTTCATGTCGTTGCTTTTGCCATTTTTTATTACAATAAACTGCCTATAAGGAACAAATTTATATAATAAAAACTAAAGTAAAAAAAAGGATAATTTCATTCGTGAAATTCATTGTAGTCTATTGCTTATGGACAAATCTATGCTACACTTATTTATATTGAAGGAATTGATTGGCAAGAACAAATGTCACTTTAACTTTGTTTTTCTTAAGAAAGTTTGAGTATTTATTTATGTTTCATTAAACCGTTTTATTATTTTCGTTCATGAAAGATTTGTTTTTACAAAAAATAATCCAAGCATTTAAAAGGAAAATCGTTCGAGAAATCATACATAGAGGAGAAACCTATTTTGGGTGGTGAATGTAGGCAGGTCTCGATATGTTCGTTGATGTTGCAGTATTTGGCATACTGCCACTATCATACCAACACGATATTTAATTCTTTATTATGTTTCACCTAGCAATTTATTTGTATTAGTTATAAAATTAGATTTAACTTTAGCACAGCTCAATTCACGTTAGTAGTTCACATTGCAATCCCTGCATGCGACACAGGAGACATCGACACGACAGCATCCCAGGATAGTGAGACGTATAGTGTGTTACCGTCAATATACTAATTCAAATCTACTCAAGATGCTCGCTTATTATAAATTTTTACAAAGTTTTTCTCAAATAATATCGACTTTCATACAGTTTCTTCGGTGTGATTTTGTATATTATATTTAAAAGAGATTAATTTCAATACTGCTTAGGGGTTGTCGAATACAAATATTTTATTTGGGTCAAACTCAAACGTCATACACTGAATTACGTATACTTCTCATTCGGCGTTTTTTAAATGCGGAATAGTCAATTGTGAGTTATCCCTTTTCAGAAACTTTCTGCACATCATTATATACATTCTTTGGCGGATCTACAGGGTGTAGATTGCGGACCAAACCTCTTCCTAAAAAGAGCTTGGCTGTTACCTTATTTAATTTAAAATCCAGAATTTAGTAGTAAAGCGGATTCCTCTTGTTATGTTAAGTCCCCCCTATGATCATACTGTAGATCCGCTACTGCATATTGTCTTTTTTTTTTTTTAACCAATAACCTTGACTCTACGTTCTTGTGCTGTTGAGTTTATTTCTCGGTCTGATTGTTTGAACGCCTTTTCATTGTGCAACTTTTGTGTTGAGCATCATCAAGATGATGAAAAAGACTTTGTCTACATTGTTTTGCTACATGACAATATGAGCAAGCTTTGATCAACACAGCTTTTATATCTTTAATCCCTTGTTAGATGCAACAATAAAGTGTCAATTGTCCTTAATTTTTTTGTTATGTTCATTGTTAGCGTTTTTTACATATGTTTGTGAAGATATTTTGAAAGTCTCATTTTGTTTGTTTACGTTGAAAACTTGATTGAGGTTAGGAAAAAAAAGTTCTTGATGTACTTACCTAAATAGTTCTGTTTGACATGAATTTTAAGGAAATAAAAGTACATGGCATCACGTGAGCTCTTATTCGTTCTAAGCACTAAAAATCCTTCTTAACACGAGAGCAAATTTTATTTATGAACCACTGACTTTCTATAGATTTTATAAGGTGTGTGGAAATGTTATTAACTATCCTAGAATTTGGAATAAATCCTGTTGAAGAATATGTTAAATTTTATGATTGAGTACCTTATTATATAAAAAATATCACAGTAAAAAAAGATATTAAAATACATAGATTGAATAACGCCAAAAAATATACTAATGTTATAAAAAAGTAAATTCAATTTACATATGTACATCTGTTATGTAAGGTCTAAGCTACGTTAAAAAAAATTACTTAATTTTCAAAATAAAAAATTATAGACAAAGTCTTATAAATGAGAATATTGTTACTAAAAAAGCACCGATGAACATAACATTTCGAGCATGGACCAGCGCTGAATTAAGTAAAAGCAAGAGAAGGCTATAGCCCCGGGTCCAGAACTAAAGGTGCTCCTTAACCAGAGCTGAAATGAGAATGTTGCTGGCAGAGCTATAATAGCCAAATAGTCCAAGAGGTGGTGTAGATTTAAAAATTTTCTACAAAAATTGTTTCCAATTCCGTTAATATTAATAACATTTAAAAAGTATATTTTAAAACTGCATTTTACATACATGAGTTATGACAATCAGCCTATTTAACACAGTAAGTGGCAGTGATGGCATTATCGGTATAATTGTAATTTTTTGGTACTTTTGTGACCTAAAAATCCGTCGTCAGTACATTCGATAAGATTTCAGTACATTCGGTATTTTTACTGCATTTTTAGCGAATTTTCAGAACATTTTCGGTACATATGGACAATATGTGAAACTTATTTTTTTTTATTAATTTTAGAAATATTTAGTATATTATAGTAAAATTGAGTTTTCAAGACATTCGGCCTCTAAAAAGTACATTTCAATTATCGATTCAGTGTATTTTTACAAAACCGAAATGGTGAGCTTTACATAAAACACAACTCTTCTTTGTTTGCGTTTTTTGGAAGACTGTAATTTTTTTTTTTTACTGTAAAAAACACAAAAAAATATTACAATTACAATGTACATACAAAAACAAAAATGTGCAACTAGCTCCTCATACTAGTTTCAACCACTGCTACACGATATCATCAGTACGCTTTGTTAGCCGACGTTTTAGAATTTCCAAGCAAACTATCCTTTACTGTTTGCATTGACCAGTTATGAATCATAGCAAAATATAAACAAAGTGATTTTTTGTGACTCTTTAGAAACTAAACATTTCTCATGAGCGCTACGCTCAAACCGTTTTTGCCGATACAAACAAGGTTGCAAGTGCTAGATGAAAATATCGGAGAGCACATCGAGAGAAATTTCTTTTTTTGCGTTTTTGGAACAGATTAGAATTTAATTTATTTATTTTTACTAAAACCTAATGAACAGGAAAATTATCAAAAAAGTATGCTACTGAGGATTAAGACAAACTTTTTCTCTTTTATCCTTTGGTGCCAACTTAATACATAATACGAGAGGTTATATTAATTTTATGAGAAAATATCATTAAATTTGTCAAGGATACGACAGACATTAGTGATAACTAAGCGAGTTTTGCCAAGTGGGTATATTGCTTTTTGCACGAGTGTGGTCCAAATTTTGAAAGTAACTTAAATGATTTTATTAAACCGTGCAAAGTTGTAATATTTAAAACTTGTAATGGAAAGGTCTGGTGTATTAGGAAAGTAATAATAGAAGTGTATAAGCTATGTCCGTCATACCTATTGTTGAGAACAATTTTTTCTAATTATGTATTTGAATATAGATTTTCCTTAAACTTGGTAAGTCCGCTAACTTAGTAAAAATGGCATTAAAAAATTAACCGTGCTACTGAAATTTTTAATTTTCTATGTCTTATGATTCGTTATTACTTTTTTGCTTTAAGAATTATTGTATGTGCGACATCAAATTTAGTTACAATTTTATCAAAAAATTCAATGTTTACCAGCGTTGTTGATATTTCCTGTTAAGTTTATAAATTTTCTTGCTAGAAATATTGAAACACAAAATAAACAACTAAAATTAAATTAATTGTTTAAAAAATCATGTTCTTTTCCTTAAGTGTACCCATGTATCCTATTCAGCTAGACTTATGCTTAAGCGTATACTGTATCATTTTTAACACTTCTGCATGAACAAAATATTTATATAAAGTATGTTCACTACAAATATTTGGCAAGAAAAGCTCACATTTTCGAGTGAAAAAAATGTTACCGATCAGAATAAGGTGATTCAATAAATATTAAATGGCATTAATAATTTATGACTAAAATAGGCTGTATCACAAATAAAAACTAACGCTCCCATAGAATTTCGTATTAAACTCAAAACGCCATAAAACTAAGCTGAGCATTATATCATTAAATTACATATTATATGCACCAATTTTTATTTAAGATTTTCTTACTGTGTAAGCAACTATAAATGACAAAAGTTATGCAAACCAATATTCTAATTTTTTTTAATTGGACACACTTTAAAATGTAATAAAAATACACCATAAAACTACTGTTTCTTCACTATCACAAAAAGTCACCTTAGATCTTTATCTCATACTCGTATGTTAATTTTTGCCACTTAAGAAATATTTAATCTTTAAAATCTAGCGGAAAAAACTTTACAAATACAACAAATTAGATGGAGACTTTTGTTTGAAGTAGCGAACTATATTAACATGAAAAATTAGTTTTTTATACCAAGAAAGTAAAAAAAACTCTAACCTTAACTGGACTGCGTTTTGACAAATAAGCAACAAATGACAGCAGCAGCAGCAGCAGCAAGACATGTTGCTACCACACTAACTGCTTCTACTGCTAATGTTGCTGCTGTTGTTAATGATTTGCCGTACTGCCAACATGACAGTTATTAATAATTGTTATTAATTATAAAGATGCTACCACTGTTGTTGCTATTTTGCTGGCTTTTGTATTTTGTTTTTTAAATGTAATAATTTTTGTTTTTAAACAAAAAAAAAATTATGTTATTTGTGACTCTTTTAAGCTTCACTAATTTAGGTCTGCTCTTTATGATTATTTATGATATCATATTTTTTTAAAAATTGGCTTAATCTGGTTTTATTATTAGCAGCCGCTTGTTTTCTAATAAGCTACAGCTTAAAATATGACAAATTATTTCATTTACATCTCACGAATAATTAAGGCGCAAAATTTCATGTCGCCTTGAACTCATTAGAGGCATATTATATTTTTGGCATTACTTTTTTTTAGAAAGTTTCAAATATAAGTGAACATTTTTTTTAATTTCCATTTGCATAGATTTTTTTAAAACTTAAGCAAAGCATTTACCTAATAAGTTAGAAGTCACTGAAAATTATAATCAAACTGAGAGTTGAAAACTGCGAGTTATATCGAAAAAGCTATCAAAAAATTTCGTGTAAGACGAATAAAGCCAGACCTTTGTGGAGATAATGTTAATATAATCTTTCCAAAAAATCATCGAAAAGTCAATGAAAGTTGAACTTATCGAAAATCATTAAGCAATCGCTAAAAGTCAAAGAAATTCGAATAATGTTAACCTAGGGTAGTTTGCGGTCGCCCAGATTTTGGAATACACATCAGCGTTTGGAGATAACGCTTAATTAACTGGTAATTGACACTTGTCTCCGACTTTTTTTATGTCGTGTTTGGTGTCTCAGGCAAAGTTATTTCTTTTGAATTGAAAAGTCATTTTCAAGCATTGTAATCAATGCTTCAATGCCAAGTTCTTAAATTGCAGGAATGTGGATCGAAAAATCAACTCTTGAATAGAACCTCACTTACAACTTAGGAAAGATCGATACAAAATGTTGGCCCATTTCCATTAAAAATTTTCCACCCTTTTAAGTCTGCATTTGCTGAGCTTCTTCAGCAGTGGGTTACAAAGTCTGATCACCACTTAACTTTAAGTAGTAGTAGTATATGATGATCTCGACAGCTAACTGTTTATTATTTTTTTACATATTTATGTGCAATGCTTTAATCCTCACTCTGCTGAATATCGAGTAGTTGCCTTCAAAAACTTAAATGATTTTTTGTAGAGAAATAGTAAAAATGCATTTTTTCCACTTGCATATTAAACAACCGTCAGCAATAATCATGTCTATAACCAAATTAACATAAAATCAGCATGTCAAACATGCCCACTACCGTTGAGAAAACAGTAACCAGTGTGCCAGTGTTGCACGTCATATGAAAATAAAAATAAATAAAAACTGGTTCCCTTGAGTCATGCTTTGCCCTTTTTTCTACTGAAACGCTGCCCTTTTAGTAATGCAAAAAAAAAAAACAAATACTGGAAAAACAAAAACAAATAAGACACTTTGCATTTAAATGCCAGCAATGGATCTGCCATTGACTTAACTCCTACAACAGCGGCCACAGCGGCAGCAGCAGCAGACAACATATTTACAAAAAAAGAACAAAGCAGAAGATGGGTAGCAATCAAAGTTTGAGGATGACGTCTCCTCATGATCTACCTTGCACTTGAATTCCTTAAGCCAAATCAAAACGATTTAAAATTCAGTAAAAATGGGATTTGAGGTCTTTTGTTGTTGCTTTTTGCATACTAAAACAAAAGCAAAGTGCAAAATTATAGAAAAAAAGTTTCATCAAAAAAAAAAAAAAATCAATTCACGATTGTACAGTGTAGCAGCAAGTTCAGCACAAATAGTGAATATTGGAATCAACAGCAACAACAACAACAGCAAAACCAGCAAGTTTAAAAGTCACGAAGCCAAGGTAAAATAGTGCCAACAACAGCTGCAGCAGAACAAAGCAACAACAAAAAATGAAGATGCAGCAGCAGTTGTGAGCTGAACGCACAGTGCATGGTTTTTTGAAATTTAGTGGTCCACATTTGAATAACATCAAAGCTCGTACACGAAATAAAATCTCGGCCAATAGAGCAGCCACTAAATCAGATTCAAGTTGGAAACCAGATAGTATATAAAAAGTTTTTTTTACTTGATCAGCAAATACCACACTTAAAAAATATTAAGGACAGCCACCAAAAGGTACTCTAATCGATACGTGTGTTTTCCGAGGAGAAAAAAGAAATAACAATTTTTCTGTGCTAAGTAAGTCCGTCAACATAAATCTTACATCTAAGGATAATAGCTGTTACTCAGTGTCTGTTTAATGATTTTCGCTGGGGCAGTCTTATCTCCTAGATGCAGAAATCTTCAATATGTATATTTCTATCTATGACTATAAAACTTTGCTGCTCGAATGGTATATTGAACAATAGTACAGAAACTATATTTATTAATGCCGGAGTTACTTTATAGTAAATAGTCTTCTAAAACAATTCAAAACCTTTGATGTGGACAGATGTTTGTAATTTTGGCATACGTCAAAGCCCTATAATAATACTACAGAGAGAGCGATGTGAATAGTAGTGCATTATTTATTAAATCTATAGAATTTGAACCTGAATTTGAACCTGAATTATTCAGAGTTATTCAAAACTTTGAAAACTATATATAAACGCTATTTAATCTTTATATAGTGAACTTGCGGAAAAACTTGTCTAAGGGTTTCCGTATTCTTATTTCTTCTTGCTTATTTTTTTTCTAAGCCGCATATATACTAAAAAAATCTTTTCAAATTTTTCATTTTATCACAAAATTTATATTTAAGTGTGTCCCAATGATAATGACGTATGATGATGTTTTGGATCTCAGCCTTGAGCTCAGGAATAGTTTCTAGTTTATTCACATAAGCCCAAGATTTCACAAAACACCAAAGAAAGAAGTCGAATGGCGTTATATAATATATAAATCCTGGTATTTTTTAACGCGAATTTGCATAAATTACACACCGGATTTCCAATTTCGTTCTTATTATCGAAATATTCCCCAATAGAAGTAGTATTACGCAAAGACATGATCGAAATAAGTAAAAAACATTATACTTCAAAACTATCAACATAAATATAAGCTTCGTATATTCTTCGATTTCACTCAGTTTCCAAATTAAACAGCCTTCGGCAGCTGACGACAGCCTACGAGCAGCAACAGCAGCAGTTACACGAATCGGATTTGTACTGTGCTGTTTTCATGACTGTCGTTCTTCAACAGTCAAAGGTGCAGCACATCTATACAAACAAAAAAATTTTAGCTCTGCTGCGACTGAACTGTTTCAATTTGCGCAGCAAAGCAATAGCACAGTTGAACGAAAAATCGATTTCAGCTGTACTGTAGCTTAGCTGTTGAAAAGTGCGCAGTAAAGCAACGCCAAAAATGTTTTCTGTTAAAAAAATAGCTTTCGCAGCACAGCGGCAGCATATTTTTCAGTGCTGTTGCTATTTTGCTGGTAGCATTTTAAACCCTGGTTATATTGCTTGTTCTTGGTGGTCAGTTGACATCAGAATTTCGTGAAATAATTCCTGTAACGAATGCTGTTCACAGTCACTGCGATTCCGGCCTCATTTTCAAAAAATTAACCCCCAATCACATCGTCTAACCAAAATCAGCACCAGATCGTTACTCGCTGTGAATGCATTTGTTTCTCATGGATCGCGTGAGGATTTTCCGAGTCCCAAATTTGACAATTTTATTTATTCACGAAGCCATTCAGATGGAAATGCGCTTCATTTGTAAAGATGATTTTTTTCAAAAAATCGGCATTCATTCACTTTGCTCCATTGCCTAAATTTTCACAATGATAACGCGTTGTTCTTGTAACGCTCTAATTTTAATAATCGGAGCAATCATAGGTTACAGCTCTCAAATTTCAGAGTTGCCGCTTGTACGAAAACAAAACTATACAAAATTTAAAAAAGTGCACTCTTATTGGGAGTTCCTTTTCAGTTGAATGGTTTTATTTTTTGAAGAAGTTAAGGGCAAAATCTTGAAACTGAACAGCAGAATTAAAACTTCAGACTAGACAGCTGTCTTCAATACTTTGTAAAGGGTGATCCATTATGAGCTTCCTACTCTGTTTTCAAAATAAAATGAATTAAAATCAATGTATTGATGCAAATCTTTATTAGGAATGATAGTTCAGTTCCTAAACTCTATGTTTAGAAATTATTTCGTTCAAATATTGCCCACGACTAGTTCTTAAACTATCCATTCTGTGTGTCCAATATTCGAGAACTCTTTCGAGCATATCGACCGGTATTCTTTGAATAACACGAACTATGTTGGTTTCCAAAGCGTCAGTAGTATCGGATTTGTCGACATAAGCAAGTGATTTAACATATGGGTCAATCCATCTATAATGGGCCTATCATTACCCTCATGTTTTTTAAATAGACTGAAACTTTTTTCAGTGATTGGTCTGTTATGTAGAAGATATAAAAAAATTCGATAAAATTTTTTTGAACAATATTATTGCTTAAAAAAAAAATTTTAAATTGTGTTCAAAAAAGCTCGCAAGTAAAACAAAAAAATTCATTGATGAATATAAGCAAACCAACACAATCCAAATAAGCTTTTATATTATTTTTAAGTAGTTGTGTACTAGTAGATGACAAAAAAAATTGCAAATCTGAATAAATGAAGGCCTGAAAGGTTTCTATGTGGTAAAAAAATAAAAAAATTGACTTTCCCAAATACTCCATCATCGATTTCAGATTTTTTAGTCTCAAAATTTTTAGAATATACAGGATTATCATCCCTGAAAATAGATATAATATATATAATATATAAGCTCGTCTCATAAAATGAGAACCAATTTCGATGTAATCGAACACTAATGCCTCTTATCTGAACTTATTACTTTAGTTTTAAGCTAAGACTAAAAGTACTAAATACAAAATACATTCAAAATTGAGCTCAAATGATTTTCAAGAACTCGGTGTGGTACATATTTGTGTGGATTTTTATTTTTGGCTTAAATTTTTGCTTTAACTTGCATACAGCTATTGAGATAAGACATAAAATAGATTAGTTCCTTCAGCGATTTTTTTCCGCTAAAATCGTAACGTGTAGAGTCGGTTGCAGCCTAATGTCATGCCAAAACAACGCGTGTGTTTAATGATAAAATGTCAAAAATCTCTTAAATTTACTCAAAGTCTACACCGTCGCGTGTTGCTGATGGTGCTTTGCCAAACCCATATGCGGTGCTGCCGTTTTCGTTGCTGTGCTGTCGACGTCGCTGTCGCGCATAATAAGCCACGTTTGCGTTAACTTCTTCTAATTTTTTTTTTTTTGTTTTGTTCTTTTCAATTTTATTTTAGCCAATGACTTTAATGTTTATTTAATATTAACATTAACTGTTCTTTAAGTTCTGCTGTGGCTTCTTTTCTTCTTGTGATCGCGTATTCTTCTACCAGTAATGCAGAGTTGATTGTTTAGTGTTGTTGTTTTTATAAGCTTATTGTTTTTGTTGTTGCTTCATTTTGTATGCTACAATTGTCCTTTGCTACTTTGGCATCACTTTAGTTGTTGTATTTTTGCAAATGCTGCCGTTAGTGCTGCTATTAAAGGTGCCTCACTAATGCTGCAATTGCTATGTTGAAGTGAACTTCTGGGCTTGAACGTAACGCTGACTTCATGTGGTTGCATCTTACGGATCTTTTTTTTTTATTGTCATTTTAGGGTTTTCTGTTTTTATTTGTATGTAACCTACTTTTATTTAGTTATTTTTGTAGCAGTATTTTTTTATCTTACAAGTTTCTTAAGTTGCAATGAAGAAATAAAGTATTTTGATTAAGTTATTAAGTGCAGCATCACAGAAGCTTAGGCATAATATTTCAATGTCTAATTTTTAGCATTAAGTAATATACCAAAAAGTATTACTTTCAAAAGATGAAAACTTGACCAGAAAAAATGGAGAGATAAATATGGAAAAACCACATTGAAATGCGTATCAGTTTTTTACATTCTGAATTTGATTTGTTTGAAATTTAACACAATTTGTGAGTAAAATATTTATGAAAAGAATGTGTGATTGTGCTTTTCCAAGCCAGCATTAAACAAAGAGCTGAGAATTGAGTCAATTTAATATGAAATGAGAGGCCTTAGGTTCGGAGTTTTAGACGATTGATCTTTATATTAGAGATATCAAATATCGTTCAATAAACTCATTCAAATTGTATGAAAACTAAGATTCTAATTTTGTTAGTAAAAAATGCTTCAATATACAAACAATTTTTTTCCAATAATTCCAACATAATATGTGAACCTTTTATGTGGTAGATATTACCTAATCAAAATATGTTTTAAGAGTATTTGCCAGAGAACATATAACTAAAAAATAAAAATCTTAAAATAAATTTTTTGAGGACCTACTAAAAATTATCCAAAAATGAGAGATTAACTCCGTTTAAAATCAATGAATAAAGAACCCAATGATAAATGGAAACTTATGGTAAGTTTAAAAATATCCACAGTGTCGACTCTTAACAACAACGAATATATGCCTTGCTGAATTTCAGAATTATCTTGTAGATCAGCAACATGCCTCCATTGTCCCTTAACTTACTGTACAGAGGCCTACTAATAAAAACTTCTGAGATATTTAGTGCGTTCGCTGCTATAAGGAATCTTCACTCCCATTCAAAAAATGAAATGAAGGTACTGGCTTACGACGATGACTCAGTCACATTTCTTTCGAGCAAGTTTCTGCATATAGTCAGGAACCATATGCATACGGCAGCAAAAACTAACAATATGGACAAAATTGAGCTCATTTTGTTCACACGAAAACACAATGCATGTGCCTGTTTTTGATCCCCCAAAACTCCAGTGCATCATATTCAAAATTTTTAATTCCAAATTATCTTGAAAGCGCATTTGGGAGAAAAATTAAAAATTTAGTTAAAGCATTCTATTAATGCTAAAGAATCTTTTAAAATAAGTGGATGCTGAAGTACATCGCTCACTGGATGTATATTGTCATTACAAGATCCACTTTAATTCGAGAGCATTGTTATAGTAGCAGATGGCTATAGTCTATTTTTTAGCTATGGCTTGCATATGCCAAAATTAACACCACAACTGGTTTTAGAGAAAGTTTTACATCTCGCGCCATTTGATTGCACATTACTAACCTAGCAGCAAAAGGGGCACTGACGTTGAGAGAGTCAACTAGAAAAACCGAATACTAATGTTAGATAGTAGATGAAATAATTTTACATAGGTATATTGATAATTACACAATGTGCTTGAAGAAAAATCGACTGATGTCAATTCAGGGTAATTTGGGATCGCTGAACTCGAATCTGCACTCATATTGAGATAACGGTCAATTAACCAGTAATTGACACGGTTACAAACGCAAAGTTGTTCAACATTAAAAGACAAAATTTTGTTTCCATCTAAGCTATCCCTACAGCAACACTCTGAGTCCCCCTTATTGAGCATTTTAGTCAAAGTTTTTGAAAAAATTTACATTTGGAACAACCAACTGATAATTTTTTTCAGGCATGTTTGAGCTCAGTTTTCGCCCAAAGCCCACATTCCCACATTACCCTAAATTGATATCAGTGGTTTTCCCACAAAGCCTTAAGTCTTAAAACTGCACACAGTGTCATTTTCAGAATATGAAATTCGGTCTAAAAAGTTGTCAAAAAGCGATAAGAAAGCTTCAGTCTAGATATTCATATGGCCAAACAAAGCAGACAATTTGCCCAAAAAAACCTTTTTTTAAAAGGTCACATATGTGGAAGAGAACATTTTTCACTCATTTTAAGCTTCCAATAGGTGCGCAAAGGTACGTAAATGTTATGGTTTTTTTTTAACCCTTAAGTACTTTTGTTGGTCCAAATCAAAATATTTATAGAGAATTATATGTCTCATTTGCACGTGATCAAACCTTATGCTCTCAGTAGCTCCTCATGGGTTGAATGGGCAAGTGTGTTTATTAGATACAGAATTAAAAAGTTTTTGTGTTCTAGGATTTTTGAGTGGTCCGTAAAATAGAAGTATACAGATAGCAAGAACGACTTGCAGGAAGTAGTTTTCAATGTTGTTTTTGTTATTTACTTTGAAAATAGTACCGTAGATTGCATGGCATTGTGTAAGCATTTTGTCCAGACGAAAACAATTTTTTTTTTGCAGAGAAATATTACAAAATAATACCTTTTTGGCAGATTCCGGATAATTTAAGTAATGTCCTTGTTCAGGCAATTATACATAAAACTTCCATTTTCGGTGTAAGTCTGACCCTCACACCTCACCCCTAGATATGCTCACGGCCTTATGCCGCATAGTACCAATGTCTTAGTTTTACTATTAGAAATTTCATTATACAATTGCTGTTTTATGAAGAATGTCTTTAAGTCGCATCAGCGATTTCCTTACTTATATTGATTAAATTATAAAGGACAATTCGGATAAAGAGAGAGACTCGCCAATTTGTGTAGAAATGATTTAATATATTGTTTGCCTTATGACTGGAGACATCTGCATGTAATTCAGGATAGTAAATTCCATACCATCGAAATATATTTTTTGATAAAATTTTTTTTAAATTCGTCTTTAAGCCGTGCGATATAACTGTACTGTCCAATGCTAAGCGTGGGCAGCTTGAAATGTTCATTTCTTCAATGATTAGTTCATTAAGTTAACTGTATCCTGGTAAGAACTTTTTATAAAAATGCATTCTCTAGATCTCATACATATGTATACTTTTTAAGGTGGCTCATTTTAGGTCAATCTTTTGTTGTATTATTTTTTTCTTGTGGCTTTGAACTAAATTTTAGTTCTGTAAAAATTCCAGCAATAGAATTTTCTTAAAAGAGAGCCATCGTCGTCGACACATACGATTTTAAAATTTTTTTTTTAAACAACATATTTGTGCTCAGGAAGACACACACTCTTTAAGTTAAATATCCTTTTTTAAGTCTTTTAATAAAACATAGAAATTTAATTTTATATAAATAACGCAAGAAAATACTTCAAAAATATATTTTATTCAAGTTATTTGTATGGAAAAACTTTTGTGGCGATAATGGTCTAATTAACAGTAAAGTAAACTAAACGACATTTTGAGGAAAGAGCAAATAAAAATGTGTTGCTCTAAAAAGAGACACCCTAATCAACATGCTTGAGTTTCGCCATCAACTGGCAGCAGTGACTGTATTCTTAAGTTCTGCATTCATCGCTTGTTCGCTTACTTTTCATCGCCAAAAGAAAAGACTTTATTGATACTTTATGAGTGCAAGTTCATGAATCGCCTTATTATTCATATGAACAGAGTTCGCCAAGTTCAGTTCGTTGCGCCACAGGTTCAAATTGGAGGCGCGCATGCGCTTACAAGAAAACCGTGCGAAACTTATTAATATTTTTAGATCTTCTTCTCTTTTACTACAATAACGTGTAACTTTATTGGCGTTGTTGTATTTTGACTATAAAAATTCGGGTGGACAGGCAATTTGGCACAGAATGTACGAAGTGTTTGTGTGGTCGTCTTTTTGTTATTTTTGCTGTTGCTGCTGAGAAAGTTTTAGCAAATGTATGCTTGGGCAGTTTATATTTTACAGCAATTTCAGTTTGTCACAAGGTTTTGCTATAAGACTGTGAAGTTGGATTTTGGGCTTCATTATAACAGCCGTATGCATCGAAAAAACCTAAGCAGCCTTTCCTCAGATAACTCAATAAAATTAAGTGCTTATAGCTGGCATAAAAATTCGCTGCCATTAATTGAGAGCATCTCTTATGTCGGTTTAGTTTAAGCGGCCATAAATCAAATTAAGACTTAAGCACCATACATATCGAAGCAATTGAGCTGGAAATATATAATATATATACTTTAATAGGATAAAAACTCGAGTATCACTGTCACGATTGACGAATTTTTTTATTTGCTCAAACACATTAAAATTTATAAATTAATTTCAATAAATTCATAATAATGGTATCTCAATTTAACTATGTATATTAAAATTTATTTTGCACATCCAGCACTTTCCCACAAAAACATCAACGGTACAAAAGTTTCAACACAAATATGCAAAGACTGCAAGGCATTATTAAGTGGAAAATCGATCAAACGTCACAAAAGCTGGCATGTCAAAATAACCCTTAAGCATTGCGAAGCTTCTTTGTGTCAGAAAATTCAAGTTGGTCAACAAAGAAAATAATAACAAAAAATGTATATAAAAATGCAAATACAAAAATCGTCTAACTTTAAAGTTAAGTATTTCTGAGGCATTTATGCGAAATGTCAATCAATTTAACACCGAACTCTTTGAACTGCTGCTATTGGTATTGAAGATGAAAGATGCAAACTATATGCAGCTCGATTATAAGATGGGCGTAGTGGGTAGGTTTTTAAGACAGAAAAGTAGCAGTAATGCTGCAGTTCAGGTGAAAAAGCAAACGAAGCTTAAGTCCATTTAGTTGACACTACTGCAGCAAGGCGCGCATACAAATATCAGGAAAATTCAATCTTGATTTATGACTTCAGACCAAACAATCAGAAGTGGTGTCTTTTTGATGCTGGGCAGCACAATATTGGAACGAGAATGGGGGCCTACTGAAGTAAGCTCATGAAATTTAATAATATTTGGCATTGATTTGTAAGTGTTAATCAAAGTTTAACAAAAAGGGTGTAGCTGCAATAATTGTGAAGAAAAGTATAATTTTTTCATATAACCCAAAATGTATTTCAAATAATAAATGTATTACGTCCCTTTGTTTTTTTCATTATGAAATTCTCTCTTCAAAAGTAAAAAATGAAAACATTTTTAAGGAGAGTTTGTTTTGAGCTTCGAAGCCAAATACAAACGGAACTTTGAAGAATTCAAGAAGCAGCAAAAGCAACGAAAAATCAGAGGACAATTTTAGTGTGAGGTTTGCAAAAACTTAGTTCTAAAAAGAGATGTTTCACTTAAAGAAAATAACAAAATAAGTATGCAATAACTTTCTTTGGCACAAATATGTTATTTTACATAATAAATTATTAAAATTTGTTTAGCGTATTTTGCACCAAAGCGTTACAAACAGTAAAAAGTATAGATAGATATGCCAAGCAACTAACTTATACAGGAAAGTTTATCTTTTTATTTTTACGAAATGGCTATCAAACATAAGCTCTTGAATTATTTTTTATTCAGGAAGGTCAACATCAGCTCGAAAATTTCAAAAAAAGTTGCTTTATAGCTATTCAGTGCCAAGAAGAGGAGGACTTATTCAATAAATAAAGTAAAATTCTTGATTACGTTTTTTCGCACGCATTACCAATTTCCGTTTAAGATAATTTATGGGCTGATAACAACTCCAGACCAAAACTAAATCAAACCGTGGGTTTTTTTCCATTTAAGGAATGCCCGAAAAAATGTTTTTATTCTTACTTACGAAACTTACTGTAGGACATTCATGTAGACCATAAATTCCACTCTGATAATAGAGTGTACGGCGAACAGCGAACGAATGTTGTTAATAAGTTCATATACAGCTACTGATTTTTATCTCCGAGACGATACAATATGGAGACAGTTTCATTTTATGGCTTCATGGCTGGCTTCAGTTTGCTGTCTCCATAGTATTGAGCTCCACACTTTGTGTATGACAAAAATATTGACGTTTCTGGATTTACTGCCAATTTGCCAATTAACTTTTGTTTGTTAATTTCCAACTTTCGCGTTAGCAAAGCAGATTTATGTTCGTTATTAACGAAATAAAGGATCATTTTAGAGGTAGCCAATACATGGATCAATTTTTGGTTCAAATAGCCTTTTGGTGGTGACTTTCGTACCAAACAAACATTTTCAAATACATCTTTTATATAAATTGTAAATATTTTTTCATTTACGAGCACTTCTCTATTTTGGTGAGATCAAACTGGCTGTCTCCTAATTTGGACATTTTTGGATACAACTATAAGAGTCTAATTGCCAACCATATAAAGACAAAAAGTGTAGAAGATATTGCTGCGGAGATACTTCGCCAATGTCGCCAACCATGAAGCCCATTTTTGGGTCGGCGACTAAAACGCCAAGATAGTAGCCAACCATGAAAGGCCTGATAGATTTACGCGTTGTTGAGTCGATTACTTTTCAATTTGGCAGCTGTTGCTGAACACTTGTATGAGCACATGCTGAACTAAGTATTGAAAAAATTACTTTATCATAGAATACATATTTTTGTCAACTTTTTTTACCTCTGGACTTGATCTTTTCAAGAAGTTAAGAAGTTTCTTGAGAGTAAGTTCTTTAATAAATCTATATCTATCATTAATTCTCCACTCATCAGAATTACTAAATAAAAGAAAAAATACCAATCCACGAAAAACATACCAATAACGATTTCAACGGAATGCTATCTGCCGACATTATGACGTGTCAAATTGGAAGAGCAACAGTAAAAGCATGAAAAAGGGTTAGGCAGCCTCTACAGAATCACTAAAATGGCTCAAAATTAGGTGACCAATTTTTCTAATTTAAAAAATTATGGTAAAAGAAAAAGATGATCAAAAAATTCTTCTATACTTTCTGGAACTAAAGAATTTTGAACTTTCGCATTTAAAATCATTAAATTAAAAAAAGTATTAAAGCTTATCTGACTATTTTCAACTATTTTTCTAATGTTCTGATGGAGCGCATAGAAAAAAGGAGTAAAGGAAGTCCTAGAAATTTTTAGCTACATCTCAGTTGAAGTTTTTTTTTTGGTATGGAAATGGTATCAATAGTAACGAATATCCTTTGATTTTAGGAATGCAATATACCTTTAACGTGCCGACAAAATAATTTACCGATTTCTGGCACAAAATAAAAGCTTGAAACTTAAAACCATTTAAATTATGCAGCACGTATTTATGGAACAGCATCAAAGTTCCAACGAAATATAAATTCAAAAGTAAAAGTATTCAGAAGCGTAAGGAAATTGTATTAAAATCAATGATGTAGACCTGAAATCTCCTCCACGAGCAATCGATTATGTAAACGTCATTCACAGCAGCTTAACCGAACTGTAATTTCGGAGTAACAGCAAAAGACAGCAGCCAATGAAGAATCACAATTTTTTATGGCAAATGATCTAGATTGCAGCAACAGTATTACTGCTGTCAGCCAACAACATTTTTTTGGGGCAATAACGAGGACCACATTGACACACCATGAAAAAAATCCTTTTGTTCACAGTGCTGTACGGAGTTGCTAAAGAGATAAAAGTGGAAAAAGAAATGTAATTTTTTAATTTTGATATTTTTTGCTTCAATTCACAAAAAGTGAAATAAATGGGCAACGATTGCGCGCTTGCACTTCACAAAAGTGTAAAAGCATAGAAGGAAGGCATCTTTCAACAGAAGAAGAATCCTAAAAAATATAATGCCAAATATCAAGCGTCATTATCAGACACCAGAAAATCGTGAGATTCCTTAATGGAATTGGTTTCTGAAAATGTCTGTGTCTGTTATCGCGCTGCTGTTGCATTGACGAGCGCTCGTCAATGTTGTAAGTGATGTGTGCAGGCGTTACTGGCAGGCCGTTGCTGAAGATGCGCATGATTGAAAATTATTGTTAATGTTATGCATTATGCTTCAAAGAGTTTTGAACGACATTTAATATATGAAATAAGTTATTTATGTAAATATTAACTATTAATTATTTCGGAGGATACATACAGCTATGGACAAAGGAATAGCACACTTTAAAAATAATTTCTTTTGTAATAACTTTTTCGAATTATTTAAAAAGAACACCAAAAATCTTTTTGCTTTCTACTTTCCACTGCAGTCGATGAAGAAAGTAACGATAAAAAATTTACCGTTACGATAGTTAGTTATTGTTGTTGGTCATTTAAAGAACTGCGCATATCATTTTACGTGAACCGAGAAATAGCACAATTCAGTTTGAGTGATCAGTACTTGTGCGTCAGTCGTGTAGTGAGTGAAAGTGAAACAGTTTTATAGTAGCTTGGTATAATACACTTGCTGAAAAAAGAAAATGGGGCGTGGTTTTCTTTGTACTCCAGAATAAGGAAGATTATATTCGGACTATTCAAAAAAAGGTGAAAATCCCACTCGAATTGACAAAATACTAAATTGCTCAAGGAAAATGGTGTACCATAGTACATTGCATACAATTAATTCGGTAAACGCGGACCCAGAATTAATCAACAAAAAAAAAATTCGTAAGCCACCTTCATAAAAACCGAATGTCACATTGATAGAGCCATCATTAAAAAGTCTAAAGTTGATTCTTTTAATTCCTCGCGTATACCAACGACCGAGATAAATGATAAATTCGATATCAATGTTTCGAGCACATTTATTAGGAGATGACTCAATGACTCTGAACTATTTGTATGCATCAGTATTAAAAACCTACTTCTATCCAAAAGAAATATTGGAGAGCGGCGTAATTTTGCAAATGTTTCATATAAATTAGGACGTGCAATTTTGGATGAGAGTACTTTGGAGCGATGAAACTTAAATTAATCGCATTGGACCTGATGGCAAAAGATTTGTGCATCTCCCGAAATGCCAAGAAATCAACCCAAATTAAATCACTAAGCCCATTGAACACTGTGGAGGTAGTGTCATGGTATGGGGTGCATTTTCATGGTCTGGAGTGTGACCACTGGTCAGAATTAAAGGCAAATTAGACAAATTTGAATATTTAACATACAACGAAATACCATGGAGCCATTTTCATTTGATTCCATGCAAGTAAATTGAATCTTTATGCAAGATAATGATCCAATGCATGCAGCTAAGATAATCAAAAACTAGCAATCGGCTGAAAACATTGAAGCTTTGAACTGGGCAGCTAAAAGTCCTGATCTTAACCCGAAAGAAATCCTGTGGAATGATGTTAAAGATAAGATTGGCAAAAAAAAGTATCAAAGTTTATACGAACTTTGGGCAGAAATTCAAGATGCTTGGTATTCCATTCCGCAGAGCAGATGACAAAAACTGTTGAAGAGCTTGCCTCGTAGATGTCAAGCAACTATTAAAAATCGTGAAATTTGTCAGGACTAATGTTGTAGAGCTGAAAAAACCACACTGATTTGATGTCCGAAAAATCCCCAAATGATAATGTTTGACCCACTTTTCATCGTCTTAAAACTTCTAATAAATACTGAAATTTTGAGCAAATATAGTTATTCTGGGTGAAAAATGTACTTTTCAGATGTGAACGAATAATGTTAATTAAAAACTTTCAATAAAAACCGTATTTTTTTGAAAATTCCGATGGTCATTTTAATTTAAGACCATGAAAAGTGGGTCAAATGTTTTCATACGGAAATTTTCAGTCATGAACTCGATGTGTTTTCATCTCCTCTATAACATTGATGGAAATATGTTTTTCTACTTGTGGCTTAATTTACTAGTTATTGGGAAATATATATTATTTTTGTCGGCCTCACATAACCAGGCCCACCAAGATTCTGGCAACTGACGCTTATTTCGAGTATCAGGTATACTTAAACTATCATTTGCAAAAAAAATTAAGTGAGAGGAAATTGCTTCGAAAAATGCCACGCTACCTCTCGGACTATAAGTCTGACAGTGTTAAACCGCACGATCTTGGTGGCCTATTAGTGTCTCCACAACGTGATATCACGTGGCCATCCGATGGTTTCGGAACTTTTATAGCACCATCTTGTTGAAAATAAATGTCGTTCGAGTCCATATACTCCATATTCACCTGCAAAAACTAGTTTATCATGCGTCTTTATTGCACCTAATTGACTGTATCGGCTCTTTTTCCGTCATTTTCAATAAAGAACGGCCCGCAATCCACACCACACAGTCGCTATTTATGTGTGCATTGGATTATCTCGAGGGTTTTCGGATCCCCAAGAGCGGTAATTTTGCTTGTTAACTCATTAACGTAACTGCCAATGAGAAAATGAGCTTCGGAAGAAAACACTATTTGTTTGAACCTTTTAAGCAGGGCCGTGTCTTACCATTATTAATATTGTATTCTTTGCTGTTTAAAAATGTTTTTTTCATCATTAGCCTAGAACCCCTCCTAGTAAGGCCCGCCCACATGTTGGCCCTAGAGGCCTGAGGATCCTACACACGGCCCTGCTTGTACGCATACATAGCTAAATCCTTGCAATAATTTCAGCATGTGAACGTGGAGAGTTCAAGTTCCTTGGCACGGTGACGAATTGAGGCGTTTGGATGGTTTTCAACACTTTCTTTCGATGCGGCAATATTTGTGGTCGAAAGTCCGAAGCTAAGTCGTTTTGAGTAGGTTGCGCTCACACATATCAGAAGGCACACATTAACATCAAAGTTTACTCGAATTTTATCACTATAAAATTTATTTTATTTTCTTTCACAGTGTTGTGTTCCAAGATATATTTCCCAACAGGCCTTTTCAATTCTACACCTATTGGTGATACACTCAGTACATATAGAAATATGTATGTGGTCTATGTTTTTTTGTTGTGTTTTTTGTTGCATTCGTATAAACCAATTATTGTTTATGAGAAGGCACTAATATTTAAGCGGAAACATTGAGAGACCACCTACTAGACGCCATTTTTTTTTCTATGTATATTCAAAATTCACTTTTTATTGTTGCTACTTCAAATTTATAATAATAAATCAAAAACAACTTTATTATAAAAAAAAAAGAAAAAACACCACACAAGCTGTTTTGGCGCTACAAGCCAACCCACCACGTTGGTCATTCACACTATATGTCCATACCCCTGTCTGTCTATCTTGCGGTCTGACTGTCTCTATACCTGTTGTCGTATCTTTCTAGCACGCTTGACGCGCCAAGTGAACGTGCGGCATGCACTTAAGCATTGCCGGCGCCATCTAGCGCCCGACTTTTTAGTGCAAAATGTAGCAACAATTGTGAATTAATTAACTTTACGCGAAGAAGAAATACGAAAAAAAGTTACAGAAATTATCAATGTTGTTCAATTGCTAATGGGCAACAAATAACAAAAACAATAACAAACTGATTTCTATTCACATGTCAAAACGGTGCTGTCAATTTGTTGTTGTCACATGTGTGCATTTTAGCGAGGGAAAGGAATGGAAGACATGAAAAAGCAGAGTAAAGCAACGAATTGCAGATTTGCTTTTGTAATAAATTTATGTATGTGTGTGTGTTTTTAAAAACAAACGAGAATTAATGCACAATAAAGCTTTTCAAATAAATATTTTGCAAAAACAAACACTAACGCAGAGTAAAGCTTTTTTAGTTTTATATTTTGCAAAATATCATAAGCTTTAAGGCGTGGCTTAAACTTGTAGTCTACTTCGTTTACACATTTTACGGAAGCAAAATGCACTTAAAATCTTGAATTTTCAAACATGTAATCCTACCCCAACCCCTTCACCACTCTCATTGGAGGCTATCCGGAAATAAAAGTTTTAAGGTTACGATGTGGCCACTTCAGCCGAGAGCCACGCAATGACAGGGTGACTGTAATAAAACGGACTTCAAGCATCATGAAAAATATTTTTTCAAAAGACTAACTAATTTCTAACATTTTTTGTCACAATATCTTTTTCTCATAATTTCATAAATTTTTCAAAACATTTTTATTTCTGTTTTGACTTTAAATATTGGGAATTATTTGGTATTCGAGAATTTTTACTTCGTACTTAACTTTTGTGTTCAATTTTCTAATTGTTGAATAGAATTGATGTTTTTTATTATTCATAAATTCTAGCGCAATAATCGTTTGACTTATGCCAAAACTCTATTAGTGGTAAGTCCAGTGGCGTTACTTCACCAAAACCTTGGGGGGGGAAGGAGAGGAATATTATAATTCCACCACTAGTAGATGGTTTTATTGAATTGATATATTGCATAATAACTAGCATGAGATACTTTGGGGCGGGGTCAATGCCATTCTCATCCATACTGAATTCACGCCACTGGGTAAATCATAATTTAATCAAATTAGCATAGTCTGAAACCTCAAAATCCAATCCCGTATTTTGAAAGGCGTTTTCAAGAACTTTACACTATTGAAAAGTTTAATATCGCATGTTTTGTACCATCGGTCGAACATAAAATGCGTGAGTCCCATTTGGGACTTTTTTGTAATTTAAGGCCATACACTAGGGTAGACCGCGGTCTACTGGTCGCCCGCGTATCAATTCCTAGTCGCCCGCCTGTCTGATGCGGTTTGTTCGGTTTCATACTATAAAATAAATTTTTTTCGTGTTTCATTTAGGAAAGTATCCATTTGCTTCGCTTTTATTTCAATTATTTCACATTTAACGTAAGAGATTGTTTGAAGTGTAAGCTCGAAGGCACCATTGAATATTGACAATGCATAGGATTTCTGGACGCTGCCACCAAACAATCAATACGCAGAAATCGGAAACCAGCGCATCGCTGACACAGTTGATGCAAATAGAAAATTTGTTCGGGTTTTCAGTATTTATGAAAGGTTGTTCTACCAAAAATCAAACAAATTTTTGTGATAAAAATTATGTTCCTGCCTTATTGTCTATTTTAATAGACATATCGTTAATTCGTGTAAGTTCATTTTAATAGGGTTTTCAGAGAAAGTGACAACCATTTTTTTTTTTTTAGTAAATGCAAATAAATGGATATAGAAAATACTGGGTTTCATTGAAAAATAATTGGAAATAGTAAATATCTGATTTTGCGGGATGTTTACAAAAGTTTCAATTCAACTTTTTCCTGCTCCGCGTTCTGGTGAAAAATATATGGTCACGTTACCCTATCATGATGAATGGGAAGAAAATTTGTTTTTGCTATCAAAATGATAAATGTGAATATTTAAATTAACAGTCTATCAAGCATAGCAATTCATAAAAGGGCCACTGTTGAAAGAAATTTCAGAATAGTGCAAAAACAATAAATAAAATAAATATCCTCTTAGATATGAGACGCGAACAGGAAAAGTCGGACAATTAATGACACAATAATCCAAGAAACTATCATTCCTTATGAGGTCAAGTACGAAGTCGAAGACAGCTACTATAAATTCATTCAAGGCTGCATAAGTTTTATTACTACATAAGATGCCTTATGAAGGCGGCGAAATATTGAAAGAGAGTCTTATAAAGGCTGGAGAATTGTTGTTTCGAACCTTTCAAGATAAATCTGAAATGATTTCTTTTATTAAAGAATTGTAATCATTTATGTTCAATTTAAATTTAAACTTATTTCTTAAAATTACTATTTTAAGGTAAGCAGACTGCTGGAAAAAATTTTAAAAGCAAGTCGTCCGTATTAGTTAAAATTTTGGCCACCCATACACCATATCAAAGAGGTGGCAGAGGTACGTTGGTTCCGTCTACTAGTTATTATTGTAAATTGTTTTGCAAAATTTTTTATTATCATTAAAAAGTATTTCGTTTGCGATGTGTTTTATCAACGCCCCTTCGAACCTTTTTGTTGTTCAATATGTGACAGTTGATGAGCGTGTCATTTTTTGTGAGATAATATAGTATGGGAAAAGAGAGTGACAAATACAAAATTGAAAAGCAATAAATTTTTGCTGAGAGAATCGTATGGGAAAAGAAAGTGACAATTGCACAATAAGCAACGCAAGTTTGTTCAAAAAACTTTCTATACGATTTTTGACATTTCTCTTGCACATGGTTCAGAGGTGCACAGCTTGCAAAGTTTGCGAGGGTTTTGCGCGTTTAGATGAATACCATTAATATAAATGTTGAGTTTTACGGCTTTATATTGCCAGTAGAGAGCAACACTGTTGATTACATTTTTGACCTCTATTTTGCTACTTCTTATACTCATGAATATTTTTTCTTCTTCCATTCTTACTTCTTCTAGTTCACGAGTAGATTATATTAATTTCTCTAAGACTTGGATCTCTTTTTCTTTTTATAATTTAAATTGTATAATTACAATATTAAAATGTAATATAAAGTTTTTTCTAAATCTATAAATTCGTAAAAATAAATATGAGTCAAAAATATATAGGTGATATAGTTTTCGAGATATTACAAATTGTCTAATTTTGTGATGAACATTTTTTTGTAAGAAACCGTTATTTTTTTCGGAAATTAATACATAAGACAGACTTTTTTATGTCCTTTTAAATGATGCACTGTTCAATGTTGGTTTTTTTATTTGCCAACCGAAATTTTTTGCCTACAGCTCTGATTTTTTTTTTTGTAGGAGAATTAAAAATTTGTGAGACTATTCATTTGTCACAAGGCTGTTAGAAAATTTAATTTACTCATTTATTTCAAATGATATGCAATTAGTTTGAAATGTCTTTTAAGCCATAAGTACTATCAATAATATCAATCGCATAAATTTTTCTCTTTTAGCTTTGTTAGTGGCATAACCTTTATTAACAACTTGATATCGTAAATAGTACTCAAGAGATCGAACTTGAAAGCAAAAGTTATACCTAAACATATTCCTTGGAAATTATTAGAAACTGTTTTTTTTTTTGTGTAACTCGGTCTTTTTGACCACATTAGTTTTTATCAAAAAACCTTTGCTTTAAGCCCCTGATGAAATAAATAATCAAACATACATATATTTACGACGCTAAGTTTTTCAAACAAGTTGTAGCACTACACCTTGACACAATTATACATATTCTCATATACGAAAACATTATTTTCATGAGGCTATAATTCCTAAGACTTTTTCTTATCACATACTTTCAAACTTAACGCATGACAGAACTAAAAGGAACAACATAAACTTGCAGTAGGGTAGGTATTTCATATTATATTTCTGATTAAGAAAAAGCTATCAAGTAAAAAAGTTATAAAAAATACAACTGCATAAATTAGTTTTCTTTTTTTTTCATAAAGCAATTCCAATCGGCGTGGGTGTTGCCTCCCATATTCTTCTAAAACTTTCTCGGGATCGGGCAATATTAAACTATGGATATACAAGGACGCTATTTTGTATCGCCTTTTTGTTCCTACCGTAGCTCTTATATATGATCTAATTAATTTTAAAGAAGAGAAGCTTTTTTCCGCTATGCATGTTGTGACAGGAATAGTTGCCAATATCTATAATAGCACTTTAACGTTCGGAAAAAAGTCAGTTGACTCACAATGGGCTTCAGCAGCTGTAGTAGGTACATTGCCATTCTTTTCTCTCCAATATTTTCTCCATAAAACTATTTCTCCTTTAATGGAATGTGGAGATGGCAGATCATCAGCATATATTTCAGCAACCTTCACAACATATAGCAAGCTTAAATCAGATTTAGACAGTAGTTTTGATGGTATTAAGCTGAAGAGATCTAAACACAAAGTATTGCAATTGATAAAGAATGTTCCAATGCTAATTTGTGTATAAATGTTAAAAAAATATATGTAAAATTCTTTCGTATTAGATCCATCAATATTTGAGCTATGGGTCCGCTTCTTGGATTGCGATGCTCTGAGAATCTGCAATCTCGACTTCTGCTTCGAAATATTTTCATATTTCTCTTGCCAATATTGCTTCAATATATGAATAACGCTTTTTACCATAATGTAGCAAGTGTTTGGGTTAAACTGAACTGCCTGAAGTTGACTGGCAAGCGAGATTGTCAGCTGAAGTACGTAAGATGCAATTATCAATGCCACGATAAAATCAAATCGAAAAATTCCTGCTAAAAGACCAGCAAAAGTTTGCCGACGGCGAAGATTAATACACTGATTCTAAAAATCGTACCGATACCGTCAAATAAATTATGAAACTGCAGAAGTGCATCATGCCATAATATTCCGAATAATTTGCATATAGCATGACTTGGCATAGCCGAATTTAGGTTGTAAGTAGATCAGTGCATATATGTATATGGCAAGAGGTTGCAATTCTTTTATGTGCGCTTGCACTCCTTGCACTTACTAGTTTCTAGGCTTTTGAAGTTTTTAAAAGATTTGAAAAAGGTTTTTTTTTGTCAAATATACTAGATAAAGGCTCAATCAAAATACAAATAGTAAATTACATTTAACAAGTATAAACGAAAATAACTAAAACATTAATTAAGTCAAAATTTTGTTTTGCCTAGCGTCGGACCATTTCATTTGGGGGGGGGGGGCTGAATCTAAATCCGCCCCTGTAGTATAGCACCAAGGAATGAAATGAAAAAGACATTATGTAGGTATGTGAATTTGGAGAGATATTTTTGGTCAGACCCAGAGTAAGTCTCACAGGCCATAGCGTTGTTAGTAATTTGTTTTAAATTTATAACCATTTATTTTAAGCAGCATTACCTTAAGAAGAATATATCTCTATAAAAAGATTGATATTTAATACTTAATAAAAAAAGCAAATCAACTTGTCATTATTTGTAAGTAAGAGGTAATGTCAATCATGCCTTCAACCATTCCTTTTTCACTTGAACAAAGATATCTCAAAATTCTCACCTGAAAAACGAAACACGAGACCTTGTGAAGCCGTTATCTATTTTAATTTTTATGAAACGTTCAATTAAGCACTTACCTATAACTTTAATATTCATAGCGATTCAAAAATACTTTAGATAGGATATTATATGTTATAGTTTTAAGCATGATAACATTTTTTGATTTATCAATCGGTCAATTTACCAAGCAACATGGACCTCAGCTCTGTTTTACTCAAAATAAACTTTTTTTCAATCACAGTCTTTAGTTCTCACCCGCTCAGTTTAGAATAAGACTTCAACAAATTACGTTATAATTCACTTAACTTATGGAAGTATTTTTATTTTCATGATTATTTTGTTTTTCTTACAGATGAACCAGCTGTGTAAAGTTTGTGGAGAGCCAGCAGCTGGTTTTCATTTTGGCGCTTTTACATGTGAAGGATGTAAGGTATGTTCTACAAAATCTCTTTATTATTTTAACATAAATAAACTCTTTCCACGAAGCCCGTTTTAAGTCAAAAGGATAGTCGGTCCGGGTCAGCATTCTTCTTGTGTGAGAGAAATGATTGTGGAAGAGTTTTGTAAATGCCGTATGCTCCGTTAAGAAATTAAGCTTCCACAATTATTTCTCTCTAACATTTTTCCTGATTTCCTGCTCTTGCGATCATTTCTACGATTTATGACTGCTGCGTTTTCTGTTACCCTCAGGGTTCCACTCCAGTGCTTGCCAGCAGACTTTAATTATTGATATAAGCAATGTGTGTTAAATCCAATTCCATTTTAACCTATCTATTGCTAACACAGTCTGGATGTATGGACATGACTTTGGTGTTATTTTTGTTGATGTTTAGACCTACTTCTTCCGATGAAGATCAGACGGAAGTGACATCGGCATAAGCGAGCTTTTTTGGACGCTCACTGAGTGCCATAATTTGTAGCGCCTATGAGGAACAATATAGGTGACAGCAAACAACCTTGGCGCACACCTGACACAAACTGAAAAGAGTCAGAAAGTTCCCCATTACGTAATACGCTACTGTTGAAATCTTAGTTTTGAGCGTTGCTGAGGTTAATGATCCTGGGTGGTGCCTCTCTTCAGTTGAATGCATCCTAAATGCATAATTGCATGGTCGATGCTTTTAAAAGTGGCATGGTTGTCGACGATAGGATAATGTAGCTATGCTTCACAATAATTTTACTAATTCGCAATAATTCGAAAATTATTATTTTGATCAATAGGCGATCTGTCTGGACGAAAACCTAACGGATCCTTCCGGATAAGAGGCTCTATTTTTTGTACTGACTCCCGCATTGTCAAGACCTTCAACGGAATTATCAGTATCACGAAGTTTCTTCTACCCGAATTTCGAAAAATATAAGGCAGGCGATGTCTTCAGTGAAGCTTTCAGTATCTTATCAACGAAACAATCAGCGCCTGTTGTATTTTTTGACAAAACCTTTGTTATCGTATTTAATGAAGATAATCACGCGAACTGTCGCTGACGTCTTTCATCTGGAAGAGCTATATTCCGAAGTTTCCGGATGGACGTGAACGGTTGATAGTCTCCGAAAAATATTTGTCCAAAAAATATGCTGATCGTATGAAGGAGTTAACCAGCTCCCATTTTTGCTATTCATGGGTCAATCTTGTCTGATCTTGGTGCCTGCCATAAGCGTGTGAAGGTCTCTGAATTCTTCGGCTTTTTGAACTCAATGTAAATTTTCTTCTATAACTGATAATTGGCTTAAAACAGTGTTTTTCAAACATGCGACCCCTTTCCAAACAAAATTTCTTGCAACTCCCCATGACTATAATACAATAAAACTATGTCAGTGATTTGAAAGACTACTGTACTGCCCTCACGAGCGCATCAGCCGTATCCCAAAAAATTCATGTTCGTGAATATTATGGAATTGGATAACTTAAGAAATTGTTCTGCTAACACTCCGGGGCAGTGTATATTCGACATTAAAAAGCACTCGCGACTACGAGATTGGAGATGGACAAAATGTATCTCCATTTGTAGCAATTTTGCTAAGGCTATCACTGGTAACAAAAGCGGATTTGATGCGAAATTAAAATTAACTATGCCAAATGACTCATGGGCACACTGACTTCTTCATCGACTAGCACTAGCAGGTAAGGCTTTACCATCTGATTTAAATGATGGGCTGAAAGATGTTATTAACGTCGTAAAGCTTTGCAAATTCGACTGTTTTGAGTCATTGGTGAAGACATGGGTTCGCTTCATCGAATTCTTTTTTATATCACTGAAGTCAAGTAGCTATCCAAGGGTAAAGTACTATGACGAGTTTTGAAACTGAAATTGATGAATTGTTGATTCTTCTACAAAATGCTAAATCTGATTATGCGAATTATTTTTGTGACTCTGTAAGTCTATTAAAATTACAATTTCTCGCAGATTTTGTTAATCACCTAAATACTTTAAGTAAAAATATTTAAGAAAGAGTAGGAAACATTCCAATGGCTATAGATAATAACAAAGGATTCCTCGCCAGACTTCGTATATAGCCAGCGTCTTTACATGACGAAAGAAGAAATCGCAACAGACCCATCGGCGATAGTAGGTTCACACGTTCCTTGTATGATAAAGGGATTGCATAATTTGGAAAAGAATCTATCAAGACATTTTCCAGAACTGGTCTCTAAAACTGAAACACAAAGAAGATAGGAAATCTTTAAGATTTGACTGCTGACAGAATGCTGGACACTGAATTTAACTTGCAAAAATTTTATGTCTTCTGGATGAAGAGAAAATAAGAATACTCAGATTTGGCAAGAAGAGCTTTGAAATTATTAATACCGTTCCCCACTTCCTACCTATGTGAGGTCTCGTTCCCAACAAAGGTGAAAATAAAAACTTAAAGAAGAAACAGGCTCCAATTAGAAAATTATTGGATTGCTTGCGTATCTGAAATAAATATCAATTAGATATTAAAAAATAAGAAAACACACTCCACTCATTTAAATTGTTTTAATTTTACGGTAGTACAGGACCATAAAGCTTTATTTTACTTAATTTTACACATCGTCCGCGACCGCCCTGGGGGTCGCAACCCACACTGAGCACTAACTTAAAATATAGGCCAAATAAAAACTCTTTAAAACTTTGTTTTTGGTTCCAGCGATAATAGTTCGCAAAATACTCTTCGTCTGCTCCTTTGACATGAAATGGGCGCTAAGTTGGAAAATTTCTTGCACTAGATCAAGTTTTACTTAAATAAAAAAAAAGTTGCATAAAAAAAAAATTTCACTTAATGTAATTTTAATTACAAAACACTGCCTGCATCTTCATTTGGTTGAAATTCAATTCCGCCTTAACAAATAAAAAACTTAATAGTGCAGAAATCTTCACTTTGCCACAGCGAGGCGTCCTCTACATTTATTATTTGTGGCCAATTGTTAATTGTTACATTAACCTTCCGCACTTAAATCGTGTGGACTTATATTTTCTCTCTACAACATCCATAAAACTCTGATTGCTATTTAAAAGCTTTTGTTGTTAACACTAATTACAGTTATTACCAGTTTTCATTTTTATTAAATGCATTTTAATCAAAGCTTATGGAAGTTTTATTATGTACGAAAACCTACACATGACTAGAGATAGAGTGATGTCAGTTTGCCAGCTTAAGTGTAGAGTTTAAATGCTTTGCTTGTTTCCGAGACTATAGAAAATTAATGAGCTCACCAAAAAAAAAAAAAAAATTAAGCAAATCGTAGGAAATATTCAGTTTTCGGTAGAATTCAATAAAATAATAAATGCTTGAGTGTTGACCTTGAAATTATGATTTTTCTTTTGTAACTAAATATAAACAGTAGCTGTTTTTAATTATTTTTGACACTTTATTGATGTTTAGACAACCAAATACAACTTTATAATTATAAGCCGTTTATATTAAGGCTGACGTTAGCCTGTTAATTTTTTTTTTTTGCTATTAATTTAAATATGCCGAAAGCAAGTTTTTTTTTTTTCAAAAATATACATAAATTAATATGCTGTTTTTCAATTATAAGGAAATATTAATCGAAGTAGATATAGCATTTTCAAAAAAATTGTTTACAGAAACTAAGTATGTACAATAGTGTTTAGGGTAATTCAAATTATGGATTTCTAATTATCAAGCAACATCTAATAAATCCAAAAAAAAAATTTACCCTGGGCTTCCTCAATGTCCTTAAAATTCAAAATTTGTTATGAAGACTAAAAATTTTGCATAAGACATTTTCGAAAAACTTCAATGCATGATATTCGCATAACCAAAAAGAAGAACTTTACTTAACAAGAATAATGGTTTAATACTATTTTAAGGATTTCATAAGGCCATATACAAAACTGACACAAATAGTTCTATCATATGCTGACTTCCCGCCCAATATCTAGAATTTTTATTAAAAAATTGTAAGAACGCTATTGATATTCCGAGTCAAAAGGTTTATTTCCGATAAGAATCTTCTGAATAAAAATTTGCATAAGACTTTTTCTTATAGAGCTTTGATGGAAGGATTCAGATAAGATGCATGCAACGGTCAGGGGTTCAAGTCCAGCTACAACCTTAACCAGAAACTGGTCTGATGAGGCTATGTATATATCTACATGAATATGTATATGTGTGGTAATAGCCGAAATCATATCACCGATTACCAGGATTAATGGTTTCATTTGTTATCTTTGTCATGTTTGTTGTAAAAAGCATTGATCAACTTGTAAGAACTTACAGTATTAATGGTCTTTGCTAACGTACTGAAAAAGTTCAACGAAACATTGTTTATGTACTTCGCAGAGCTTTATGTTCAGTACTTGTAGTGCAGAAACAACAAAAAAATTAAAAGCGCAAAATGCATTAATTGTTAGAGAATAACTCCAACAATTGTAAAGGAACAAAAAATGGGCAACTTGCTGCTTATACTAGTTTCAATAACCGCTACGTCATATCATCAATAAGCTTTGTTAGCCAATCCTTAAGAGTCTGCAAAAACACATTCCCGCATTGGCCAGCTGAGAATCATAGCAAAAATTAAATACATTTTTATTTAAGTGAAAAAATTAATTTTATTTGTTTTTTAGTTGACTGATGATATTAATTAATTAAACATAATTTGATGGAATTTTACAGTCATTAATTAACAATATCGGTCCACTTAAAACAAATAAAGTTTCTAAGCCGGACAAATCATCCATGTAAAAATAAGTGGTGAAAAGCCACATATATACGAAGAAGCTCATCATAGCAATCCTTTGAACCGATGGTTCAACAAAGCTATGGCAAACAAGAAATGACAATAAGAAATGGCAGGTGGCGCATTGTGTACGAAGTGTAATACATAAAAACTACACTTTGTACAGCTCATGGAGAGAACCCTTCATGGAGAGAACCCCTCATGGAGAGAACCCCTCATGGAAAGAACGCCTCATGGCTCAAGTGTTGAGATCGGCTGTCCAAATAAAATTCTTGGAATGGCCGGGGTTAAAATCCTTGTACAAATTAACCAAAACCTGCTCTGGTGAGGCTATGTATACATGTATATGAATATGTATATATGTGGTAATAGCCGAAACATATGTCACCAATTACCAGTTTAAATTGTTACATTTGTTGTCTCTGTCATGTTAAAGAAGCATTAACCGATTTGTGAAATTTCATTTAAAAATTATATTAATGACACACATTAATGTCACTGCTGTTTCGGACATATTTCTTTGTTCTGAAAATTTAGAATGGCTTGCGGATTCATCACTTGATTCAGTGCCCACGGAAATCGGAACAGCGTTCTCTTCAAAGCCTATTTTTTGCGATTATGATCCCAAGTATGAATTCATTGCCTTGACCAATCTCTAATCTTTAAGCATTTAACTACGAGCTGACATGATATACTTATGATAACAAACTTTTAAGTTTTAAAAAAATTAATATCATTTGAATTGAACACGGTACACCAGTGTAAAAATATACTGACGCTGCATTAAAAATAATAAGACAAAAAGTTTTAGTGGATTATTGACACAAAATTTGCTACTGTTGAAACTGCGCACTTGCTTTTTTTTACCTTTTTGAACACATTTTGGAAAACCGAAACTATAGAAGATAGGACAAAAAATATCCGTATCAGTTTTGTTTAGCAAGGATCTTTATAAGAAAAATCAAATTTTTTTACACTTTTCGTTTCATTTAAAAAACTTTTTTCAAAATATCTTTAACATAACATCATTTTTTATTATTATTTTATTTAATCGATCCTTCGAATATATCTGCTTTCTAATCCAAATTTTTGAAAAAACTTTGGAAAATATCAGACAATTCATAAAAAATCCATGTTTCTCAAGGATATGGCGGGAATTTCGTTATGAAAGCAGATACATTCTAAGGATTGATTCAAAAATAACCTATAAGAAATTAAAAAAAGCAGAAGATATTATAACAAAAATATATATTTTGCGAAACATTTTTATGAAACAGAAAATTTATTTTTAAACAAATTAATTCAAAGTTTTTTATTTTATATCATAACACTTAAGCATTTTTAATCAAAAAATTTCCATATTTTTTTATTATATTCCTCATAGTTTCTGAGATATTTCATTTCAAAAAATGTTCAAAAAGTAAATAAAAATCAAAGTGTGTGGTTTCTCAAAGAATGACCAACATACTATATCCATAATATGCATATTAAGTTTTCAAAAATGTCTGCCTTTGAAAGGCAGCGGGGGAATCATCTGCCTTCTGTAAATTTTATTTTTTTATATGTAAAGTAACTATTCAACAAAGCGGCAGACGCTATAAAATGATTTAGTAGGGGAAGGTGGGGACCCTTCGTACGGTTTCCACATTTTATTTTTTTATTTTTTCATGAATCAATCACCTGACAGCTTAAATTTATAGTTTAACTATCTGGGATTCATACAAAAAAAAAAAAAAAACAGATGAGTTCATCTGATGTTTCAACCATAATTATGATTTAAACTAAATCTGGAATATGTGCGAATCTGCCCCAACAACGGGGCACCTATGTACAGTGTAGGGGGTACCTTCCTGAACTACCTACGTTGTGGGGTAGTTCAGGAAGATTCATTTCAACATATAAACAGTATGAATATCTTCAACATTAGGGTAAATAAATTTCCACGAAAAGCTTGGCTTCTTTCTTAGATAAGATACTTTAAATTCAGTCTGTGACCGTCAACTTTTCGTAAATAGTAAATAATACTTTTTTCTTAGAGAACCTCACTAAAAAGAAAGAGGTATTAAAATATATAGAAATTGAAATTAGCACACTAACACACTAAATCGTACCAACCTACAAGCGTTCAAACGTGTCCCATCTAGTTCTGTCCGAAAGTACCCCACTAACTAAATATCAACAAAATATATCCACATTTAATATTAATAGGAAAACGTCATAAATTAAGTACTCGTACTGAAAACGTATCTTAAGTATATTTTGCTACTTACTGATAGAATACTCTACACGAAAACTTGTTTTATCTACGGTAACAATAGACAAAAGCATTGATCAAAAAATTACTTTCCGAGCGCGAAAACACGTTCGTGCCTGTCACTTCACTCTCACCGGTGCGAATGGCGTGATACTACGTTGACGTAAAGTTAGTACCTCGACTAACGCACACATACAAAAGCAAGACTGTACGTTGTTTCGTTAAAGTTTTATTTTGACTGTATGATTGTGCCCCGCGTACGAAGGGTAACGATCTTCCCCTACTTAGTTTTTTTAACATGCTTGTAATAATCATTTTTTAATATACGAAAACACAGACGCGATCAAATTGTTTATCGTACCTTTTTTCACAATTTCAGAGCACTCTGAAAGGGAACAAAAAAAATTACTATCCAAAACAAAAAAGCCCTCAATTTTAGTGCGATTATTTTGTTGTTGTTTTTGGCTTCAGCACAACATTACTGTTGGATTACTTTTAAAAGCCTATGTTGCTCTTATAAACTGCATTTTGTATGCAGTTAGGGACTTAAAGCCAAACATCTTCTTCCTAACAGAAGGTACTTCTCAAGTATCGCACTTTCATTAACCTTAATGAATTGAGGCAGCGCCATAGTGCAATATTTTCTTAATACATTTCCAAGAAGCTTATTCATATATAACAGACCTCTTAATACATAGCAGTTGACAAATCTAATCAAAAATACCACTGTAATACGCTCCACAGTAGTGAAGTGAAAATTGAAATAAAAATCAAGGTTTTATCATAAGTTGTTGCAGTAAAAGCTCTCAATTCAATTACTAAGAACTATGATAATTATAGCAATATTTTAGTGGTCCATAATAGACGCTGACTTGACTGCACTCATTAAATGATCGTTAAATGGGATCTTAAAATACTATAAAAAAGTATAAGACCTTATCTACGCTTTAATTTTCAAAATGCGCGCAACTAATTCTTCATTTTATTGTATTTTTTTCGCTAAAGATGAGTGCCTTACGAAATTTTTTTCTAACACAAAAGCAACTTTGTTTCATTTGTGATATTTGTTGATATTTTAAATAATATATTGTAGATTAAAAAATGTTTATGCCAAGTCATAGCGTTGCCTTACAGCGCCTTCATTATCTTCAGCATCAATGATATCAGCTACCTTGCTGCTGTATTGCGTGCGGTGGGCTCATTGATTGTGGTCGATTTTTGAAGCGTTATTAATGTTTATTGATCAGTTCAGTATTTCAGTTAGTAAAAAAATACTCCTTATGCATGTAAAACTAGCTTACAAAGCAAGGCACAAAAGTATCATGTTAGTAAATGTAAAGAAAATACTGCTTTCTATATGCTTCATTCAAAGATGAGGAAAAACTATTATTAGCAAATTGCACTTATTTTATGATATATATTTGGATTACCTTACAAACGTGCTTACAACGTAACACAACTAGTAAGGTGTGTAAGTTAAAAATCCGCTCAAAGCCAAAACCTGTCTTAAGTCATGCAAATCAAAGGTTGGCTTACACTACCAGTGCTCCTACAGCTTTATGCAGCACTGACATCTCTTTTTTATAACAAAAGTAAGCTCTTGCTGATACATTCTCTTGGCATAGCTTACAAAGTTATCTGTTTGTTTTCAAACTATCTTTTTTCTTGTTCATTCTGTTTGCTACTATTTATAATTTTTTGTATGTTGTTGTTACTATTACTGTTGTTGTTTTTGTTAAGCTTGGTCTTCTTGCATTTTGCTTACTCATCTAATACGCATGTAATATCTTTATGATTGACTGTATATAAATTTTATGAATGATCCCTTTTCTCAATATAAACAATATGATATGTTTTTTATTGTTACTGCTTTTATTGTTGTTATTATTGTTATTATTACACACATTATTGTTATTTCACATTATTGTATTCTTACGTTTGCTGATTTATACGATACTAGCTGTTGCCGCGGCATTTCCCGCTCACTTGCCGTTGTATTTACAATCTCACTTAAATTTTAAGCATTCCTTACTGCAGCCAATTGGGTCCATGCAGCAAATTTCACAAATTGGTATATATACCAATAATGGCAACTTGAATGTTGATGTTGTATGGGAGGAGCTACGCCCCAATATATAATGCTGTTCACATTTTCCGAGTAGCTTGGCACAATCCATATATCAAGTTTCACAACTGCAGTTGTAATAGATGTCAATATATAGCGTTTTAAGTGTTTTTGTAGTAAGAAAGGTTCCACGCCCCGTTGTCTAATCGCGTTCATGTTTCATCAGGTTTTTGCAATATACGCCTTTGTTCCAAATTTTAAAACACTTGCTACCATAAGTTACCAGAAACAGCGTCTTAATTTTTGTTTTTTACCGCATGGAAGGTGCAATGCTCCGTCGTCCAATCCCGATTCTTGAGCTACTTAGTATACACCATATGCATTCTAACATGAAATTTCAAGGTTCTTGCTATCAAAAGTGCGAATATAAAGCGCTTTAAGTATTTTTATCTTATAAAAAGTGACACGCCCCCTTGCATATTCCCGTCTTTGTTTCATGAGATTCTTAGCATTACCCATAAACATCCTAACTCCAAATTTAGAAACTATTGCTATCATAGGAGTGTTTTTGTTGCATGGAAGGTGTCACGCCCTCTTATCTTATCCCGTCCATATTTTGCGAGGTGTGTGGCATTGACCATTTGCATCCTATTACTAAATTTTATGTCACTAGCTGTCATAGTTACGAAGATATAGTGTTTGAAGTATTTTTGTTGCATGGGAGGTGCCACGCCCCTTATTTTTATCAAAATAAAATAAAGCCTGGTTCTGGTTCTCAGCTACTTAGCTTTTTTGGAATAAATCCGTAAAAATTGGTAATTTATGTACATCTAATAAAGTGACAGAAACCAAGTCATTTCTATCAGAAAAAAAGTGCAATCATGAAATCATATCAAAAAGTTATTTGATTTTTAGCAGCAACATTACTGCAATAACTTTGTTGTGACAGTATAGCAGTCTGACTTAAAGTATTTTTTCCTCTTCACTTTACACCCACCTTTGCTGCATTTAGGATATGCAAATCAAGCATTATATCACTATTTTTTGGTAATAAGCTTAACAAAATTCATTTTTTTCTGGATGTGGCCGAGTGTGTCGAATTAGTGTTTTCTGGAAAGTATGTCTTGACGACAAAACATTACTTTGTTAGATACACGAGTCGTCAGACTTGCAAAGATTTCTTATACAATCGTCATCAGAATTTTCTGATGACGATCCGATGACGATTGTATAAGAGCCATCACAGTATTGCTGCTTCATTAATATTCTCGAGGTTTTCACAAAATTTATCCCACGACTTTTCTTTTGCTACTTTATAGTGTTTTCAGGGTAATGAACCTAACTCTATATTTCCTCCAAAAAATATCAGCTCCAGCATATTTGGCCTAATTAAATAGCCATCTCGCGTTACCTTCAATTTTCTTGTTTTTATGTTAAATTTGACGGCAGAGTTAATCTCTGAAACTTTTGCCAGCTGAAATGACAGTCCCTAGAAAGAGCTAAGTAGGCAGCTATAATTTTAGTTAATTTATTCCAAATAGGAATTTTTAAAAGGTACGGTAGTTTTTGCAAAATCAAAATAATTTTGAAATGATCCGACTATGGAAATTCTGTTGAAATAAAATGGATTCGAATTTTTAGACACTTCCTTTCTGTTCTTATTGTAAAAAGTTGGATCAATTTACAGGCTATACATACAAGTTAATAGTTGTGATTAGAATAAGCTTTTATTTACGTCACCGCATCCTTATTGAGTGTGTTAGACGGAGGCGTCATCACCGATACGAGAACGATACGACAGTTCGAAAATTATCGGATCGTGCTTGTAGTGGCGCCAAGCTTATCGTTTCGTACGCGTTCTCGTACGAGATATTTTTGACCTGTATAATTCTCGTCTCGTTGTCGCCGATATTTCTCGCTTATTCTTGTTCACATTTTTATATATCTAACACTGGCTGGACCAGCGGCTTTTCCGCGCACAGTCTGTTGTACAACGCCATCTACCTTTCAGGCAGTCCTTACTGCAGGCAATTGGGTTTATGTACGAAATTTCACAACTTGGTATAAGTTTCCAAAATAGCAATGCAAGGGTTTTTGTTAAGTGGGAGGAGCTATGTCCCATTATCCAACCCTCTTCACATTTAGTGTGTTGTTTGGTACAAACAATTTACATTTACGTACCAGGTTTCACAACCGTAGCTGCAATAGATGCCAAGATAAATGCGCTTTAAGCGCCACGCCCCTTTGTCTAATCCCGTCCAGATTTTTTGAGGTACTAAACATAGACAATAAACATTCTAGGATCGAATTTTCAAGCGCCTGCTACCATAGGTGCCAAGATATTACGTTTTAATTGTTTTTCTATTATAGAAGTACCGCCGAGAACGAGATATCGGCCAGATTTTTCTGGTTCTCGTCCTCGGTCAAACGATAAATAATTTTTTTGATATCGTCTCGTTGTTGTTATCGTTCTTGGTCCCAATAACGAAATCGATAACGATACTTATCGGTTCTCGGTGGAGTACTGTTCATACCCCACGCACTTGGATGCAGTATAGTTGTTATTGGTAATTTTTTCTTTAAAATATCACCACATTTTATCTCAAATAGTTTTCAAAAGTATCGAAAAATCCATAAGTGTCAAAAATAATCAAAAAGTATCATTTAATATTAAATAATCGATGTGACTTCAAAGCACTTAAAGTTAATTCAACACGAAAACTATGGAATAGTATCAAAAACAACATAAGATAAATCTTAAATGGTGTCAAAAAGTATCAAAAACTTAAGAGAGTTTCATAATCGATAAAATTCTATAGAGGTCCATGATATGAATAGAAAAAGTAGATAAGTATCAAAATGTATTGATACTCGATTAAGGACAAAAAGTATCAAAAAACTTTTAAAAATTTAAGTGTAACTTACGAGAAAAATTCGATATCTTAAAATTCCCTGCTATCGAGATAAGCAAAATATTGAAATTGAGGTTGCCAAATAATTTTGGAACAGAGGTCTGACAGCCAAGATATCAATGATTTTCTCAGAAGCACAGCTTTTCAAATTTAATTTCTTTTACCTAAATTTAACAATAGCAAAAAATCTAAAATACCTTTTAAGACAATTAATTTAAAGTTTTTAGTATCTCATCAAAAATTCATTTGCATTGCATAGCAACTAAATTCAACTCTCGTTGTTTCTAATTTCAGTCTTTTTTCGGACGCACCTATAACAACATCTCCGCCATCGCCGGCTGCAAAAACAATGGCGACTGTGTGATCAATAAGAAAAACCGTACTGCCTGCAAAGCCTGCCGACTACGCAAATGTCTATTAGTTGGTATGTCAAAAAGTGGATCCCGTTATGGACGTCGCTCAAATTGGTTTAAAATACACTGTCTGCTGCAGGAACAACAACAGGGGACCGGACCTGGTGGTGGTGGTGGTGGAGGAGGTAACAACAACTTTGAGCAACTTGCACGCTTACATCAAATGCAAGCGCGGCAGACGTATCAAGATAAAACTAACCCTTGCATTAAATCAGCGAGTATGTCACCAACGTTAAGTCTAGCTGCAGCCGGTCTAAGTCAGCAACAACAACAGCAAGCAACAGCGTCGGCGGCACTACAACATCAGCAGCAGCAACAACAGCAACAGCAACGTTTGCCGAATTATCTAACAGCGGCGAAGTTTTTAAATGGCGTAATTGCGGCGAACTGCAATGAAACAAAGTCAGCAGAATCACGACTCAGAGTTACGCCCAGTGACTCGGGTGCATCATCCGCGGGTGATGCGCCTGATGATTGCAATAGTCTTACCAGTCATTGGCGTAGCAGCAGCAGCGGCAAAAAACTCATCGAAGGCGATACCATAGCGGCAGTGGGTCGAGTTAGTGAAAGCGAAGCTACTTTTCGTGATTGTGACAATGCTAATGCTGAAGAGCAAGAGTCACGCCGGCAACAGTTATTACAAATATTTCGTAGTCATTCGGAGCCATTAAAGAGTCCTTTTGCTGCATTTGTCATAAGTAATTTTCCACCGCCAAATCTGACTATAACGCCGCCATTACATTTTTTGCCTGCTCAAACGCTGCAAAATACTGAAATTCGAACTGTCAGCGAAGATAATGTAAGATCATCTTCAGCACAGGAGCAGCACGAACCTATAGATCTCTCGCTGAAAGCATCACGTGAGACAACGATTTGTCGGCGACGTAGTCAAACACCACCATCGCCGTCGGAGTGTGAAGATAGTGGCGGGCGTAGCTCTGTATTGAATAACTTAGATGTGATACCAAAACCGACACCGCTAGATCTGACGTTAGTGCATTCGCAGACGCTGACGGGTTAACGAAATTTATTTATTGTTTTCTTATCTATTTCGATAATGGCTTATATTTTTTTTACATAAATTGCAAAAACTAGAGGCTGTAGCGCAAAAGTTGTCATACCAACTTTTTGTTTTAAAACTGAAAATTTCTTACCCAAAATAAGGTCCTCATGCCGTAAATTTTTCGAATAAAAAACTTGCGTGAAGCGAAAATTTGATTTAAAAATTTCCAAAATCTGGAATAAACTCCTGTACATAGCAGTATCAGCAAAGAATTCCCTTTGTGCCATAAATGTTCCCAGTAAGAAATTAACACAACCTTGCCACATGACATTGAAAGATTTTTAAGGAGAAATTTTAAAAATAAAATCAATGAAACTAAGTAGTACGCAAAGGACAGTCTTTAAGTATATGTGTGTCACATTCTAAATTGTAGTTAATGTCAATTTTAAAACAAATAGTGAAATTCATAATATAATGAAAATATCGAAAATGAAGTAAAAGTAATTTTTAAGAAAAGGATATGAAAAAATTGGTGCCAGCAACTGTACAAATTTAGTAAAATCTTATTATAAAATATTTAAGGAAATAAGTTTTGCTTGTAATTAGGCTCAATTTACTCTATTAGCAAAAAAGTACATAAATACTTACTAGAAATTATGCAAAAAGTTATAAAGTCCCTTCGTTTTCTAAGTTTGTTTTTGTTTGAACTATTTATAATTTATTTATTTGTATAATATAAGAATTTTTTAATAAATTTTTACAAAAATAAAACAATTTTATAAAAAAAAAAGTTAAACAGCTTTTAATTAGAAGACTTAGATTCGCTTCTTTCAAGTTTTGGGAACTGGGAAGTTTATTTTAATTGATTAATTGATCTGTCATATTAAAATTATGTATTTAAATATCGAATTTCTTAAAATTATCAATAATCATATCAGTAAGCTAAGTTACGTTAAAACTGCTATTAAGGCACGATCCTATATCGTTTCCTCGTGGGTGAAGTTAATTTCTCGGATGACATTTTCTCTTAATTCCCTTGTCATATTGAGTTTGATGCTGCTGGTTTCACAAAAACGCATTATTTGTTTGTCACAGAACTTGTGGCAAAAAATACACGATTTGCGAGGTATCGATTTTTAGTAGAAGTATGCCACCTCCCAAACCAATGAATATAGATTTAGTTTCTCTTGAGTATCATAAAAGATATTTTTTCAAAAAAATTTAGTAAGGAGAAACTTTAACACAATGACAGTTCATGTATGAAAAGTGGCTCTAAGAGAATCATATGCATGTAAAAATGTTCATTTACATGGGAGGCTCCACGCCCACATTTTCGATTTTGCTCTATTTTGGTTAGTTTAGAATAATAAAAGTCTCTCATGCATACGTTGCTTTGTTTAAACGTTCAAAACTTTAGCGCTTGTTAAAAATTGCCACATCTACTCGTTCAATTTCATCTATTCTATCGTAACGAAAGATAACTGAAGTGAAAGTCCCCTTTTCAAATTTCATTAAAATTACTTTTATAGTTTAGAACCACTCTCCCTATAAAAGATCACGTAATCTTATTCAAATTTACAGCTTCTAGCTGCTAGAATCAGGTATGTGCCTAAATTTATAACACTGAAAGTTGGTAAAATATTCCTCTTATGTATGCTACATTTTATATGAGTGTTCTAATGTCCTTAAAACTACACATATAGCAATCTCTGATGCATCAACACTACTGCAAGCGTCAAATCTGTTTTTCAATTGAAAACATCATCGCAATATTTGACATATTTGAAAAAGAAAATCTGTTTTACCATCCTAATAAAATGACTGATGTCGGACGGACTAAATCATCCACTGAAAATAATCTTACTGTACATGCGACATCAGCCGACAGTATTAGATTATATGTTTTATACCTAGTTACATCGTCGGACTACTGTTAATTTTTTGATAGAGCGTTTTGACTTTAAGCAATTGTTGATAATGAAACCTTATCCAAAATTAATAAAATGATTTGGGGGTGAGTCATTACTTTGTCTAAAATTGGTACAGGTTTCGCCGAACAGAAGAATTATCGCGTTGCTAAATATTTTCAGAAATTGCAAAATACTGTTTAAGTCTCTGAATGGATCACGTTAACTATTTCAACTTATTCACAAAAAAATAAATACTAAATGATCTTTCGCAGGGACAAACTGGAGATGTTTTTGTTTAATGTACATATGCCTTTTTGTTATTAAATTCATTAATGCAGCAGTTTCCGTGCTACGACCTTTCCTTGGCTTTTTTCTGGTTTCAAAATTTATTTTATTTGCATATGAAGCGCGAGAGAACCGTGAACTATGTGACACAAGACAATGACAAATACCAGACTGACATTAGTTTTATTTTGATTAGTTCCACTCAAGAACGGTATGCAAACCACTAAAAAAAAACACTTGACTTCGTTCAAATAGGTCATAAAAAGAGTTTAAATTTCGTACTTAAATTGTTGAGTACAAACTTTATTTAATGAAATACGTGCCCTTTTGAAAATCCACACACACATATGGTTAAAAAATATAAACATTCGCCTTTTTGCAGGAAAGCCTTCACATTGCTATCAAAAAAGTATGATATCTATTGCTATTTTGAAGTGCCTGATATTTAATTAAGTATTTGAAGTTTAATAAAATGAACACAATTCCATCAAAAAACTTAAAACGACTGACCATGAATATGTGCCGTTCTAGTCGCCCACACCTCAGTTGTATTGAGAATCTTGTAGGAACTAAACCAAGGACTTTGGTTTAACCCGCAAATTGTTCCAACATATTTCAACTCGAACTTCAGTAATGGGTATCTTATGTTCAGATATCTCTTTCTAGTAAGTAATAGTCACTTATATCTGAGAATAAAACTTAAGTTGTGCTATTAGTCAATGTTTTTCAAAAATGTAAACCAACTCAACATAATACCCCCACACCAATTTGGTTTCCGCAAAAAACATGAAACTATAGAGCAACTTCACAGGAGAGTGGCACAAATTAGAAAGACATATGAAGAGAAAAAGTACTGCTCAGCAGTGATTCTTGATGTAGCCCAAGCTTTTGACAAGGCTTGGCAAGATGGACTTCTATACAAGATAAAGAAATTACTCCCTAAAAATTAAATGCTTTACTAGGGTCCTACCTTACAGGACGAAAGCTTAGGGTAAGATGCAAAGATTACATTTCAGATGATATAGAAAATTTAGGAGGCGCACCACAAGGTAGTGTTTTTAGCCCAATGCTTTACCTAATTGATACTTCTGACTTTCCAGCAAATAACTCTGTGCTTACATCTATTTTTGCTTATGACACTGAAATTTTGTCTGGTCACGCAGACCATCAAAGTGCGTCACATACCCTTGATGAACATATGTGTCTAGTTGAAGAATGACTTTTAAACTGGCGAATAAATGTAAGCGAGCAAAAAAGTACACATTTAACTTTTACACTACATAAAAAGACTTGCCCCACAGTTTACTTAAATAACATCGCAATACGTCAGAGCGCTGAAGTTAAATACTTAGGCATGCACCTCGACAGACGCCCTACTTGGAAAGCTCACATCGAATAGAAAAAAATTCAAACGAAGTTGAAAGCGTCACCATTAATTGGCTTCTGCATAAACATTCAAAATTCAGCCACGCATATAAGGTTCTCTTGTACAAAGCTATTATCAAACCTATATGGTCATGTGGAATCCAGCTGTGGGGCAATGCAAGCTTATCGAATATAGAAATATTGCAAAGGTCTTAGTCAAAAATACTTCGAACTATTTCTAGCGCACCATGGTATGCCATGAATATAAACATATACCAAGATCTTGGTATACCTTTTGTTAAGCAGATCCAGGAAAACATACAGCGATCGTCTCAACAAAAACTACACCAACATCCAAACATGCTACCTAGGAACCTACTCCTAAAATCGAATACGTCTCGACCGAAGAGACAAGAGGCCACCCCTGTAGCCATTTTGTGTGCGCATAATGGGTACTCCATTTACAACTCAACACAGAAATTGAAAAAACAACATTTCTAAGCTATGGCTTGGAAAAATCCATCGTTTTATTAGTTTCTTAAGATGTGTATGGTTATTGTTAGTATCCAAGCGAGTTGGTTTACTTGCCCAAGTAAACCAACAACAAGTTTAAAACTAGTAAAGGTGTTATCTTCGGCCAGGCCGTAACTCACATACCCTACACTGCATTCAAAGTACTTTTTAAATAAATGTTAAAAAGATGTTAAAGAGGTTGAATAAGATTTAGATTTTTTATTGAGACAGAAAATAATGTAAAAATGTTGGTAAGTGTTGGAAAAAACTGAAAATGTTGAAAAAATATGAAAACCATAGAAGAAAGTTGAAAGAAATTGAAATAGTCGAATAATATGAAAAATGCTGAAAAATTGATGAAAAATTCGAAAGAATAAAGAAAATGTCGAATAAAATTGAGGGGGAAAGGTAAAAGATTGAAAATCTCAAAAGAATATGGGTAATGTTGAAAAAAAAAATAAGAAATGAAAAACACGAAATATGCCACGCCCACTCCTCCAATTCCGCCCAATTTTGGTTCAATAAACAAACCAAATTTTAGCACAATAGCTTGTATAGTTTGCGATATGTGCCGTAATTATTCCTAAAATTTAGGGCGGTGACACATCCATTGATGCAATCCAGTCCGATTTTGATCCAGAAATAGCTTTTTATAAACAAACCTCTTGCATCAAATTTCAGTATGATTGCTCATATATTTCGATAGTTATGCCACTTAAGGTATTTTAATTGTATGGGAGGTGCCACGCCCACTGTTGCTACAGACAGACAGACAGACAGACGGACAGACAGATAGACAGACAGACAGACGGACACAGCTATATCGACTCAGGTGGTGACGCTGATCAAGAATATATAAACTTTTCCACACCTGCCACGCCCCCTTATATGCATTACAAACGGAATGACAAAGTGAATATACCCTCTGTGTAGGGTATAAAAAAGAATGTTGCAAGGCAACTATGATATTCGGGCTATTATAATACGACTAGCGTTTTTCGTATCAAAAGAGAGTAAATTCAGTTACATTGAAACAAAAATCCTATTAAGTTATTATCCTTATCTACTTTCTCTCTTTTAAAGGCTCTGCAACGAGTTATTGGTTCCTTAATCAGTCACTTTTTTCCTGCAAAATTACTCTCACAAACTCTCAAGTCCATAGAAGCGTATTTTCTTTCAGTAGTAATCACTTACTAAAAAAGACTTTTAATTTTGAGTAGTACAGTAGAAGCAATCCTGGAAATTTTAATTATTCAGGCTTTGTCCGAAGATATCATTAGTTAACCTTGTTGGGACACATAATCACGCACAAGTATGCAAAAATAAGTACTGCTCAAGAAAACGCTCGTCCCCACTATGGTTGCCCCTACACATATATCATAGTCTTTATTAGTAATTTGTCAAAATCGTAAATTTTGGAGATGTATAGTATCTTAGTTAAAATTAATTTCTCAATGAATTATAGCGATATTGTGGTTAAAGTCAAATTTATAAAAATAAAATTATTTCGAATATGAACATCTAGGTTGAGGCATTTGAAAGATATCCTATATTAAGTTTCTAAATTGCTGACGGATGTTGCTGATGGATACGATAACACTTTCTATCCAAGAGCCATGCAATATTACTTTTTAAACGTCTTAAATACTTGCATTTGCTCTATATGTACTATACCTAAAGTAACATACGAAAATTGGTTTATTTACTTCAGAAACTCCTTATTTTTGCGACACATCATTTTTTGTTCCAAATACTTTACATAACTCAACATTGTTCGACACGTATCGATATTTTCGGAAAAGTTTGATTTTGTTCGACTTTTTATCATATTCGATCTAAATCAATATTTTTCGGTTTTTTGACATTTTCTAACTTCTATTGATATTATTCGTGAACTATCGAGTTACAGACTCAACATTTGTAAACTCCTTTAAAATATCTATCTCAGTGACTGAATCGAGACATGAAACATACTTTTTAAAGGCCTAATGTACTTTTTTGTCTTGAACATCCCATTTTACTAAAATGAACGAAAAAATTACAATAAAAAAAATGATTCTCACTTTTGCCATCTCAAAAACCCTAGCAAAATGATATTTATTACACATTAAATATCAAAATCTACACACTGCGATTAGGTTGATATTTTTATTTACAAAGAAAATTAAATGATAATTACATGTACCGCAAATGTACTGAAAATTCGCCAAATGTACTAAAAATACGCCAAATGTATCGAAGGTACTGAAAATTGCTAGAATAAACTGACGACGATTTTTTCAGGACGCAAGTGCACCGAAAAAAGTACAAATGCACCGAAAATCACTGATCACTGATCCATCTATATATTAAAAATTTTTCGAGTTTGTTACAATTTTAGGAAATTTTTAACTTTTTTCTGCTTTGTCAATATTTTTCTTGACATAGCGACTTATTTGACACTCTGTACTAACATAACGAAGCATCATTTAATGACTATCGATTATTCGGATGTTTCTTTTGTTCAGAGTTCGTATATCATTCAATTTTTATTTTAAGATTTTTTATTGGTACTTCTCACTATTGCCGCTTTGAAACATTTATTGGAAGCTAAACTCTCATGTGTTTCAAAACAATGATTTTTCTAGACCTCTATGCAAATATTTTTCGAAATACCTGATACACTCGACATAAAATAAACTATATTTTGTTATCATTACTACATTTCTACAAATAAAGCAGAAGGTTGAAGAAGAAATAATTTTTTGCATTTAAAATCAATAAAGATGATAGAAGATATCTAATGAAAATTATAACAAAGTGCTGCCGTTCGCACCTGATGCAAGTGAGACAGAAAATAAAAATAAATATCAATTCACTTGTTTTTTTAAGAGAAAAAATTCAATGTTTAAATGCATGAGCTGTTCAGCTGTATTCAAAGGCGAAAAAAGCTTAACCACTTCACACCAAACACAATGCCGACACCGAGTGTGTGTTTGACACACTATGTACAGACATTTTTTTTTTGTAATTTTCTTTTTATGTGAAAAACACGCCCCTTGGGATGAACTGGCAAAAGCTTCACTACAACAGCTAAGACAGTTAAGGCTTATGCGTCTTTAGCGTAAATATACATCTTTTTGTCTTGCTGAGTCAATGTAGTATTTTCCGATTACACTACTCTTCAAGTTTACAAAAATTTCCACCACAACGAATGGCGATAACATTTTCTATAGTGAATTTTTCCATAGAGTCCGAATGGAGTTTCGATTGGCCACAATTTTCGATATAAATTGCAAAATTCAAAAAAATCCACTGTTGAGAGCACATACTTACCATACATAAATGCTTGTAAAAACTTTAATTGTCCGCCCATCAATTTTTATTTTTGAAAGGAGACATCTGCCTTAATCGATTTGAAAATGAATGTGCACTTATAAGAAAAAATGGATTTTGCATTGATGTTAACAAAATGCTCCTGTTTCGTACATTATCACTTTTCTTCAAACATATGTATGCTTAAACTTTTTACAATGAAATTTTGTGTAAGATAGGAATGCTAACTTTTTCTAACCCATATAATTGATTCCAGATATAGTACTTCCAAGTTGATATTTGTTTAAAAAAAACAAAAAAAAAGTAATTTTTTACCTATTTTCGATCATAACAGCCATATCACTAATATCTTTGCCACGTTTCATATCTAAAAATTTTTATGAAAATTTTGATAAGCATTTATGTGAAGTATGTACTCTCAACAGTGCATTTTTTTCGATTTTTGCAATTTATATGGAAAATTGCGGCCAATTGGAAAAAATCATTGGGATATTCGGACTCTACGGAAAGTTTCACTACACAAAATGTTATCGCCATCGGTTGTGTAAGATCTTGTTGAGTAGTGTAATTATTCACTTAAAATGATATTAGTTTCCGTGCGGCACTTATAAGGCCTCTCTATTCTACTCCACCTGAATAGCAAACTTATGCTGAGTTAGATATCGCTGGATATTTCAAAATTATTCAGAGATTTTAAGATTTGGTTAAGATCAGAGCTCTATATCAGTGTTGCCTGAAAATTTCCAAAAGCCTTCGTCAAATAATCAGTAGATCATATATTTATCGATAACATGTTTATAAAACATACGTCCTACAAAGGAAATATTCAACTACACGGATTTCCTTCAAGTAGTCGTTGAAAATTGTATGTTTGTCTTCAACTGCTTTGAAGTTGGATTCCTTAATTGATAACTCCTTAAAATTTTTCTACGTTATTTTTTTGAACACTACATGGTAACCTGCACAACTTCCCTGTTTCCATGGCAAAGAGTGACTTTTTTGACAGTTTCTTTTTTGCTCCACTATTTTCTAAATTAATCAAATTATTTCTGTCCAAATACCATGATAATTGTTTTGAAAAGGGGAGTGCCAGTATAAGGCATCATGGTAATACTACATTATTTATGAGTTTTTTCTCTATAACTTTATAGCTTATTTTCTTCAATAAATCAAAGTCTTCTTCGAAATCGTGTATCATTATCATTTTATAATTAAAAAGAGTTAAGTTACTCTACGCTACTCTATATCCCTTCGCAATTTGTTTTAAGGAGTATTGCTGTGTTATTGAATTCAATTTGATCTGAAGTGGAGTATCGTGACCTCTATTGCTTGTTGATGATACGCAATTTCAAGCATTTATGCCACAAAATTTTCCAGTAATAGATATAGAAGTATTACTAATTAAAAATCTTACTGCTCTGGATTTTGGCACATAGTAGCAAGTAGGAAAAAACAATTAAAAGAGAGCTTGTCCTTTGAACTTTGAAGCCAAATACAAACGGTACAAATGAGAAGAAAACTCAGAATCCAAGAAGCAGCATAAGCATAATAATATAATTTTAAAAAATAAAAAAAAATAGTATGCAATATCCTTTCTTGCCATAAATATGCTGTTTCAAAAATTATTATTTTTCGCCAAAGCGTTACAAACTATTTCGATATTACCAATTTGATATAAATGGTATAGATAACATTTCATTGTAGCTGTTATTTTGTTCATATTTAAACATGGCGTTCTATACTTAAAAAGTTTTGAGAATTTCGTCTTCGGTTTTATTCGATAATGGATATGGGTATGTCATCAAAATAACTAATGGAATATCGAGAACTGACTATATTAAAACTGAACTCATTCTTATTGGTTAAAAACCATAATTAATAATTCTTGATTTTATAGTAGATTAAAAATTTTCAATTATGTGAAACTAGTAAATCCTACAAAAAAAGCTTAACTTCTCTTGTAGGAATTAAAAGTATAATTGCCAGTAACACTAGATTTGATTAACTTTTCACGAAACTGTTTGGATGGATACTGACCTCTATCGATGGAAATAGTAAAATACCTTTTTAGTGAGATACAAACAAATTTTTTTTCTAAGCAAAGCATTGCTTTGAATGGATCCCAACTCCCAAAGATGTTCGAAACTTTTTTCATATGATTTGGTGACATTTTTGTATGTACATATTCCGATAAATAAAGTTAATAAATAAGAAGTAAACTTATGTTATTATTAAACAAATTTTAAAAGAAATGTTGTAATTAGTTCCTGTGTACTCAGGAATGATCCAAGAGATTGGACACTAAGCAATCAGACATCATAGCCAAAATACAACATCCAAAATTACACAGGAAATGATAATAAGAAATTTATTAAAATTCATGTTTCAAAAAAAATGTATAACTAAGCAAATGAAATAGTTTTTTTTTTAAAGTGACAACGATATAAATGAAAATTTTTTTTAATTTTTTTTTTTCTAAAAATGTTATATGTTTGTTGTTTCTTAATACCTGTACCCCATTGCGGTAGACTGCAATAAATAAAAGTCACAGAGTATTCCGTTTTGGGAAAATTTTTCTCAAGAACCATTTGACCAAAACCTTTTAGTAGTATTCTTCCATTTTGTTAATCTTATATATATTGGGAAATGTAAGATGCAGGATAAAAACAAGCTCATCGACAGATTTTTAGCAAAAACGAGGCGTGACTCTAGTTGTTCTGGCTCTCGCCTCGTTCTCGGACAGAACTTGCCATCACATATCACACCTCGGCCCGCCTCGTGCTCGGCGAGAAACGTTGGTAAAAAGTGAAGTTTTTATTCAAATAAAATAAAAAATTATAGCCGTATCAGGTCTGAATATTTTTAATTAGCAAACCGAATGTAATTCTTTTCTTATATGGGAAGGCGTGGCATTACCCATTTTTTCCTAACCAAAATAAACCATGAGCATTTTACAAACTATTTATAAGATAGATATGTAACATCATCTACGTCAAATGGATACTGGCACCGCCCATTTTCGTTTTTATGTTTTAGCTTTAAGTATTTAAGTACATGTCACGAAAATATTATAGTGTTTCACCGAGACTCCGATGCAACCTCATTCTCAGTACCGAGAGTGAGGCGAGAATGAGCCGAGATAGAAAAATTAAATTTCCTCGTTCGATCGAGGCTAGATGCCAGTGCGATCTCGCCTCACTCTCGGAACCGAGAATGAGGTTGCCTCGGTGTAACACTATCCAAATCGAATTGCAGCTTTGCTAAGATTCGGATAGGATTTTTAAGCCCAATTTTAAGAAGCAGCTCATCTTCAACATGTATTTAGAGAAGTCCATGAAATGGACATCATAAAAATTTTCACATGCTAGAAAAATTTCTCGTTCAATTTTCAGTTCAACAGCAATTAGTCATTGACAAAATATAAATTTCATTTGGATTGTACGAATTTTAGGGTTTTCATACCACTGGCATAAATAACACTTAAGGCTTGAACTTCCCAAAATAATTCACACTTTTGGATTCAACGAACTCAAAACCCTATATTCAGTTGTAATTCGATTGTAACCTGACTTTCTTGTAGAGCTGTGAAATTCGAAATTTTTTCTGATTTCCCAGTTTAGTTTTTTTAAGGAACAATGCTTGGGAAAAATTTTTCGAAATATCTGATATCAACTCCTTAGTCTTTTTTCTCTATATACTTTTATATATATTTTTAAGAATTACACAATTTTGCTAATTTTATGCATGAAGTTGTTGAATATTAAAATTCGAACAAAGTAAATACTTGGTGCATTTACCCTACGCTGGAAGAGCAATGAAACATGCCCAAGCAAAATATAAAAATTGAACAAAATTTTATTTATTTATGCACAACTTTATGGTTACTACGTTGCTGCGTTAGTAGTGGAAATGTTCAAGCGTTTTCTCTACGGTTGTTGTGCAGCCGCTGCTGCCAACATTTGCAGACATGTACAGATTATTGTTGCCGATAGTTGTGGCAATCATTTTATTGGTGTCGCTGATAATGATCGCTTACAAGCGTTGTGTACAACAACTGACAAATACACGGATTCACTCATATAGTAAAACAAGACGCATACAACGATATAAATGGGTATGCTGAAATTGAAATGGCTTTGCTATAATGAAAAAGAAAATGGAAAAACTTGAAAATGGTGCAAAACATAAAATCGGAGAAATTTGAGCGATTAACTTTTTTGCAGTTTTGCAAAAATCACCAATAAAATTTCGAACAAAATAAGAAAAAGTCCATAAGCTTCATAAGCGAATGGTATCATTTAATTGTTGTATTCAAGATACGTATCCTGCTAACAATCAATTTGATTAAATTTGACCAGTGGTTCTTGTTTTTCACTGACTCTGGTGAGGAGGATTTTTGTCTAGACCTTGGATGGAATTGACAAAAACATGATGCCTCTGTACTTCTGGCATTGTAATAATTCCTCTCTTTTGGAATTTTTATTCAAGTTGCTATGAGCCAGTCTTCAGGTAATCGTTCTTCTTCCAAAATTTCGGTAAGAACAGGGTACATAAGTTCAGCAGTGAACTTCGTGAAAGCTTTCAACACTTCGGCAACTATATGATCTGCGCTCGCGGCTTTATTATTTTTGAGAGATTTTACGGCCATTTTTATTTCTGTTAGTGAAAGCGGGCATGATACCAGTTCTTCTGTACTTTCCTCAGGGAATGGCATATTGGTAGCGCTTAAGGATGGAGGTGAACAGCTAATGGTCTCCAAATATGGTTCTTTCCAATGGATTACAAGCTATTGTTTTTTCTTTTTTTTTACCGATTTTGTTGCCTGCTGTTTTGCGTGTTATTTTGTAAACCGTACGAAGATTTCTGATTTCTGCGGCCTGTTGAGCTTTGGCTGTAAACTCGTTATAGGTTTCTCGCTTATATTTATGCGGCATCTTGCCTTCTGCTGGTCTCCTTTTATCTCTGACACCTCAGTTAGCGTCGCTCATCCAGAGTTTTCTACTTTGTGAGGTAAAGCAAAATATAAACTCATTGGCTGCTATAAGTGACGAATTGATGCTTTGCCGTTTGTTTTCGATTGAGCTCCGAGGGTTGCTATTGCTGAGCCTTATCCCTCGTCGATTAAGCTATCCCAAAGACAGGTATGTACTCATAACATTTTGAGTCGAAGAGAAGCCACTAGGAGTTGGTGATCGGAGCCGATGTTGGCGCTTCTTCCGACTCTCATATGGTATATTTGGTTAACAGCTCCTTTATCACCCACGTGTTTTTATGTTTCAGTATGTGCTCAAATAAATGTCCCTCCAATCATAAGATGTGTGTCACTGCAGACTGGGTTAAAGTTGCCCATAACCATAATTATGTCTTTCTTGTGTGACGAGCTTACCATAGCCATTAACTACAAAATACTTCTTTCGTTCTAATGTCAGCAACCTCAGTTTGGAGCATTGGTATGCTACATACATATCTGTACTAGTGCCACAATCCTATAGTGGAATCTGAGTCGGAAAAAAACCTTAAGAATACAAATATTTTAAGTAGACCACCTTCCCCACTTTTTCAAGGATACTGGGCACGATGGCAGTATTTCGATGCTTTTGGATTTGGCCCTTTCCCCAAACCCAGCTCCCAAAATGGGTGAATCGCATATACCACGTCTTCCATCGGTAAAGTATTTGTCACCCCCAGTATACTTTTAAAGTTGACCTCACCCACCAAACGCCCATCTATTAGCATCTCAGGCCTATTTTTCCTACTTTCTGTTTGATCTGTTTTTTCGTAAAATTTCAACGAAATTATGCACAAACTTTATCCGTGACAATTTCAGGTTTGTGCTAGGATGCTCAAATTTTGTGACAATTATTTTTAAGCCCCATTCTTAAACATGGGCGAAAAATAAATAAAAAATATCTTCAAAATTTTCAAAATAATATACATACTTATATATCGGTGCTTTTGAAATCTTGGTTCATATTTGCATCTTCCACATTGACTAATGTGAAAAAATATTTACCCATTTTAAGCACTTTGACTTCTGAACATTGACGACTTTCTTCTTGCAAATTATATACAGTACTAAGGATATTTTAGCATTGAGGTGCATTTTAATGTTATTGAAAACAAAAATTACATGTTTGAGCGATATTAAAATATTAAATAGGAGATATAAGTAGTAGAATCAAGCTCCTCCGTAACTATTTATTTCCTAACTGTTAAGTTAAATATAGTGTGCTTCAGTAGCAAAAAAAAAATCAAACAGCAAAAATGCTAAGTTTTAACATTTTTTAACAGAAAATGATTTATGGGTCTCTAGCTTCGGCACCTTTAAAGTACTTAGCAATAATTTTCAACAAATAGCCTAGCACGTCAATTTATTATAGGAGTAATAATATATAAAGCATTTTCGCCTACTATTAAAGTTAATGGCTACTGAAAAAGTTACGTATGTTACACTTTTAACAGCTAACTTAAAGGAAGATAATTTACCCCCAAGCATTCGCTCAAAAACACAAGAGGCTGTTAATAAGGAGTATAGAGCTTCATTCCTTCCGGCTCTTACGTTCTTAATGCTACTGAATTTGCTCGTTGTTTTGATTTTTTTGTTCATCAAAACGCAATCAAATGAAGATGATACATTACCATAAGTTGTTTACGGCTAGTGCGCACACTCGTAAATCTATGCAGAAGGCATTGGAAATGTTGCGCATGCGCAGCTAACTACCTTTTTGTTTCGGCTGTCTTTCATGGAAAAATAAATAAAAGAAAGCATTTGAAAAAATCCATTACAAATACAAATTTTACGCTATTGAACCATGAACTATGCAAACAGTTGAACTTATTTTTATTTTGCATGCAGATTTTTGTGAAAATTTATGCGTTGCTTGGGCTCAGCAGCGCAAAGTGGCCTGTGCAAGATTTTCGCTTAAGTATGCAAATAGTTTTTTTGTTTTTATTTTTGTTAGGGGAAAGTCAACTGCTTTGTTCAGAAGTTGATACTATTACCGGTATTAATCTTTTTATCTTGAATAAAAAAGGGAACGAGTTCGTGTAAAGAGTTTTTTGTTTTAAGTTGTCACATGATCATTATTTTCATTTACTACTGATAACATTTTGCTAGTTGTATGGACTTCAAATGTTACATTAAAGTAATCAAATTATTGCTGAAAATAAATATATTTTTATATTTAAAATTACTATTTTGAGCAAATTTCTTAGAAAATTTCATTTACTGGGACAAAAATAATCTTTAGCAATATTATAGCAATAATTTTAAACGTTTTCTTTGAAGAAATCTGTATATAATCGTAACATTTATCCTTTTGTCTTAAAGTTTACTGCATAAAAATTTAATATAGCGTATAGGCGCTTCATAAAAACCCCATTTTATTGACATCCTTTGAGTGTAGCTATAATTTTTAAAGGCATAAGACTAGCAAAATTTTTCGCAGACAGCATTGATATGACATGACATACGCAACGGCAGAATAAAGTCAACTGACTGGTTGCAGTTTGACTCTGACTGACTGACACGCGAAAGAGGGACAGTCGGCTGGGCAACTCAAACTTCATAAAGCTGCGTATGTTGACCACCATACAAATGACAACGCAATTGTAAGATTTTCAACATTAAATTGTCTTTTATAAAATTGTTACAAAATATGACTGTAACTGTCAACAGTCATATGAATTAAGCGATAAAGACGTGCGCCGCTTAATGTAGCATAGCGGGACAGGCTTGCTTAAGGTTTTTCTTTTTATTTACATAAAGATTATGCCCTATATTTGTTATTGGCTAGTAATAAAAATGCTGTTGTGGAAATAAATAAAGGGAAAGTATTTTCGATAATTTTTTGAATTGAGTATCATGCTAGTTAAACTATATAAGACACAACCAGGACTTTGAAGGACAGGAATTTCTATATCAGGCCAAGTTTAAAATTTTTGGTTATTATTTTCTAATCTAAGTACATTCTGGGCATGATTTGTCTAGAACTTTTGCAGAAGGTCACAGTTATTTACTTTCTGTTTGCCTTATCTTAATATTTATTTTTGGAAATCAGCTTTCCTGTCGTCGATTTTTACATTTTTACATTAAATTACCGTGACAGAGATATTATTCAGATATATACTCTGTGGTTTTCTCATATTTTCCGGATATCAGTTAGCGTAAATAGCAGTTATTTATGAAGTATTAACTAAGCAAAATTACAAATCTACCCAGTTTGTCAACTTTGCATGCAATTCCAGAGATGGCTTTTTGAAACATTTGTAGGAGTGTAGACTTTGATCAGCATAAATTAAATCAAATCAATGCTGTGCAAAAGAGAGAAGAACATCTGCCAAATCAATTGATTTTCTAAAAGCAATTCACTGCTTTTTCCTGGAAACATTGACCGTAGGAAAGACAACGGCTCAAGAGAATCTTCAACTTCAAATTTCAAGTGATTGCTGACACAAGATCATTTGGATTTTTAATTTCATGATCGCAGGGTGATAAGTCAAGCTTATATGAAGTATTTCTGAATGATGTCAAACTTATTTCCATATTTTTTTTCTGAATATATCATAGAAAATAAGAACTTATCGTAATCAACTTACCATTCAAGGACTTCTACTCAAACATTAAGTGATATATTTTCTGATAGGGTCTCACGAGACAGATGATACACTATACGGATTTTATGTTATGTTCACTTTACACTCCTTACATTAAAAAAGAAACTCTCATTCCATACTCAAACTGATTGCCAAAGTAGGCCTTTTCATGATAACAGTGACGTATATCATTTTCGTGAGCTTTCGGAAGCTTAGATATAAAGGTGATTCAAAAAACATATTCCAGAGCTTATCAAGTTTATCGAGCCTTGCATAAGAATATTCGTTATGCATTACATTACTCGTATAATTTTTGTTTTGTAGGTCCAAGCGTATTTTCTACTCAAATTACATCGAGTACTAATGTTTTTCTCAACTCCAGAGCATTCTTCTTAAGATCTCTTTAATTACAGGGCTCAATCGATTTTACTACAAACAAAATGTAAGCACGATTCGGTCGCAGTTTTCACAAGAATTGTCATTGAAGTGAGCTATTGAGTTGATGAGCAGCTATCGATTGTCTTATGGAAGCGCTTACTTCTGAATGCTTAGCAGTCTCAAATCCCAAAGAACCTGTCCAAAATTATGAAAGTCTATGGTATGTGATTTTTGAGGTAACTGATTACGACTCTTAGCAAAATGAGCTGACTGGTTTCTGTAAAAGTTGTTCGGTTTTTATGAAAATCATTATTTAAATGATATTGAGGTCATTGAAAACGAACCAGTAGTTGAATTTTGAAAAACAAACTGTCGCCTCAAAAATATTTTTTCCTGATAATGGTTAGCTTTTCATGAAATTCCAATTTAACTTGCTTTGACGTCGCTGATATAATGAAATATCAAATCTGTAACCAAGTTTAAAAAAAAAATAACGCAATAGACTAATTTTTGTAAAATAATTCAATTCCATTTTATTCAGCGGAAGTAATTTCATTGTTTTCATTTAAATGAAACTTTTCATATGACCTTTTTGAGGTTCGCTGATTCTTAATCAGGGGTCAAAAGTTGGATATAGGTTCGTTTCGATCTACTAAATAAAAGTGCTGCAAAATCTATGAAATAAAAAAATTAAAAATTTTTAAGTCAGTCTGCTCCTTCGGGCATTAACAGACTCACACAACGAACAAAGCACAAACCACATCCACCGGAGGTTGTAGAGGAGTTAAGCTCAGATGATCCAGCTAAAATGGCAATATTTCAACAAAACACATGTTAAATGAAAATATTAAGCAGAACAACTTACAAAGAAGGTAAAGAATATGAAGAAAATCTTTATTCACAATTTAAGCTCAGAAAATTAAAAAGTCACAATCATAAGTGTTACATTAAAAATATATAAAATATCACAACTTTGCATAAGTTCAAAGAATAGCAATGTAAAGGTTTTTATTGAATGGGAGGAGCTATGACCTGTTTACATATAGCGAGTTGCTTGGCACAAACAGTTTTCATTTACGTATCAGGTTTCACAACCATAACTGCGATAGATGCCAAGATATGGCGTTTTAAGTAATTTGTCTAATCTTGTTCAGATCTCGTGAGGTACTTAATATAAACAATATACATCCTAGCACCGAATTTCAAAACGCCTGCTACCATAGGTGCAAATATATTGCGTTTTAAGTGTTTTTTTACTATGGAAGTTCTGGCTTAATCTCGTTCTCGTCGAAAATTTAGTGCCTTTCGTACGACCAACATTACATTATCCTCGACAAAGAGATAAAGGCCAGACCCTTCTGGTTCTCGTCCTCGGTCGTACGAGAAATAATTATTTTGATATCGTCTGGTTCCGACAACGAGAACAATAAAGATATTTACCGGTTCTCCGTGAAGCACTAGTTGGAAAAGCCGAAAAAATATTGAAAATGGTGAAAAATATAAATGAGGTAAAGTTGAAAAAATTTTGGGAAATATTTCAAAACATGAAAGAGGTTGAATAAATCAAAAAGTTGATAGCTGTTGAAAAGTGTAAAAATAAATGAAAAATTAAAAAAAGTCGCAAGAAGTTAAAAAAGTAAGGAAAATGTTGAAAACGCCGAAAAATTTTAGAAAAGTTAAAAATATTAAAGAGAAAATTTCGATAGAGGCGAGTAGGCTGAAATAGTCAAAAAGCCAAGGAAAATGTAGAAAAAAGTTAAAGGAGGTTGAAAAATTGGAAAAGTGTTGAAAGCCTCCAAGTATGTTGGTAAATTCAATTAATTTGAAAGAGGTTGAAAAATTCGAAACTGAAGAAGAAAAATTTCGAGAAAAGTTGAACAAGTCAACTTTTTGCAAGCAAGGATGATGCCAAGCCCACTTATATAATCCCCTTGATTTCCATTTAATAGCAAAGCTTGTTGTAAGCGACATTTCTTCACCAAATTTTATTAGGATTACTCCCATAGTACACTTAACATAACTTTAAACGTTTTTTGCCTGTATGGAAGGTACCATTACTGCTTTCGGTGGTATCATCTTTAAAATATATATGAAAATTGAAGGCGCCGTTTTCGAGTAATATTGAATCAAACTTTTCAATTGTTGAAAATTGTCACACCCTCTTTTCCAAGTCCGCCTTTGTAAGATACAATTCGATATAAATATGATGTGCATCCGATCAGCAAATTTTATCATAATATCTTGCATTTTGTCAAGGGTTTATTTACTAGCACAAAAGCCAATTCAAACCATCAAATCAACCATACTTTCTTCCTTACTTGCACTTATTTTTATCGATTAGACTATCAAATCACAATCACAAAACTTCGTTAATAGTATTTAAGGACTGTCCCAGAAAAAACTTACGTTTTTTATTTTTTGTATTATGCTCTACCTAATAATCTTATAGGTCTAAAAAGACATAATATTTGTTCTATATAAAGTGAAAGATGTCTAACAAGCAACAAAAAGTCCGCAAACTGATTTTGTCCACGTACCTGCAAAATCCAAAATTAAAATATTCAGCTATAGCAAAAATAGTTGGTGCATCAGAAAAATCTGTCTTTGCGGTTATTTTTAATTATAAGAAGGGTCTGCCTGTTTCACGAAAAAGGTTCAGGCCGCAAACCAGAATTATATATAATTATTTTTAATTATAAGAAGGGTCTGCCTGTTTCACGAAAAAGGTTCAGGCCGCAAACCAGAATTTTTTAACCTGAAGGTAGCGACGAAGGTGAAGAGTCTTTTTAAGCAAAATCCCAACACCTCAGTGCGAGATATGGCGGCTAGAGCAGGTACATCAAAATCTACTGTACAAGAGATCAAGAAGAAAAATAAGCTAAAGACATAAAGAGTTCAAAAAGTACCAGACCGTTCTGATGAAAATCAGTTGGTGGCTCAGATACGAGTCCGTAAATTGTATGAAAGCTACCTGACTAAATTTGATTCCGGTGTTATGGACGACGAAACTTACGTTAAAGCAGATTTTAAGCAGCTACCTGGGCCCGAATATTATACATCACGGAAGAAGGGGCATGTGTCTAGTAAATTCGAAGAAAAAAAAATTTTGAAATTTCCGAAGCAATATATGGTTTGGCAGGCCATATGCACTTGTGGTCTCAGGAGCAGATTTCTTGTTACGCAAGGCACAATCAATTCCAAAGTTTATATAGACGAGCTTTGCCCACTTGAAAGATATCGGGCTCTAATGAAAAGAGATTTTCGAAGGAGTGGTAAGAATGCAAAAAATTCACAAGACTTCAGACTTAAGTGGAAAAAATCGTGCCTGTTGATGTCGATGAAACGACTGGACAAAATTTAAAGAAGGGCTTTACGAAAAAAGTAAGAAATTTTTATAAAAAAAAAGTTGTTGCTTAGTTTTTAGTTATTTATATTCTGAACACTAACCATTATTGATAAAAAACGAAACTAGACCAAAAAAACTACTTGGTATTTTTTTTTAAAAATAAAAAGCAAAATGTAAGTTTTTTGTGGGACAGTCCTTAGAGGATAAGGTATCAAATTTAACCAGCAAAAAAGTTAAATTTTTATTTCTTATGTGAACAACGTTCGCAACTGTAGTGTATGCCAGTAGACAGAGAGCAGTGATTTCATTTGGATATTTGTGGTTAACTTTTTTTAGTATTCTAAACTAAGTTCAACATTCAACAGGAATCAAAAGCACGTTAACAATGGTCATCATAGCACGACTATCATGTGTAAAGTGTGTTATGAGTATATCATTTGAAAGAAATAAAAATACTGTGCCATAAGCTATTGAAGATTTAAGTTCACATTTGAATAGGCCATTTGATCACTTAGCACTAAAGTTGCCTTATCTCTTTTAAGAGCACGTAAAAGTATACAATTCATCATTATTGCCTTCGAACGTGTGCAGATAAAAAATTAAGGAGCTGTAAAACTATTTAAAATTCGCCAAAACAGGTCCAGAAAAACGAAAAAAAATTCGAAATTCTCCATTTGTTTCTTCAACAACTCTTTTGAATAGATTTATCGAAAATCAAAATTGGAAGGTCAGCCAGACTTTCCATCAGCAATGCATCAATGACATCTGCGATATTAACTGAGTGCCAATGTACCACATAGCCAAATCAACTTAATAAAATTCTTAGCTCAAATTTTCCAAGTCATTTTGAACTTCCGAAGCAGTTGATGTTAGGTTAGGTTAGGTTAGGTAAGAGTGGCAGTCAGTTACGAAAGACTGACTCACTTAGACCAAACATGATCCGTTGTGATACCACAGGGTGTTTTACTATACCCTCTCGTTGAACCAGCCAGAGTTCGTTATGAAACTAAATAGCTGACCTATACTGACATGTCTAAGGTCATCCAGGTCATCAAATAAAAACGACCCAAGTGCTTTGTGCCGTTTTCTAGCAAGTGCGGGACAGGAGCAGAGAAGATGTTTAATATTTTCCTCTTCCTCCACATCTCCACAACTTCTACAGAAGTCAAAGGACCTAACACCTAATCTCTCCGCATGTCTGCCGATGAGGCAGTGGCCAGTTATGACTGCGACAACTGACGAGACACTATGTCTAGTGCGAGAAATTAGTTCAGACGAACGCTTAGCATCCCATTTCGGCCAGATTTGTCTAGTTATATTACAAGTTGACCCTTCAGTCCATCTTTTATTAGCATTTTTAACCATTTCTTCTTTAAGCAGAAACTTGCAAGTAGCAAGTGGCATGCCAACACCTTCCTTGTCCTGAGGAATTTGTGCAGTAGTCCCCTGCCTAGCAAGTTCATCCGCTTTGCAATTGCCGTCAATGTTCCTATGCCCAGGCACCCAGCAGTTGATGTTTCTATTCTGTATTTTTTTTATAACTCCGCCATTTAAATTAGAGACATAAATTTCAGCATTCTTAGCTAAAATGAAATATCTCTATTTTCACTTTGCAAATTTTTCCTGTACTTGATAGACAAAACTCTCTATATATAGCGCTTTTCAGCAATTTATTGATAATCCTTCTTAGTTCTTAAATTGATTTGTAAGTCAAAGTTTCTTTGTTGTATTGAATTTTTGACCACCCAGCCGTTTTGTGCTCAATATTGTCCCAAATTGTAGCAGATCAAAATGTCCAATGTGACTCAAATGAAATTTAATATTTTCACATTTTGGGCTTTGACATGTGAGTTTCAGCTTGAAAGTTGACGCAGTTATTGTTGTTGTTACTGTTACTATTTCGTTCGTTCTTGTTATTGTTGCTACTATGGTTAAAGCTTACAATTTACAAACAATGAAATCCAATGCAATAACTTAACAAATTCAATTGAATTTTAAGTACCCAACCTAGAAATTGCGGTCATAACTTTAAAGCTGTTTCAATTGTGGCTGCTGCTGCTGCTTTACCTTCATTCAGCTTAAGTTAAAGATTTATTTATGCTTAAACTGTCAGAATTGAGGCAATTTTTTTTCCTCTTACCATTTTGTTCCTTTAAGGCTTGTGAGCTATATATAATTGTTGAAAAACCACAGTCCGTGGTCACAGCGGCTGCGTTACAGATTAAAGATATTGAACTGGCGAAGATATGCCAGACTTTAGCATCCATCCGTAACCATATTGTTGACGTCTTTCAATTGTGTGCTGCAGATAAAATGTCAAAAACTACTTTGACAAAAGCTAATATTTGAGTTGAAGACATTAAAAAGATTCGTAACAGCGGAGAAAGAACAAGAAGTTGTAAAAACTTCAAATAAATAAATAAAAAATGTGGGTGGCATTGGAATTGGTTTTCTTTGGAATAAAATGCCTTCGAGAAAAGAGAGCGAAATAAAGTAAGAGATTTCATGGAAAAATGATTTATTGGCGCGAGCTTAAAAACGTAACGAAGTTTGATGTATGAGTTGATTTTGAAAATAAAATTTATCCAGTTTGTGCAAATTTATTTTATGTCTATCTGTTCATAAACAAATGGGTGAGAATTGTGACGTGTGAACTTAAAGTGTCGAAAAGTATGGTGCAGTGTAAGAATTAAATAGGGATTCACTGTGATAGTAATAATAGCAACAAGTACTTAGTACGAAAAAGTATCGAATACTATTTTAACGTTATCGATAAGAGAAAAATTAGTAAGTTTCGAAAACTTGATAAAACAATTGATATTGGTATCTAAAATATAGGCGAAGATCAGAAGTATCAAAAAGTGTTGTATGTTATTGAATACGTCCATGAACTTCAAAGGTTTTAAACATTATCGAAAAAGTCGATGAAATCCTTAAAGTATCAAAATAATATTGAAAAGTATGTATTGGAAGAGTCTTGAAAATTTGAAAAAAATCTTAAATGGTGTCGAAAAATATCGAACAAGTAGACAATTGTCGAAAGTTGGTGACTAATATTGAGAAAGGCGGCAACAGTCGAAAAGTATCGAAAAGGTCAATATAATTCGAACAGTGTTGAAAAGTATCGAACAAAATTATTAAAATTTACATGTACATTAGGGTGTGCCATTTTTGAGCAACTTTTTTTTTTTTCAACTAAAACTTAAAACTTTTAGAAAGGTGAAAAAGAAGCCTCTAAAAATTTGAGCTCTTAATATTAACATTAAGAGGTGCCTGTTTCTAACTTTTCATTTTCCATATAAATTACATGGAAAAAAAAAATTATTTTTTTTTCCATATAAATTACATGGAAAAAAAAATTATTTTTTTTTGTTATTTTTGTAGCTTGACACGAGAGCATTGTAAAAATGAACTGAAAGATTATTTTAGTAAGAAATTGAACGCTCTACAAAAAAAAAAAAAAAAAATTATATTATATTATTTGATTAACTGGTAAACAAAAGTAATTATGCATTAGGTTCAGTAAAATTATAGACTAAAAATATTTTTTTTTTTTTTTTTTTTGTAGAGCGTTCAATTTCCTACTAAAATAATCTTTCAGTTCATTTTTACAATGCTCTCATGTCAAGCTACAAAAATAAGAAAAAAAAATTATTTATTTTTTTCCATGTTATTTATATGCAAAATGGAAAGTTAGAAACAGGCACCTCTTAATGTTAATATTAAGAGCTCAAATTTTTAGAGGCTTCCTTTTTCACCTTTCTGAAAGTTTTAAGCCTGTTTTTTAGTTGAAAAAAAAAAGTTGCTCAAAAATGGCACACCCTAATGTATATATATTTTGTCGATTAGATTCCAAATGGTTGAGCGATTTCCAAATTTCAACAGAAGCCTAGAAAGTAGAAAGCTGTTGGATAGTATCGTTAGAGTTGATCAAAGCTTACAAGATTCAAAAAGTTTCGAAAATATGCATTAAAGACCAAAAGTATTAAAAAGTACTACGTCATTTCAAGAATACGATATATTAAGAAAAACCTATCGAAAAGTCCCAAGAAAGGCGAAGAGTATTGGAAAGTCGACAAAAATTTAAATATATCCCATGTCATCAAATACTATCGAAAAGTCGATGAAAGTCTAAAATGACGAGTAGTATCCAAGGATATTATATTAAGCACATATTCCAGTTAAATATAGCGCACTCCTTATGGCAAAATTTGATTTTTTTTTTGTAAATGAAAACTTTACGTGCAACGCCTGTTATGAGCAAATTTTTAAAGTTTATATGTTACCGGCCAAACTAGTTTAAGGCCAAACTAGTTATCGTCAACCCTAAAGATATGAAATGAAATCCTAATGCAAAGCATTGTGACTAGTGAGGAATAAGACAGTAGCAAAGTCAATCAATAAAACATCAATTTAATTTTATGCTTAGCAAGTGGTAAGTGAGGGTAAGTGGGTGGCCTTTGGCCGAGGCTCAGGAATTACATCCTCCAATATGTTCAATACCGGCATCGCGTCTATAATATGTGCAACACCGGCTTTGCTATTCACAGTGGCTTTTGAATTAAAAATAAATTGCGTACTTTTAGGCATACAAATCAACTAGTTTAACCTAGGATAAACCAGATTATCCTAAAAACTAGTTTCTAGTTCAAATTTTGCCCGGTTTTAACAAGTATTTGATAATATGGACAGAGCATTAAAAAATCTTTTTGTTCCCTTTGGAAATGTGATATAAAAGTCAATAGCTTCGATCCGAAAGCAACTGATCTCAAAATATGAAATATGATTTTCTCATTTTTAGAGTAAAACAAATTCTCATTCAATGGGAAATTTTCTCGTAAGTGCAAGTATAATGAAAATTTCGATTTTATTTATAAAGTTATTTTTTATTTTTAATTAATTTTTCACAGTACAGTTTCAACTTATGCCGAACAAAGAAATAAAACCGTGTGAAGAATAAAAATATTCATGAAAACATATCAAATTATTTGTGAGAGCATAATGAACCAAAGTAAAACTTCCATTCTTTGAATGTCCTATTCTTTTCCTTACTTGGCAAGAAAGAAAACTTTCCGCGTGAAAACTGAGGATTCTTTTTCTTACTTGTTTATGTTGAAAATATGAAAATTTTTCTCACTATCTGAGGAAAAAACTAGATTAAAAAGAATTTAATAAATCATGAAATTAAGTAAGTTTTCTGTAAGTCATCTGATATGTTAAATTGTGAAAAATTTTCTCAATTTTGATAGAAGTTTTCTCATTTTAATGGTTATTCTCTTATCTAGCTCTAAAGAAAAAAAAATACTCATATTTTGAGACATGGGCTTATTTTTAGTTTTCGGGAACGATACAGTTTGCTCATATATGATAAATTTTCTCATATTTCAATTGGAATTGATCGTAATTTAAGAAAATTTTCTTGCTCTATTTTTGAATTTTTTTTTTATATGGTTAGTAATCTTTTGATATTTCTACAAATTTTTTGAGAAATTAGTTCGATTTAATAATTTAAAAACTGGAAGTTAGACAACTAAATTGCAAAATATCTTAAATTTTAATTAAAACCAACTATCTTACGTGTTTTTGATTAGGTGATTTGAACCAAAAATTGGTGTGATTTGAAAAATGTATCGTTTTTTTTTTCATATTACTTTTGACAGCTGTAATGTCAGATTGCTGGTATTTGAAAAGGAAAACATAAAATTTGATATGAAATTTTTAAATAAATTAATCTATTACTTTGGCAAATTATAATTTAACTAAAGTTTTATATGTTCTACTCAGCGCTGATTATGGAATCATATCAGATAATATCCCGAAATGGACTTGGACACTTTTGATAAGTGTCGACACAAATAAATAACTTAAGCCACAAACATTGAAAGCAAAAGCAAAAAATCAACAAAAAGCAGACAAAATAAAATCAATAAATAAATACTGAGCTGCGCAGCAATTTGTCGCAAAAATTAATTGCAATTTTATTACAACCGACGATGTGTTACGCATAAAAATGAGCCAAGCATGAGCAGCCGTAACAACAGTAGCGTCAGCAATCACTGAATGGACCAAATCCAATTGTTGTGCATTGTTTTTGTTAACATTTTTTCTCTTATTTTTGACAGAAACAAATCCCAATTTACTGCAAGCTGACCCAATTTCTTCTGTTCACTAAATTAATTCACTTTCCATTAAGGCCGCCGCTGATGCTGTGGGATGTGGAGAGTCGACAAAGACGCGCGCGTTTTTTTTTTTTTTTTTTGCGCACTATAAAATTGTTTCCTTTTACTACAAGTGCAAGCGCACAAGTAAAAAAAGTTAAAATATAAAATCTCATTACAAAAGCAATAAATTGTAAGTTTTCGAAGAAAAAAACATTGATTACAAAATACCAATCATTGCGGGCGCCTTAAAGGAAATACGTTTTAGGTCATTTTTTCTATACAAAAAAATGAAATATCTTGGAAAAAACTTAACTTTAATTCTTTAATTTACAAATTAGACACTTTATGGTACAAAGTAAAAAGTGTTATTAGAAGTCAGCTTAAAAATTAAAAGTATATACTATACTATACATATATATATATGTAAGTATAAGTGCTTAAGAGATGTTAGAAAAACTGATAATGAGAAAATTCATCTGCAATGCGTAGGGTGTACGAATAAATATTGGTCAAACTCACGATAAGTACGTTAACAGCTGACCCACGTCAAACCAAAAGGCGTCATTCAAATAGGTAATGTCAACATAAACACGATAATGCCAATATGAAAGTTACTTTTAAAAGCGCGATTATAAAACGTGATAGCAGAGAAGAGAGCGGTTTTTGATGTCATTGTGTAAGCGTTGTTATTATTTACATAGTGTTTTGAACTCCAAAGGACTTAAGTAGTAATTACAGATGACGAAAATCGCTTCATTTTTGAATTTGCATATAAAATTAATAAGCTTTACAAAAATTTTGCATTGATAATAATGAATGTCGGAAGAATTCTGATAATCTTGGGGTTAAAACACTTATTTTTCCAATACGAATGTCAAAACCTTACATAGATTTAGGAAATTAATTAAATCACTTTCATTTTCGTAATTTTAGTAATTGATCTGCCTACTTTACATTTTAGCAATATATTTTTTTATTTCGAATCGAAGACCATATATTTATATTTATAGAACATTGAATTCTCAACAAAAAGTGTCATTTCGCAGAAGCAATAGACCCCACTCCAAACTTTACCGAAAAATATATATGCGAATTGGTGGAGAGTAAACGGGCCTGAGCAATACGCGAAATGAATTTTTGAGATTGCAAAGTCTTAAAACTTTTAAGACTGTGTTCGCAATTTCTATTTTATTATTTAACCTGACTTGCTAAATTCCTTCCAAAAACATTTTGTGTGGGGTATTTGTCCTTAAGAGTAGTTTGACTCCTCATAGATGATATAAGCTGACAGTGCTGTGATATCAATCATATAAAAAAAGGTGTAGCAAGGATCAACGCTGTGTTCGCCGTTCCACTGATATTTTCCTAACATTTTGTCTATAACGTCAAATCTGACTTTGGTCTTATTGTGCAAGCTGATAATCTCATGCTTGGCCTCATCGGTGTCGTTGACTTTTCCTTTCAGTTGTGGCACCTTCTAGGCTTTACAGCATATAATATCAGCCTACTTACTTTTGCGAAAATTAAAAGTAAAAACATTTGTTAACGTGTTCCTATGTGATTTTACAGGGTGACAGTGGCAAGTCCTACATGACTTTTGTTATGATATAATTTGATATGAATATAATTTGGGTCTGTTCAGACGTTCTTAGAGCACCGGTATTTACGACCGCTAAAATACAATTGTGCCTTTGCTGCCCTCAAACAATGCTGAATATAATTCCATGAAATTTAAATTATTTAAATAACATAAGAACTGAGAGATGTCAAATAATGTCAGCATTCTAAGGCTTACAGTCAAACCACATTTTCTAAACTTTGTTAAGTTGAACATTGTACAGTACAGTCGCGCTTATCCGAACACTCGCTAATGCGCACTTCCCAGTTATCCGGACATCCCTACGATTAAGACATTTTTGAAATTTTACCTCTACAGTTCGAACAAAAATAAGTCAAAAATTGTTTTGGTGGAACATGTCAACTTTGACTTTTCCAAATTTATTTCGTTAAGGAACAGACATTTTTGTGAAGCTATGTATTTGCAAGCACATTGTTTATTTAAAATAGTATTCATAAAGTATTAAAAAATTAAAAAAAATTGGATCCTTACAATGCCATCGACAAGAAGCAACACAAAATCATAAATCTCCCTGAGAAATGCTAATCTATCTGATATTTATAAAGCTTCAAAAGAAGGCTGAATGGCGGCATTTATGTTCATAGGCTGGCTCAAAAACTATTTTATTCGACAAAAAGATTTTGGAAGCAAAAAGTAAGTCACTTATGGCAATTTTATTAGCTCCATCTTTCGCCAAAAAAAGGATAGTAATTTTTATCCGAATTTCAGAGTGGTGTTCCTGCTACCAAATTGCGCTGCAGTTATCAAACCAACGGATCAGAATGTTATCCAAAATATCAAAGTCTTATACAGAAATGCGCTTTCAACTCATATTCTTCAAAAAAGATGATGAAAATGTTTCTGTGGTCTTAAAAAACTTTAACTTATTCAATGCCGCATACCATAGTGAAAAAGATTTGGTAAAAAGTTGGCTCAATTTGTGGCCAACATCTTCTGATCTTATGTCTCTTGCAGAATTTCAGAAAAAAATTGGTGCCTGTTCGGATTGAATTCTATTCGTGATATTAGTAAACTGTTTTCAGAAGGTGCTGAAGTAAGAACTGACTATAATATTACGTGGGCAACTGGTGAAAATGAGATTGCGTGTGACTACTCAGACCAAGAAATTATACAGTCAAAATTTGAGGAACAAGTAGAATTAAAGATAGAAGAAGATGGAAAAGACAGCTCAATTACTGGTCATGTAACAAATGCTGAAGAAATTCAACTGTTTGATAGGATGAAAGCCAATCAAAAATTTTCCTTATAAAAAGTTTTAGAAGTAAGGCTGAACAGTTGAAGCAATTTTTTGTAAAACATTATTTTAGTAGGAAATTGAACACTGTACAAAAAAAAAAATTATACTATTTTATAATTTGATTAACTGTTAAACAAAAGTAATTATGAATTAGGCTCAGTAAAATTATAGACTAAAAATATTTTTTTTTTTTTGTGGAGCGTTAATTTCCCACTAAAATAATGTTTCAGTTCATTTCTACAAGGCTCTCATGTCAAGCTACAACAATAAAAAAAAATCATTTTTTTTCCATGTAATTTATATGGAAAATGGAAAGTTAGAAACAGGCACCTCTTAATGTTAATATTAAGAGCTCAAATTTTTAGAGACTTCCTTTTTCACCTTTCTGAAAGTTTTAAGCCTGTTTTTTAATTGAAAAAAAAAAGTTGCTCAAAAATGGCACACCCTAATGCATATGTTTTCATTAATTTTATTCCTTGCTTATATGATTACAATTTCTTTATAAAAACAAAAAAAGTGAATGATTTACAAACACATACGCCTCAAATATGCATTCTACACATAATTTCCATAATAATTATTAAACTTTTTATATTTCGAACAGTTCCAGTTATCTGGACATACCTCAAAACTATATGGGTTCGGATTATCGCGACAGTACTGTATACGTAAATAAAAATATTAACACGCGAATTTTCTCTAGAAACAAACTAAACTTTACCTTATTTTAATTCATGACATCATCTATGTAAAGTTTGATTAGGTATCGAAAAGTAATTGAAGTGCCACGCCGTCTTTTTAGGACTTGACGTTAATGCAGTATACATTCCATTTTCCATGACTGCAAAAGCCGCTTCAGTGCGGTACAAACTTATGGACGAAGTGAATATCCCCAGAGTGTAAAGTATAAAAAACGTCAATAACCTAGAATTAAATCGAGGCTGATGGTTTTTCCGAAAATAGATGCCTTCGTAACAAAATAAGATGTAAAATTATTTTTCTTCTTATTTGCAAACCTGAAAAAGCCCGCTTATGTGCGATCTATTCACTGTACCCAAAAGTGCATTGAAAGTAAGGAGTTATTGAACAAAGTTTAATTTTAGCCTAGAAGTATGCAACAACTATATGCAAAATTTACAAAATATTTGTGCTCTTTTATGATTACGCCTAAAGGTGCGCAATAATTTATAGTTTAAACAATTGTTGAAATGTGGGAATTGCTTTTAACTAGCTTAGGTACAGCATTATAGTTGAAATAAGGTTTGAGTATTGGAAATAGCTGGGATGAGCCTATAACTATGCTCACTTTTTCAACAACATTAAGTCTGACAAAATTTGCAATTTGATATAACCTTTACTGAGTTTTGTGGTGTTCGCACGAGCACTAGTGACGCTGAACTTTATGGGAGGCCTATTGAAATTAATACACCCGAGAATGTCGAAAAAATTCACGATGTGGTGATGGCCGTTCGGAGACTGAAAGTGCGTGGGATTGTTGATGACATAGGCGTTTCATATGGCATTGAAGTTTTAAAAAGCTTTCAGCAAAATGGGTGCCGCGTTTGCTCTCAATTGACCATAAACCCAATCGTGAGATAACAGGAAAGGATTGTGTGGAGTTATTTAACCGCAATTCGAATGAGATTTTGCGGCGTTTTGTAACTGTGGATGAAACATGGATCCATTACAACACACTGCACACCAAGCAGCGGTCTAAACAATGGATTCTCTGGGTGAACCGACACAGAAGAAGGCCAAATTAGGTTTGTCGTCCAACAAGGTCATGTTGATAGTTTTTTGGGATGCACGCGGCATAATCCACATCGATTACCTTCAAAAAGGAAAAACAAGAAACGTCGATATTATGCCAACTTATTGGATAGATTCAACGATTATTTAAAAAAAACGGGACTCAATTCGGCCAAGAAAATAGGTTTTTTAATCAAGACTGTCACGGGTACGTTGTATCAATGGCGAAATTCCATAAATTGCTCAAACAAATCCTTAATCTGAGGACCTCGAGAATCCTATTTTTTGGAATGAATAAAAAATCGGAGACATTTTGGACTGAGTTTTTTGCTTAAGAAACTGTGTTTGATTCTTATTGACACACCTTCGTAGTTTCAAAGTTTTGGATCAAATTTGTGGTCAGTCAGATGCTTTGATCTAGAGATATTGATACTATAATGTACTCAGATTTAGAAATCTATTTAAGACGTTGAGCTACTCTGTCCAAACTGTCGATATACAAAAAATTAATTAACTTTTACTCTTCGAAGGGTCCAGATGATGCAAGACGTGTGGCATGTACTTAGCATCTCACATGAAGCTACAAAAACACGGGTCGGTGCTGCATGCAACCATGCGTGGACTTGTTTTCAGGGTTCTCCCAGCGCGTTTTGTCACCCTTGCCAAACTGCTTGCGTAGAGTATAAGGTTACACCGTAGGGATCTAAAAAAGTCACACAAAAACGTCGAGACACCGCAACTTAAGTTCGTAGAATACGGGGACATACTCAGTTTTATCCAATTGAATCAAATTCTCGAGATATTCGCGATTGATGTTTTCTCACTTTTAAACCTTTGTTTTAGCTATATTTTTCTTATGTACATATATAGAAAAAGACATCGAAATCGAATGAAGTTCGGTACACATGTTCATATGAATCCAAGGATTAGACCTACTGAATTTTTAGCATGCACCCAAAAATACGCTCACCTCCCATATAACCCACAATAGTGAAAACTCAATAATGGGTTTACGTATGTGCTATAGAAATAAAACTTTTTATGTGTGTATGGAGCATCAACATCCATCTAAAAACCGAAGTGAATGTAATCCGCCTACGCATACGCCCACCTCCCATTCCCTCCACAATAGTATTTGCTCAATAATAGGGCTTATATATGAGCAAAGGAGGAAAAATTTGGTATGTGTGTCCAGCATAAATTCCCAGTTGAGTACCAAATATGGGTGTGATTATTTGAAAATATTTTTTGCATTTTGCTATCAAAAGCTCATAGTCCAACGCTCTAACATTAAAAACGTAACCGGAAATTATTATTAAAACTAATAAATAGTTTTTTCTTTGTTAAAAACAAAGTGTGTAGAAATGTTTATATATATACATTGCTATACTGGATTTATGTATGTATACATACATAAGTCCATTGCATGCATCTGAAAATTAACAGTTGTCATTGTAAGAGTTATGTATGTTTCAATTAACAGAGAATAAATAATTTAATTTGAAAACATATGTCTTTTCCTCCAAAAATAAGAAATATATAGCAAAAAGGATCGAAATTTGATTAAATTTCAATCGAGAATATCTTGATATTTTGATTTGAGTGGGAAAAACTGAGTAAGCCACTACATTCTACGACCGTAAAATAGGTTGACGTGTCCCGGTGTTTTTGTGTGTCTTTTCAAAAGTTGGAAATTTACACAAATTTTAACAAGTTAATTTTTCTTAACAAAATATGTTTGTAAATAAAAATATATAAGTATTACTAAACATGTAAACGTTAAACACGTTGGGAAAATTTTTAGCTGTACGTGTTGCGTACGTGTTTGAAATTTGTAATTCGTGTTCGTGTCGTGTATGAAACAATCGGCACGCGCCCATCTCTACTACCAACCAAGCAGAAAATTCAGAAGCAAGATTTTTATTTTGACTTCTCCAAAATAGCAAATTTGCAACCGATCCCGCGTCGTTTGCGTTGTTGTTACCTTTTTTATTCAGAAAAATTCAGTTGAAAAATTCCTAACAAAATGCGTGTATTTGTTGTAAATTTTTTGTAGTCCACAACCGATCTCGTTATTTGTATAGTTGTTGCGAAAAAATCAGACGAATATTGCAAATATTAAATTCCTGTTTTTTGGCTTGTATGTGTTTTATATTTTGCTATTTGTCTAAAGCGCCTTTTAATCGATGGTAATTATGAACTTTTATTCTGATATTTTCTTGTTTTACTTGAAACAAATCATAGGTTAAAACAAGTTTACACCTAAATAAATTAAATATGAATAGTTTAATCACTAAAGCTGAATCGGCATTTAAAAACAAACGGAAATCAAATTTTTAAAGACAAAACAATGTGACTTTCTTTAAAATTAATAAAGAAACTAAATCAAAATGTCCAAATAGAATGTCGTTATCGCAGTGTTATTTTAATTAGGGCTTAAGTCTTTGCAAATTCAAAAACTAATTATGTTGGGGCCTTAGCATCCTTGATCCCTTGATTGAGTACGTGCGTTTTTTATTTCAAACTGAAAAACAAAATTGATATTCAAGTTGTTTGATTTGCTGAACGCCTGCTTCAAAGAAAAACTATTTTGTCTTACAGTTTGAAAATAAATTATTTAAATAATCAATATATTCCTAATTTTTATATTTTTCAAGAGGATACGACAATAACAATAAAGGTTATATTAATTAGACTTATTAATATTTGACTGCTAAATCTGGCTTTATAGTTGTCAAAAAATAGTGTAAACTCAATTTGTTTGTTTACATTTCACATTGGATTTTGGCAAATGCGAGGCCAGACTTAGTTACACACCGACGACACCGAACTACACCGACAAAACTCGGAGTGTAGTTCTTTAATATATAATTCTTTGTTCATATTTATATATTTATTAAGATCCTTTTTGTCTTTATTTAAGACTTCGATGAATTTTCATCGGAAGTATTACGTATGCATGTAAATATATGTATTTATGTAAAACGTACAGACATACATATATGTATATGTATGTATATATGTAAAGAAAAGTTCTAAGAACTTTATAATCAAGGCTCCATTCAGTACGTCCCCGAATGCCATCACTGGTCTGTACTCCGTGACAAGAATCAAACAACATACAGTAGACGTCCAATATAGCGTATAACGATATAACGAATTTCCATTTTAACGAACAGTTTTTCAAATTTGAATTTTTCCATTGATGTCTCTAAATTACAAACGCTGAAAGTGTTCAATATTCGGAATATCGAATGCTGTTGATTTAAACAATAAATGTTGAACTGGAATAACTTTTTTTTACCAATAAAGCTGATCGCAAGTATATATAGCATTCCAAAATCTAACTTAGCTTTTATGACAAGATATGTATGTGAGCAGATGAGTAAATAAAAGCCAGTTCCTTCAATAAGAAACTCTTCGATATAACAAATTTAACGATATTACGACTGACCCGTGGATTAATTAAGATTTAAGATTTTAAAGAAAATATAAACGTCTAAGCCTTAATCGTATTTTTACCTACTGACTAAAATCTCTCTACTTCAAAATTGCCTTTGCACAGGCGCTGTACTGTTAAACAACTGAATGTTAAGTGGCTGATGTACTGATAAGATTCATGTACAAGATATCATACATACAGATCATAGTTAAATATTTTTGAAGTGCAGTTTTAGGCAAACTGAACGATCAAAGCAGAACGATTTTCTGAATTTGCATCGCTGTGCCATAAAAATCTCCGGCGAAAAAGTAGATAATTCCCATAGGATTTTTTATCTAAACTGCAGAATGAATTTTATTTCTTAAATATCCCAAAGGGTACAAAATTTCGGAATATACTCCTTCGTGGCTTTCGTGGGTTTTTTTTGTAAACTTTTCTTTATAGTGAAAATTTTGTATAAAACTTACCAAAATAAAATAAACATTTTTCTTCAATTCCGTGCACATACAAATAAATATTGTCACTTTGCACTCGCGATTGTTTTTATTCGAAATATATTAGAGTTAATTAACAATTGAAGTTTAATTCACACGAACGGAAACGACAAAACCTTTGCGCTTGAACAACAGAACTTGACTAACTAAATGACTAGCAAGCAGTGTTGCCAGAAAATTTTTGAGACGATAGGTAAGTCAAAAAAAAAAAAATATGCTAAGAATAGCCAACAAAAAATTTTATAGCTAATAAAAATCGCAAAATTTTGTCATTGTAACCACATATATTTTAAATTGTGATTAAGAGTTTTTTATTAAGCTTTTTTGATTCTTTTTATTTATTTTAAACTACATAAATTTTTTTAAAAAATATAGCCAACGTTTCGTCGCTGTTTGGCGATCTCTTCATGGCGCTGTTTTACAAAGTATAGAAAAACAATTATTTAAAAATATCACTAGTGAAAATAAGAAATATAAACAAAGAAAACAAATAAATTACTTTTCGCAATTGTAAGTTAGTAATAACACTTACTTTAAAATTTAAAAATCTAAAAAATTGAGAAAACACTTTTTGCTGATTGTTTTATGTATTGTGACCAACTAAAATTAAATTATAAAGGCAGCTAACATTTTCGCTATCTTCTTCTTGTTCATTGCTTTTTCTTGCTATTTTTTTTATATACAGGCTCTCTAGCATGATATTCCAAGATCTCAGAGCCCGCAGACCTATGTACGTCATTTTAGCAAAGCTGAAGTTTTGAGGATTTCTAGAGTACTATGTAGTTAGACAGTATGCGTACTTACTAGGTCGAAAGAGGGGCCCTTTCACAGGTAGCGCGAACTGAACCTACGTTAAAGTAGAAACGCTCATATTTAAATATGTAGGTATTTAAGAATTTTATCAGAAATTGATATTTATTATTGCCAGACCATTTCCGTGCGTAAACAACGATATAATAGGAAGCTTACATTTTATATATAATACTCATGGTACTATTTCAAGACCCTTTGCAAGCAGCCAGACCAATCCAATGGCCAATCATTCTCTCATAAGCCTTAAAGTTTCCCCTGTGAGTGCGAGTGTTACTGCATTATTTTTCATGCCCACAAATTAAGGCGAGTTTTAAAAAAATTTATGTAATTTAAAATAAATAAAAAGAATCAAAAAAGCTTAATAAAAAATTCTTAATCACAATTTAAAATATATGTGGTTACAATGACAAAATTTTGCGATTTTTATTAGCTATAAAATTTTTTTGTTAGCTATTCTTAGCATATTTTTTTTTTGACTTAGCTACCGCCTCAAAAATTTTCTGGCAACACTGCTTGCTAGTCATTTAGTTCGTCAAGTTGTGTTGTTCAAGCGCAAAGGTTTTGTCGTTTCCGTTCGTGTGAATTAAACTGCATTTGTTAATTAACTCTAATATATTTCGAATAAAATCAATCGCGAGTGCAAAGTGACAATATTTATTTGTATGTACACAAAATTGATCAAAAATGTTTAAGCCTTTGGTAAGTTTTATAAAAGATTTTCACTGTAAGAAAAAAAATTTCTAAAAAAAGCCGATGATATTTCGATTTTTCGGTTTAGCATCGGTTTTTATTTTCCGATGCACAAAATTTTATACCCTTTGGGATATTTTATAAATAAAAGTCCTTGAGGAATTTAGTAAAATTCTTCGGGAATTGTCGATTTCGTCGTAGGTTTTTGTCTGACATTTTATACCCTTTGGGATATTTTATTAATACAATTCCTTGAGGAACTTAGGAGAATCCTTTGGGAATTATCTTTATATAAAGAAGTTTAACATTAATTAAAAAGAAATAACATTGAATTTTCAGTACACTTTATTATATTTGTTTAACATTGTTGCGCCTTTGCATAGGCAATAAATCTTATATTTATTTTGGCATAATAGTGCTTCGTTTTGAAGTAGAGTTATTTTAGTGAGGTGGTGAATAGATGAATAGATTTCTTTAAAATCTTTTTAAATGTGTTTGATTGTTGGATTCAAGGAGTACAGACGTGTTTTTAGGTGTATGCATACGCGTAGGTCTACATGCCTTTTTAAAAGATGTGAAATGTTAGGCTAAGATAAATTTGTTTTTGATCCCATTCTTTTGGTCCTTTTCACATGTCTCCCCCTTAAGTTTTTTTGAAAAATATTTTATGAAAAATAAAATCGTATAATAAAACATAATTTTGATTAAGTTAAAGATCAATTTTTTTATAAATTTGAATGTTGCGAAGCGTTTCATAACCTCATATAATATGTTACAAACGTTTTAGAAGATTAAAAATAAAATGACAATTTCACATAGTGAAACGAAATGTAATTTAAAAAATTCATAATTTTCAAAATTAAAAATCAAATAGTTAATGAAAATTTTCGTCGGTTATTCAATTAAAAAATTGATTATGAGTGCTCATTAGGGTGATTCAAATTTGGTTTTTAGTTTGCTCCAAACAGGTTTAATAGTAGAAGAGCTTTTTAGTTTTCTATACGATTTATATGGGAAGAAATGCGTAATTAGATAGTTTCGAGTATAGCCCATAAAAAAAAATTTACACGAACGGCACTAAAGCCATCGGGAAGAAGATAAGATTTATACAAAAAAAAAAAAAAAAAATTTTTTTCTCATTCTTTGAAATATCCTTGAATGGTTTCGCTTTCAATTTCTCTTTTGGAAAAATATAAAAAAAAATCATTAAATTCTTCAAAATTGCTCTTTAAATTAAAAGCCAATATTGCGGTTTATTTTTGGATAGCGCAGAAAACTTAAGCAACTAAAGAACTATAAGATGCGATGAGAACAAGTACAAGACGATAAGCTTGGCGCAACAACGAGCATAATACGATAATTTTAGAATTACGATAATTTTTGAATTATCGTATCGTTCTCGTATCAGTGAAGCAATACTAGACAAGCAAGAATAGTTGCTTTTGCCCATTCCTTGGACTGAGTGGCATTTTTTGAGCACTAACCTCCTTGAGAGATGATAAATATACGAGGCATGTGCTATCTCAAAAATTCACGAAGTTGTCCCTAACTCTCGTTCCACATCAAATTGCATATATTTTTTATTGAAAATTTTGAATTTACGAATTATCAAAAAAAAAACAACTCAAATAATTCAAGGACGGCCGGATGTCCTAAAACGATTAGGCTAAGTTTGAAAGGATATTTTCAACATTTTCTTCAAACAATAACAAAATCCTGTATACTTTTACAAAATAAGATCGTCTTCAGGAAGTTCAAAAATATTTTTGAGCCTGCTAGTGCCTTTTGCAAAAAGAAACTTTTGATGAAGGCCTTACTATGAAAGGTGAATTGTTGCTCAAAATTTAGGTTGAAGTTAGAAAAAAGGGAAAATGTTTCGTTATTCCGAATAGACGATGGATAATCTTAGAAAACTGAAGGTTGTTTAGTGAGCAGCAACATTTACTATGGTTGTTTCTACTTAGGAGACTAGAAATTTAAGTAAATTCAATAATTCTATTTCCAGATTTTGGCCTAAACTAACGTGACCATGTGATCCGCGTTTTAGGGGACTAGTCCACGTTTTCGATTTTCCGTTCCGCGCGATCGTTTTCTGTTGTGAACCTTTGTTATACCCTACACAGAAGGTATATTCACTATATCATTCCGTTTGTAACGCTTAGAAGGAGGCGTGGCAGGTATAGAAAAGTGTATATATTATTGATTAGCGTCAACACCTGTGTCGAAACAGCTATTTCCGTCTGTCTGTTGGTCCGTCCGTCTGTCTGCATGTCTGTCTGTGTGTCTGTCTGTTGGAATCACGTTTACGTGAAAACTAAGCAAGCTAATTCAATGAAAGTTGGCACAAAGGTCACACCTTCTTACAAGCTGCTAGCATGTAAAAATGGGTTAACGGCCATGCCCACCGCCCATACTCTATGTATAACCCTGCACATTTTGTAAAAAGTTTCTGCGATTTTTATGAAACTTGGTGATTTGGTAAGATAAAGCTAGATTTGAAATTTACAAAGACCCTTAAAAAGGCGTGGCACAGCCCTAAATTTTAACTTTAATAACGACATAACTCGTTGATCGTGCAAGATATTGTGATGAAATTAAGTACAAGGCTACAGATCACAAATATCTTGAATTGTGCTTAAAGTGGGCGGAATTGGAAAAGTAGGCGTGGAACTTTTCACCAATTGAAAATTTTGATTACGCATAACTCACAATTGACACACACGATTTTCATGAAAATTTTAGGTAATTAATTTTCAATATATTTTTAACATTTATTTAGAAAGTACTTTCAATACAGTGTAGGGTATGTGAGTTTTGGCCTGGCTGACCTTTTCTAGTTTTGTTTTTGTTTTTTAAGTAAATAATTGGAAATATGTGGTAAGTAAAATGCAATATGAAGATAAAATATATCTCATTTTGGTAGGGTTTTGGGGATATGAAAGTGACAACTTTTTTTTCGCAAAACACAAAATTAAGTTTTTCCCCGCACTGTTTGTTGTGTCAGTGTTTTGCTGACAAAATATATGAACTCTACCTTTTGCCGAATGCGCTTAAGTCTTGAAGCCACTGTGAACTTTTAAAAACTCACCAGAGGGCAACATACAATATATTTAAAATTTTAAGTCCTGAATTAATCCATTTGGAATATTAGGTTTATTTGAATTAAATGGAGATGCGTAAACGGATACTCTTTCAATTCCAAAACTACTTAACTGCCTATAGCAGAACCACCAGTTTGCAGAAGAGTTTACTGCCGTTCTTGTCTTTTATTATCTATAACTTTGGATGGCCAAATGCACGATTTATCATTGAGAAATCGCCCTTTTTAAATCTTTTCTCAAATTTTCTGCAAAATATACTATATACGAGTACGTATAACTATATTGAAAATTCATTAATTGTACTGGATAGCTTTTGAATGTGCTGGAAAAAAGTTTAATTGTGTGCAAAATTGCTGACTGCCGCTCGGAGCTCTGCACATATAACTTACCTATATCTTATCCACAAATAAAAGAAATATTTTTTGAGTTTGTGTTCCTAAAATAATTTATTTACAAAATTTTTCATACAAAATTGAATAAAACCTTAAAATTAAAATAAGTTGACAAAATTAAAACTAAAGCAAAACAAACAAACCGGAAGACAATGATTCAGATTTGACTTAAAACTAAAATATTATAAAGATTATTATTGAGTTTCAAGCTAAAATTTACCAATACAAATAGAAGATATTTACAATCATTTGCGAAAATTCACAAAATATTTTCAAAGTTCTTTTGCAAAGACGTAATGTAATGGAAGACATTGTTTGCACAGTTTTTACTAAAGTTTTCAATTGATCTAAGAATTTTAAACAATTTCTTAATTAAATTTTATAAAACAACACAAAAATCTAAATATTTTCTCACATTTTTAGTTTCACTTTATTATCACAATAAAAGAAAAATTTAATTTCGAAACGACATAAATTTTTTTTAAAGCTCTATTGCAGAATCTGCGCAACACGCTAAAGACTGAAAAAATTTTGTTGCATCTTACTTAGCCTCGATGATCAAAGATAGTCCGAAAAGTGTTTGTCGGGATAAAAAAGAACAGCTTCTGTTCGACTTTCATGCCTCGTGGTGATTCTTCAGCCTTCAGCTAATATCGCTTTGATTCTTTCTATTCAGTCTAAGTGCTCTGGTTGTGGAAAATCCTGACACAGAGAATTATTCCTTTTCCTCAACTCACTAGGTTGTTGGTGTCTCTTCGCATTGAATTGCACTTTTACGAAAAAAACCATTTCAGCGAAAATGAGTCAAGTTTTTTACTTTAAATTTTTGAAAATTATTAAAGCCAACTTTTGGTCCTCAGGACCATTTTGCCCTATGAGCAGCAAGCGCTTAAAAGGTTGTTCTCACTTGCACTATTGCACTTGTAGTGTATGAATTTTCCATTAACTGCTAGGATTTATATACAATTTGACAAGTTCAGTCTAAAGCGGAGAAAATATAAAAAACAACCCCTAATATTCGCTTAGAAGGACTTTCGTACATAAGTAACTAGGGATGTGTGCAATGTAAACTAAAAAATTGTGCTATTTGTTATTGTTGTGATTTTTCATTTCAGTCTTCACTTATTTTAACCTTTTTCTCAATTATCTCCCTAAGGGTGGTTTCCAACATGATCCTGTGTTAACATGCAGGTCAAAAATCATTTAAGGTGGATTAGGTTTTTCATGTCCTTGTGTTTGTTAATTTTCCTGTTGCATATTTCTAACTGTACCATTGTTATAATTTTTTATAGTACACAAATAACATAGGAGTTGAGGAAGTGTTTTATGTTTGGCATTTCAAAAACTAAAGAATTTTTATTGGCTAAAATTTTTTGAATTGAATTTGATGATACACCAACAAATTTTTTCTTTCATTTTCGACAAATAAATTACTTTAGTACGTGCCGTAAATTTAAATCACAAATCCGCTAACTGCAATGTGAAACTGGAAATTGGTATCCACATTTATAGACTTTAAACAATTTTTTCAAGGATTTTATATAAAATCAAATACATATAAATTAAAATCAATGTCGCATTGCTTTTATGAAAAAAAGGGTTTTCTACAACATTTTTGACATTTAAATATTCTATGAGTTGTTAGTGTATCTTTTGAAAAAAACCTAAATCGATCAATACTCTTTGCCAACCAAATCTGTTCTTCAGTAAAGAATCAAAATTTTGGATGATAATTTGATTTAGCTCGGGTTATAACTTACAGGAACCGTAGTTGTTATAATTTTGAAATTGAAATCTATGCATTTTACTATCGGTTGAATTAACCATAGTTTAAGAGTTTCATTTGTACTAGACTTCGCCCACTGGTTAAAATTCAAGCATTGTAGAAACAATACAAATCAGTTCAGTACCATCTTACGTGATTAAATATCATCGCCACCAAAAATAAAATCATGATATCATGTAGCCCATTACCAGCCCCTATCTCTTTACCTTACTTAAGGTTCCGTCTAGCTTCAAATTAAGTTTCATCAAAATCGGTCCATTAGCTTTGCTGTGGAAACATTTTTTCATGTTAAAGGAGTGGGTGGCACTGTCTATTATAAAATAAATGCGTTTCCTCAGGGCTTATTCCATCTCAGCACCAAACTTCATCAAAGTCGTTGTAGCAGTTCAGCCTTTTTTCTTTTTAGTGGTGGTGTTACGCACACTTAAAGTTTACAAGGTCTTAATTACTCTTAAAGTAATTTCAACTAAATTTTATTGAAATCTGTTTATTAGCTTAGCCGTGGAAACATATTTTGTTTTCAGAGGTGTGGCGCTGCCTACTATTAGAAAAAAAATTTTATTCTGCACTGTCCCAATTCACAGCATTTTCAACAAAAGAATATCAAGTGATTATGTTGTGTTATGGCGGTTGAAAAGTGATGGAACCGTTTTGCCACTGCCTATTTACATAAGGATTAAGAACTACCCAACATAATGGGTTTCGAGTTTCCAAAAAAAGTTGCCATGTTAATTTTACGCCAAGGACTGAAAGAAATATATTTTGATAACCGGATCTTAATTTTTTTAAGTTTTATAACAACACCTCATAAACATAAACGCGATCAAAATGATTTAGTTTGTATTTTACAGAGCTTCATGTTCAGTAATTTTATTGCAAAAACACCAAAAAAATTTTCCAGCAAAAAATGCACTAACTGTTAGAGAACAAATTCAACAATTGTAAAGAAATAAAAAATCTACAACATCATATCATCAGTAAACTTTGTTAGCCGATGTTTAAGAGTCTGCAAGCACGCTTTATCTTATTTCTTAAAAGTACTGAACATAAAGCTCTGTAAATATATATTAAATTTGACTTTGTTCCAAAAATACAGAATGATTTAATATAACGGCAACATACATGGGTCATTCCATCTATAATGGACCTATCATTAGCCTCATGTTTTTTAAATATTCTGAAACTTATTACAGTGATTGGTCTGTCATGTAGAAGATTATAACAAAATTCGATAAAATTTTTTTAACAAATATTATTGCTTAAAAAAAAGTTTTAAATTGTGTTCGAAAAAGCTCGTAAGTAAAACGAAATGTTCACGTATTAATATATAGATAGATTCATACTATACTGAGAGAATTATTATGATAATGAAATTTCACACAAACAGTAAAAACGATTCGGGAAAGCTGTGGGCAGAAGCTTGGCACCCTTGGTGGGCGTCGCACCCTCCATGGAAACAATATCTTTAAGACGTTATACTGACAGAATTACTTATAGTAATGAAATCATATTTCTCACAAATATACAAACTGGTGCGGCCAAGCATCAGACAAAAAGCTGTCAAATAAACTCCAAAACGCTACAGAGAGAGCTATTTAAGTAAATGTTGTCCAATTAAATGTGAGTACGTGGGTGGGAACAATGCAATTTATATTTAATTTTTTTTTAAAGAGTTTTAACTACTTCGAACAATACTAACTGTTTTGTTTGATTTTTATTTAATTTTTTTTTTAAAACGCCGAAGTTTTTGTTGATCAATGTTACTGACACTTGTGTTTATTTTCTTCAAAAATAGCTTGCATAATTTTCGAACCATAACTATTTCGATCAAAATAAATTTTTGATCTTGATTTTGATCGGAAATAATTTTTTAAATTTATTTTTAGTTTTAGAATATTTCTTCTTTTTTTCAAGGGGCTGGGCAACTGTAGAAATTTTCCGATCAAATTTTCTTCTATTGTCTTCAAAGATGTCTTAGCACATTAAAAATTACATACTTAATGAGTTCTAACGAAAAAAATATCTAAGTTGTGGAATTTCGGCTGTCCTCTGCCAATACCTACTAGGCATCAGTCAAAACCTTTAAAGTTGGCCGGACACAGATCTCATGCAATTTTTGACTGATTGACTTAAAACTTTAACTGTAAATTGAAAGCTATATCCCTTTTGGCACGTCACCTTCTTAATATTGCATGTTATTTTTTGTTGCAAACGATATTAAGCCGATTTTTTTTTGAAAATTTGGAATATTTTTTTTAAAAGAGCGCCACCTTTGCGAAAGTCGAGGCTTCGAAATATTCTTCTGTACTTCTCCTTCTCTCTTTAGGTATTATAAACAAAATTTAAGGTTTATGATAACTTTTACTGCTTTTACTTACGTGTTTCACTGCGATGTGTTGTGAGCATTGGCGGATCTAGAAGGGGGGCGAGGCTGACTTTTTTCTTGAATGAAAACATACATTGATTCAATTCTGCAACGACTAATACTTATATTTTTTGGCATACATATATCAAAAAAGGTTAATTTTAACATTTGTAAACACATCGAGCTTTATTTTTCTATCTAATCAGTAGTCCAATAAAATAAAAAAATAAAAAAGGGACAGATCTGCACCGTTCTCAAAAGTCCAATCCTATCTAAATTTAATAGTACTTTTGGATTGATCGTTTTTAGGGTACCACTGAATATATAAGACAATAAAATACCTTTAACGAATTAGTTCCTTAGTGAAAAATTTACTTTTTACTTAAACTTAACTTACTTTTACATTTCTTGTCCGATTGAAGCAAGTATATACTTAAAATATTTGTAAGGATAGGTTTTCATCCTAAATCTTAAAAAAAAGAAATAGAAAGATTGGACTTGGTATCTCCATTAGACCTTATCCGATTCTCGATACCAGCAAACCGCTAGGAAGAAAACAAAATTATCTTTTAAAGGGTGTGCAATTGATTTAGGTCAAAGAAAGTTGTGTGCAAATATGGACAAAAAAATTTAAAAAGTGCAAAAAACGGGTTTCTTAGGGATGCCTCGAAAACGATTCTTAAGAAAAAAAAATGGTTGACATTTTTTGAATTTACGCCCCAAAATGCATCCTACGACAAACCAGATCTTTTTGTGTGTAAGCTAGTGCACTAATTAATTTTTAATTTTAATTTTAGATTATGTCGTAGAAAACACTTCTTTTTTTGTTTCAGAATATACTTTCTGGTGGCATGGACATTGACAACCTTAAGTTACATATAACGTATTAAGGTAAATGTAGTGAAAACAGCATAGAACTTGAGCTGTTACGCAAGAAAGGTCTACTTGCGCAGAGGTCATGGTAGTGGTGAAGTGTTGAGAACAAATGTTCGTTGTTATATTTATTTTATACATCACAGCGATACTTTACAAGCACAAACAACACTTTTATCGATTTTAGGTTTTCTGAAACAATCTTGAATCCAAATATTTTTCGGGGGATCCCAGGAAGGCTAGAACCCCTTTAGCCCTCTTTTTAATATTGTTAAAGCGGCTTTAATTCGCATATCGTAAAATTTTTCTTCAAAAATTTATTTAAAACTATTCAAAATGAGCCTTACAACCACAATAGGTTTCAAACCTCGCACTTTTTTCTATCATTACCCGAAACCGTCTGTGTTTTCATTTAAAACCAAAAAATCTTTGTTCCTATATAAGCTAATAATAAGATATCTTACAGGATTAAAAAGTCGCACGGTATTCGTCAGCCACAGTAGATATAACAAACCAACCCTTTAGTTATAAGGTTTTTAATGGAAAAGCAATAACTGACTATCAATTTTAGAATCATATGAATTCAAAATGGCACATTACATAAGTTTAGAGATTTTCGCTTTTTTATTTTATTTTCAATTTGATATAAACTGTATCGTGTTTTTTATTCGATCAAAACATTTCCATCACAACGCGCAAATTTGCCAAAATACCTAATCTTTTACTACGCAATGACGAATTTTGCCCAATTCATTCGTGCGAGCTGCATTGTCACCATACTTAAAATAGTGAGCCGTCTTTGCTGTTTTATCCAATATGGTAACCACAAAAAGTGAGAAATATCTCGATGTCATCGAAGGGAATGGCTCCCAGTGATTCATGTTTATGTTGTACTCCTCAACAGAGCGCAATGAAACACCAATTTCATCATAGCCACCAAGTGTTAGCAGACGATTTCCCAGCACAGCACAACCACAACATGAACGTGCTGTTTCCAGCGAACATACACGGGTCCAACAGTCCGAGATAGGATTATATCTCTCTACGGTAGAGGTGCGTGAGCCATTTGAGAATCCACCAACAACATAAATATAACCATGTGCAGCTCCCACACCACATTCGGAGCGACGTTCACACATTGATGACTTAAATGTCCATACATCTCTATATGGATCATAGCACTCCATCGAATTCAGATACTCCGATTCGTTGCTACCACCCACCACATACAATAGATTGTCGAGCACAACAGCACCAGCGTAAATACGTTTGGTTGCCATGGACGCAACTTGCGACCAAGTGTACGTTTCCGAGTCCCAACGTTCGACGCTATTCAAAAACCCTGTACGATAATAATCTCCACCACCCATGACATACACAAATCCATTCAGTACCGCCACAGTTGAGCCATAGCGACACTCGGCCATTGGTTGCAAGAGCGTCCAATGGAGTGACTGTAAGTCTAAGCATAGCACAGTGTTTAGTGCTTTGGCACCATCCCAATCCTCATAGCCGCCAATAAGTAAGAGCTGATTTTCCAATACAGCAACAGCATATCCCTTGCGTCCTGGTAACAAACGTTTACGCTTAGTAATGCTCCATTTATTTAGACTTGCAGAGAAACTCTCCAATGTGATGGTCTTCTCACTGATATTATAGCCGACTGCCAATAGCTTACCGGCATTATAGTTCCATGTTACTCTCGACTTGCGTGGTTTCATCACTAATTCACATGGTAGCGGATACAATGATTTCCTTTCGACCGAAGGTAGTAGATGCCATTTGAGCGCTTGAATAACTAATCGATGACATGCAGGCGTCGTATTTGCACAAACTGGTTCTACATATTTCAGTATAAAAGATGGCTGCATCAGCGGCAGGCGTAGCTGTTGCAATAGCTGTGGCAAATACATATGACGATTTTCTCGATCATATTGCATCCAAGCCATAATGCAGTTAAAAACTTCTTCTTCACATGGCATATTCAATTCGTCGGAGGAAAGAATTTGTGCCAACTGATCAGCGGACAGCTCATAAAATTCATTGTATTTGCATACTTCTACAAAGTGGCGGCTGGCATAATCCTTGGCTTCATCAAATAAGCGCTTATAATTTTGTTCTTGTGCAAAATTGACCACACCGAGACAGTTGGATGGGTGAAGTTTGCGTGCAAGAAAATTGGAGCACTCGCGTACAATATCCTTTAACTTTAACATGCCGGCTGTGGCAAGAACGTTTTTGGCAGTGTGTTCCTCTTGGAACTCAATGTTGCCAGTGTAACAATAGTCTACCAATAATTGTAAGGTAATGCCATTAACGCTATCAAGCATAACTTCTAAGGGCTCTGATTTCTTTGGTTTCTTTGCTTTCGGCGTAACTAATTTTGGCGTGTGCCAGTATTTTTTAGGCTCAAACTTGCAGTTATTTTTCTGTGTTGGAAGCTTCTGTGGTCTACGTGAGATGTCTTCCTTTCCTATGACGTCTTGAAATTGGACGTTCCTTTTTAGAGCTTCTGGTGGTGCTAATAATACTGGCTCAACCATTTCCTGACCGACATTGTTTGGAAGCGATTCTTCTTGCGTCCTAACATTCGGACTAACTAACGAGTCTATTGCTCTATCATCATCATGAGTACTGTGCTCTGGTATTAAAATTTGTGTTTTTTGTTTCTTTATTTCCTCGACTTTTGTTCGGAACTGTGGTACCCTGATCTCATTCTCTTTTTTAGGATCTGTTTTTGCAACTAGTGGCACTGCTTCTACTGGCCCGATTTTCATCTGGATGTCATTGCTTAAAAACAATTGCGCTTGTTTGTCAACATGTGGACTTACTAATGCTGCTGTTGCTTTATCGATTTCATCAGTACTTTGCTCCGATGTTAAGTTTTCAGTTTGTTGTTTCGTCATTTCTTCCACATTTTGGTGAAACTGTGATACCATGATCTCATTCTCTTTTTTAAGATCAACTTGCGCAACTGTGGCCGCTTTTCCCTCTTTCCTTAGGATTTGATTGACTTTCCGTTGTATATTTATGTCATCACAAATAGCTGCCGCATGTGCTTCTAAGTTTTCACGCAAAAAAGAGTCCAAGATTGTGCTTGTGCTCATGGTCGCATCCTTATTGTGAGGTGCTCGTTCTTGTGATTCCGTTTGTATTAAATCGTGAAATAGTTCTGCTAGCGTTCTATTATCCTGAGTTTTCCTAGCAATGTTATGAATCGGCTTACGCGATATATCTAATTTATCTAAATCTTCTGGCAAAACAGAGCATTCTGAATAATTTGAAATATCAGTGGGCTTTTCTTTATCTGGGTCCAAGCATCGCCATGACTTAAGCAGTTTTAACTCTGCTTTATCAATGTCATTTTTATCGCTTTTAGAATGCTCGTCGCTCACATGCTCATCTTCTTCAGTAATAGAGCTTAGTTTTATGTCATCGACATCGTGCTTTGAGCGCTTCAACCAACGACGTGGAACTACTTTGTTTGTTGCTTCCCCTGCGATAAATTCGATTGAAACTCGCTTTATTTCAAGGCTGCTTTGCTGGTGAACCGTGGTTGTGGTAGAAGAACTTTTAGCACCAGTGTGAGTCTTAGAGGAAGGAGTACATCGCTTACTAGCGCTTTCTATTTCGTGTACATTTTTGACTTCACGCTTACTGCTTTGTGTCGAAAATAAGTTGCTACACAATCGTTCTTTAATTTTGAAAAGTTTACTTTCTTGCTTGCCAGGCAATTTTTCACAACTACCGTCTCTAGATTGAATGACAACTTTTGTAACCCCATGTTTTCCATCTTCTTGAGCTATCATTGTTGTGTTGCGAACCTCATTCGTTGTCGCTTTTTCCTTTCGATCAAACCTACGGCGCAAGGTACCCAAACGATCTTTCCTTGTCTTCTTCGTTGTTGTTTTTGCAATGTTGACTTTCTCGTGCTTCCAATCTTCGCGCTTCCAAACTTCTAGCATATCTTTGAACTGTTGTTTTGATGTGCCATTTGCACTTTTAAGTGCAACTGCTGGCTCTTTTTTCTTTTGCAGAGATGTCGACGGCAGCATATCCAAACTTTGTTGCTCGTTTGCAGCAGTCATGCAGTTCTTTTGTTGCACATCTTTGTCACTGGAGTCACTCCGAAACCAATTGGATATGGAAAGCTCATCTTTTTCTTCCATCACAAATTCCTGGTTTTCAACATGTTGTAGCTTTGAGGCATATCCTTCTGATCGCGTAAGCTTAAAATCATCATCTTCTATACTGCTTTCTTTTACTGTTGATTCCTTGCTTTTTCCAACATGCTGCTGCAATGTCTCTTTTCCTAATCGTGTAAGTTTGAAATCATTTCTGGCATCTTCTTTATTGCTGCTTAACGTACCCGTCAGTGATACTTCCTTATTTTTGGTTTCATAACGTAAAGATAAACGTAAAGGTGTATCGTTTTCTTTTACGTTGAATTCCGCCGTATGACTTATAGCTCTTAGTTGCTTTTGACTTTGTATTTGTTTTTTTTGCTCTTCTGATTTTTTATCTTCAGTGCTTGGTGGCAGAATGGAGCTTGTTGTAGCTGTTGGCTTCATATTTATTTCTGGCTCACTAACACCACCACCTTTCATACGATCTTTCAACGGAATGAATTTAAAGCATAGTTTTTTATTCACTTCGCTCTTATCTCTGCTTTCCGCAATCTGTATTGCTTTCTTGTACACTTTGCTCTTATCACTTTGCTCACTACATGACGAAGGGCCTTCGCTATTTATTGCTACGCAACTCTTATCCAATGCGTCTATGGATTGTGCTTGGTTTTCTACTCCTTCAACTTTTTCCAAACTACTTCTTAATGTTATGCCTAAGAGTGAATCTCCGTTGTTACCTGGCGCTAATTTTAAGAGCAATGGATCCAGATACTCATTTGGTGGCGTTATCGCAAGGTCATTTTGAATATATTGCGGTAGTTCCGACTTTTCAGAATTAGCTTGTGATGAAACTTCAGCAGCTTCCTCCTTAGCTAATATTGACTCTATTTGTATTGGGCTCGTAGTAGCAGGTTTCAATGAAATTTCACTAACCTCTGCCTTTGCCATTAAGAACTCCGCTTGAGTCGGCTCCGTACTAAGAGGTTGCGCCTCTTCATTCTTCTCCAATTTCGCCTCTAAACATAAATCATCTATAGATTTTACAATGCGCGAATTGATTTCTTGACTTACAATTTCCGGATAGCGTCGGAAGTACTCACCAGGCCCCAATTCTAAGCAGTGTGGAAGCTCTTCCAACTTTTTGCATTCTTGATTATAAAAATTTTTAGTACACTTAACATCCTCTACTTCTTCTTCTTCCTCTGACTTGCTACCTCGACTTAGAATTCCCATAAAATAAAACTCACTGCTATCTTCCTGTTTCGATTTCAGACGCAAATGCCCCTTCATTGTTACGTATTGTTCCTCTTCTTCATTGCTTTTGCGACGTAGTAATCCCACGATCGTAACTTCTTCCACCCCAGGTATTTCATCGCTCAATTCTGTTGTACTTAATTCTTCTTCTTCTTCCGTTTCACTATCACTCTCCTTAGTGTCCACGGGAGTTTGTTGCTTTGGTGCAAATAAATTAGCGAAATACTCGCTGGTTGCTGCCAGTATCAACCGATGCGCTGATACTCTTCTACCATCGATGCCTGCCACAAGTATAACGTCACAAAACTTTCGACTTTCCATGTACTCTTGCATTCGTCTGAGCATATTTTCTGCGTGTTCCTCTTGTCGGAAACTTAATGCCGTCCACAACTTTGACATGTGGTATGGACGATTTTTTGACGTTGTTGCTGTGCCACTATCGCTATTTGATATCATGCACATGGCTTCTTCATATCCAGAATTCCTTATAACCGACATAATTTAGAGCAATAAAACAGAATTATTTTTCCAAAATTTTAAGACTTGAATTTTTTTTACTTTTTTTTTATTTAGTTTTTTTTAAGTTTTTGTTTATTCATTAATTTGATGTGAAATATAGATTAATGTTTATAGCATGGCTAACTCCTTGCCTTTTTCAAAATTAGTCAATAAAGTGATGAAACTGAATATCTTGAGTAGCAATATTTTTGGAGGAAGCAGGGCTTACCCTGGACGTTGAAGGAATTTTGGATCCTGCGGAAGTGTCTGGTTCTTGTTCTTGTGTAACATCTGTTTTACAGTGGGCTGTTGTGCAGTCAATTTCAAAATGTTTAGCATCTGCATTTAGATTAAATGGCTACGAAAAGCGTCAGTATTCCCAGTAAGGAATAGTCTACATTAAATTGGATTTAAGTTATATTATCTAGCAGATCCTTTTATAGAGTTTCGGCTTATTGCATAGAACAATGCAAATACAGTATTTTCATTTAAATACCTTAGATTAAGAAAAGTTTGAGTCATATTTTCAAGTAAAAACGTTCTACTAATATTAAACTCGCTTAAATTATATCAACACATACATGTATGGGAGATTACTCGTACAAGTCAAACGGAAAGAAAAACAATAGATTTGTCTGAAATATTGAATATGAAAAGCTCATATTGGAACGAATTCATCCATAAAATTTTAGATACCATGCCACCCTACACAGGTATCAAGGACGGTCATAATTGGTCAAAAAATTTAAGACTTTGCGTCGACCTCAAATTCATAAATTTTGTAGGCAAATGGATGGCAATGATAAAAGTTAGGAAAAATGGTTACATTGTAACATTTTGTCAGTAGAATACGATCTTTCTTTAGGGGTTTTAAGCTTTAAAATTAAAATTCTTTCTGATATGTTTTGGTCCTTCTACTTTACAATGCTTTTTGCCTCATAATTTGGTATACGGGTGTATCTTGAATTGTGTCAAAAATATACAGAACTAATAAAGTGGGCATGGCCTTTTTGAACAATTGAAACATTTAATTCAGTGTTGCTCCAAACGATACGATCCTACGATTTTCATAAAAATTTTGAAGATGATGCAGTCATCAATACAGCTAAGTCACTTTACTGGCAAAAGTCTTTACACTTAATTTTCTTTAATAGTGGCAAACTAAGGGCGGAATGCAACTCCCACCAAAATCTAAGTAAATTAGCTTATAAATTAACAAAATCAGCATAAATTACTAAATTTTTCAATTAATAAATTTCCAACTATAAAATCATGGAATAAAATTATGCAGTTTTCTAGTTAGTAATTCCCAATTTGTCATGAATAAGTTTTGGTCCAGTAAATTGGAATCCTCGATAGCTTCAACGGTCTTGGAATGTTTTTCAATGACATGTAACGAAACTTTGGCTTTATAGTAAATAAAAAACTTTTACTTATATATGCATTCAAATTTAAATAGTTTCAAGGCCACAACTTCATTATATACATTCGGCGTGTGAAATTTAATGTAGAGTCAACTGCAACATCTTCAGGCTAGGGTAGTTCAAGCTCTGTTATAGAAAATTAGGCAATAGAAAATAACCAAACCTTACCGGGATCTCCCTTCCCACAAAATTGAATAGAGGGAAGCCATGCTTGTTGCTACGAATGACAAAGGCGCGGACACACAATTTCCACAAGAGTCTTCAAACAAAACAAGGCACGATAGAAATATGCAGGCTTGTGAAAACGCTATAAGCTGGCGAAAAATTGTACATATGGTAAAGGTACTAAAATGCGGCATTTTTAAATGCCTTTAGTAAACAATGACCACTTGAGAGTACTTATGATATGGTCATGCTATTAAATGATTAGCCGCTTAGGCAGATACAAGCCAGGCAACTAATTTTTGGTTTAGTACTAATGAAAACATTGGCAGATTCAGTCATCATCCTATATAAATATTTTTCGAAAAACTTGAAGAGATGTAAAGTAAAAATCAATAATAAAATAAAGAAAAACAATATTTTCTCAGTGAATTTTGTTTTCATAAAAGCAAAAATATGCCGACACAAAATATCAGTTTTGTTCGGTGAGGTGAGCCAATATTTATCTAGTTGTATTTGGTTGAGTTTCAAAGTCGGTTTGCAGTAGCAAGAACATTAACAACGCCTTATAGCTATTAACGAACTATTTGTCGAGTTTGAAATTTTCTCAAAACAGCTGCTATACAAAGCTTCAAGTGCTTGGGTTTAGTGCTGTGCCAATTCGGCAGTAAACCTTTGAAGTTTTTCGTTATATGAAAAATTTTTCGGATTGTAATCTTTTATGGTTGTTTTTAAAATAATGGACATAAAATCGGGTAAACACTTAAGTCTTAAGCCTTAAATGATATAGAGCTAAAACTGAATTTAGTGTACATAAGTTGATATAAGGATAATTTAAGGAAAGCCAATTGTCTTGAATCGTAGAGATCCTATGAAAATATTGAAGACGATTTAGAAGCATTCAAATTAGGGAACGTCATACTCTGCACTCAGACCACATTAGACTCTCTGAATAAATCTAAGATACTAAATTCTCTAAGAGTTTTGTAAAAGAGAGAGAGAGTCCACTAACTATAGACAAGTTTTCTTGTGTTTTTTGATGCTATCCTCTCCAAGCCAAAAAATTAAATGAACAAACAGTAGCTTCAGAACACACAAGTCTTCAGGGCTTGGTTTCATCAAGTCGGACGATTCTTAGCACTCAATGAAGGTATAAGCTAAGATCAAATTTTCACAGTGTTTTCATTCCAGAAATAGGGAATGCCTTAGTAGCAAACGCGGAAACTATCTAGACAAAATTTAATCTTACAAAGCCGTCATGTCTTAAAAATAGCTTGACATCGTAACTAAAATGATACTTTGCCTTTGTATCGAAATTTCGGTTTCATAATACTTATCGTGCTTGAGTAATATGTAAAACCATAGTAAAGAGAGACATAAAAATGTCTTGGATATGCATTTTTAAAGTTCCTAATAGACTGATTATAAAGACATTAGGTGCCACCTATTTTCATGAGGTGCCACATATCGTTATATCATGTTGTCTGCATATTCTGCTGTACGGTATAAAGTGACACTCGAAATATGCCACCTCATGTCCAGTATGTATCTTTGTACTGTACATAATAAAAATCTTATAAAGGCATGAGGTGGTCTGTCTCGCATGGATCTTTTTACTGCAGACATAAAAGTCACTTGAAAGACATGTGGGTCCATATTATATTTTCATAAGACTTTTTATCAAGAAAAATGTAAACAAAAATATGAACTGCCCTTACGCATAGCCTTGATAGGCCAGTGGTTAGCATGCAGAAACATGAATTGTTGGGACATGGGTACAAAACATAAGTTAAAATGAAATTCGGTAGTGAAAGAAAATTATTTATTAAGGTCTATAATTTTCATATAAAGTCTCTACTGCATCTTTAAAGTCTCTAAGAAAAACATTTTTATGCAACTCTTTTTAAAGCCTTTGTAAGGTGGCTTTAAAAGGATTCAAAGTTAGTTGCAGAGTTTTTCTTATCTCTTATAACCCTCCAGAAAGGCTTTATAAATATAATATTTGTACATAAAATTCTCGACATATTGTTCATTCAGAAAAAAAATTAAAAAGATAATGAAAAAAAGAAATTATTTTAAAACCCTACCCCGCCCTTAAGTATTTTGAATCAACTTAAAGACATTATATCAGAGCATATATGTAAGTCATACAATGTACCATCTGCATTTTAATTTGTTTATATCAAATCTGGATCCATTGCGAATGCGCCGCATTCTTTTTAAAATTTTTACAATCGACACACAGAAATAATACCCATTATGTAGTTACTTTGCAGTTTGCATCTGAACAGATCATTTCATTGATCGCGACTCGCTCAGTTGCAAGAGTGTGCACGTTCCACCAGTTCTGTGTAATAGGTCTTATACATTTGCCAATTTTGCTGAAGTGTTATAGTACCATATATTATGCTAATGATATTTCACTGGTTGCTTGTGAAAAGTTTTGCTCAGCTTTTGAGGGCATTCTACAATGCCATAGCGCGAACTTATTTTTTTTTCAAGACCCTTCAAGCTCCTAGTTGCCCTGACTGACGCTTTCTCTAAGATCATTGTACCAAATGAAGGAATAGTTTTCTCTGTACATAAAATGATACTTAATATGTCAGTCATTGCAACTTAATTTCGTGTAATAAAGTGTGTTTTTTTTAGAGGTATAGAGCTTCGAATTGAAATAAAACACAAGAAAATCGTTTTAATGTCCATCAATTTGGCTTTATTGGAAGGATAATTTTATGCCATTAATGTTTAAATATGATTTCGGGCATGTGGCCGCCGCGGCTGGCTCGAATAAAGCCAATTCTACAGGTCCAATTTTGAACCACTTTTTCGAGCATATGGGGCCGTATGTCGGCAATAACGCCACGAATGTTGGCTTCCAAGTCCCCTAACGTTTCTGGTTTTTTGGCGTAGACGAGCGACTTCACATATCCCCAAAGAAAATAATCCAATGGTGTCAAATCACACGATCTTGGTGGCCAATTGACAGGTCCATTCCGCGAAATTATGCGCTCATCGAATGTTTCCTTCAATAAATCGATTGTGACGTGCGCTGTGTGGCATGTAGCGCCGTCTTGTTGGAACCACAACTCATCCACATTCATGCCATCCAATTCGGGAACAAAATAGTCGGTTATCATGGCTCTATACCGGTCTCCACTAACGGTAACTGACTCTCCAGCATTATTTCGGAAGAAGTATGGCCCAATGACTCCACCAGCCCAGAGAGCACACCATACAGTCAGTTTTTGTGGATGTAATGGCGTCTCAAGGGTCTCATGTGCATTCTCTTCACTCCAAATGCGGCAATTTTGCTTGTTGACGTAGCCATTCAACCAAAAATGAGCCTCATCACTGAACAAAATTTTGCGATGAAAATCAGCATCGAGATCAATCTCATTTTCGGCCCATACACCAAAATCACGACGCATTGCATGGTCTCGCGGCTTTAATTCTTGCACAAGCTGGATCTTGTAAGGTCGCAAGCCAAGATCTTTGCGCAAAATCTTCCATAAAGTTGATGGACAAAGCTCCAATTGCTGTGCACGGTGGCGAATCGATTCATTCGGGTCCTCTTCAACATTTTGCTCTACAGCGGCAATTGTTTCTTCGGTGCGCACTGTTCGACGTCTCTGCGGATGCGTATTATCACATAGAGTAAACGTAGTGCGAAAACGATCCATGGTTAACCGAATTAATTGCTCTGATGGATTATGTCGACCATAAAATGGACGGAGCTTGCGGTAAACTTCGCGAACTGAACCATTGTTCTTTTGTCAACCTGTTTATGATGAAATGGCAAACCAAACTGAACATAAATAACATTAGAGTTGCCAGATTTGACCATAAAATGCCAGTTTTATCTCTATTCGAAAAACAAACCTCTTAAAAAAACACCATTTACATAGTAACAAAATCACTGCTTCTAAAGCTTAAATCAGACTAACCGTGTCGTAAAAGGAACATAACAATTTAAATCTATTGTCTCGGATACCACGAAAATCTATTACTTATAGTAAGTCTTAATGAAGAAACAATTGCTATTACAAAACTGGTACTAAAAACAAAGATGTTGGAACAAAATTAACAGGAAAATTGCAATTTTCATGGCGGTGCAGTCAAAAAATCAACATTGGCTTCGTTGACAAATTTCTAACTACTTCTTGAAAGAATAGCCAAATCTTTTAATTTCTCCAGAAAATTGTGACATTAAATTTAAATTGACAATGTCTAGTGAATTCAATATAGCAAACAGCTGTAACGAAATCATGAAAAGCTGTTAAACGACAAAGTTGGTAAATCTAAAATTTTAGTAATAGAAATGCACTGATTTGTGACCAATTGTTGAAAGTTTAAGGAACCAAATATTTTTTTTTTTATAAGAAACGAAACGTACAGCATTGTAGCGTAATGCTGCGTGACTTGTTAAAATAGTAATCTAACACATAGGGCCGAGCACACTGTTCAACAAGGAAATAACAAAACTCGAGCGTTACGAATCGCTTAAGTCAGATTTATGTTCAGACTTTAGAACAAAGTAAAATTTTCCACTTTTTTTTCTAAGCATTTTCTTGTTATCCTTCTGCACATCCTCGTGCGTGTGCGCAAGATTTTTAAACTCTGCAGTAGTTGCTCCTTTTTTCTAATGGTCATTTTGTGTTAGCACAATTTGTAACGCTCAAATTTTCATTTTTCTTTTAATTTTTCCATAGTCATTTTCCTTTATTTGTTGGATTTGTAGTAACATGCGATCTTGTTGGAAACTTCATGGTGCATTAAGTTACTTTGTCACTTGACTGTTAGGAAAATACTAAATTCTCTTGCTTGGAAAATCAATTTGTTCCATAACGTTGGCATTCTATTGAAGAAGAAGTCGACGAAAAAAAGTTTCAGCTCCTACGTTGCTTGCTGTCTTCAGTTCTAACTTGCTTTTCAGTGTTCAGCATTTCCAATAACATCAATTACTTACACACATTATATCTGGATATATATAAGGATCATCTTTAAAAGAATTAAATGAACTGGCAAGAACATTTGATGAAAGCAGACCAATTACATAGATTTTGGCATGCTTTTTCTCCAGATATTGAACTCAGGAGACGGCAAAAGAACTTCAAGCCATTTAATGACTTGCAAAATATCATACAGTGACTGATCTACTGACTAAGATCATTACTACAGCATTTCCAAAAATAACTTCGAAATTTATATCCGAAAAACAATTTTTTTCTTAAATGCTCTGAGGCCTTCTGATGACTGCTCTCAACGTTTAATTCTTATAAGTGAGGAGCAAGCTAATGGATTTTTATCTAAGAAAATACTGATTCTTCTATACTTTTGGCTATACCTCAAAACTATAGTCACTTCTGAGGGGTTTATTTCAACAATGTTGCGGATTCCAATACTAGCTATGTTATTCAATTTAGGTAGTAAAGTTTATTTGAAATTTTATTTGGTAAGGTTAGGTTAAAAGGGTTGCTTGTATATAGCCAGATGCACTCGGAGGCAGTTTGCTCATTGTGATACCCTACATATATATATAAACAAAAATTCTCCTCATACTCCTTCAATTGAAGTTGAGGATGCTGGTGAATTCCAACTCAGCTAGTTCCACAAGACCAACAAAGAATGAAGAAACAAAATATTTGGATCGTCTTTTCATTAGCCCCGGGCATTCGCAGAGCAGGTGTTTAAATGTCTCATCCTCTTCTTCATCTCCGCAACTCCTGCAGAAATCTCTGAAAGGAGTATAATTTTTGCCGGCCATAGGGACAATAACACAGTCAGTACTCCTACAACAACCCTTTGCGTCTGTCCTAGATTCAGTTTAGACCACATGATTCGAGGCGTTCTGCATCCGGCGGTAAGTTTCCACCTTCTGTTCGTTTGTTTCTTGTTTCCCCATCCGACAGTTCAGTTTCGCCAATTGGTCTTATCACTTGTTGATTCTCCGGTTGTTCTGATCCAATTCTGGCACATTCGTCAGCTTTCTCATTTCCGGAAATACCCTTGCGATCCGGCACTCAGCAGAGTTCTATAGCATTGAACGTAGTGTTCTACACACCTAGACTTCACGATTTTAGCGTTCAGTGCTTTAATCGCTGCCTGACTGTCCACCCATATCGTAATGCTGGAGGGAGTAAACTCCCTGTTTGATTAAATTTCTAGTTACTTTATTGCTCGAACCTTGCTATTATTTATGAAATACAACATCCTTCAAATGTTCGCCACGAGATATCTCTCAGAAGTGAATACTTTTCGAGAAGTTTTCGATGACTCTTTTGCATAATTCGGTTTATAACTCTGATTAACATAATGAATGTTGTCCTCTAATTGCTCTTGAGTTCAAAGTTTTTCGAAATAAGCATTTCTCGAAATTATGTGTTCTGAGAACTTTTCGCACAATAAAGCCCAAATTAGTCGTATTGTATGAATAGTGGCGTCATTTTGTTGAAAAAAGATGTCGTTACAACGCGGCTATAGCACTAAACCTTGACCCGAAGCGGGCACTCCATTATGATTCTCAAGGAAATACAAGCCTTATTAAAGCGAATTTCGTTGAAATGCTTGGAATCACAGAGCTTAATAGGCTGAAAAACTGAAATAATGACTAAATTCAGCGCTGGATTAAGGTTAGTCTATAGTGGGCTATAACTTCAACTCAAAAGGGTCCTGAACCCAAAAGTATTTACAAAAATTACACAAAGGTAGGGCTAAAGCGTGGATTTCCAAAATAAGGGGCCTCCAACATGTGATGATTTGTGAATATCCTGGTGTGAACGATTCATGAGCAGGATGAGCTCATCCTCAATATGTGCTAGCAAGCTACCGACTTTCTTTTTGGTTTTATCTTTCAATTTTGAATGCGAAGCTTCTTTTCTCTCTGATTTCAATACGTTTGGTAACAGATAACTTCACAGAAAGTGAGGCGTGAAAATTTGAAATTTGCATATTTGGCCACATATTTTGTACAAATGCTTGAACTGAGTTCACCTGCGACTTTTTTTAATTTGAAAAATTTATCTTAAGTCAAAAACTATATTGATAGAAAAGTTTCAGTCGCGAAAAAAGTCATCAATGGTCTCAAAGATTTCAAAATCCGAAAGTAATGCATTGATCTTTACCAAAATAATTAATATCTATGGATATTGCAAACAATGGAAAGGAATATAACATAATTTTTTAAATAGTTGGAAAAGCGGAAGCGGGGGAACGCTATGAAAAAAAATACAACTACACGGATATATTTTTTTGACTGTACCACAGCCCCAGTCAAATTTTTTATTTCAAAAACAAAAAATTTTTTATTTCAAAAAAAAAAAATTTACAGCTCCAATCGAAGGGAAAAGTCTAAGGTAAGCTCTGGACATGACCAGGGCAGCCCGGATACATGTTTCCAAAAAACTTTTACTACTCTTACCGATGAAGAAATGTCGAAAATAAAATCTAAATATGGCAAGGGTCCAATACTGCACCCTCTAAAAGTTAGTTTTGGGACCATTTTTCTCAAAAAATCTTGCGGCACTAATTGATAAGTAAGAAGTTAAAAATAATTTGTAGATTTGATCAAGGTCGAGCTCAAGTGAAAAACTCTTTTTTTTTAATGTGCACAAAGTTGAAGTTTTGGGTGCACGCACCCACTCTTGGCTATGTTAAAATGCACTTTGCAATCTCCCATAGCTGATGATACCGTAATTTCTGAATGACCACTCGGGCTATGAATGTGAACTTCGTGCCCATATAATCCACAAAAGTCTGTAATTTTTTTACTTTTTCTGATCGAATCATTTTGAAACGCAACAGGATTGGAGTTCTGAACTGTTTTCAGCTTCGAAACATTTCTTCATTTACATTAGCATTTTAATTTGGTTACATGGCTCTTATATCCGGACTGAAAGTATATGATTTTTCACGACTCTGTTATTTAAAAAAGAATTTGCATTTAAAGTACCATTTAAAATTTGTTGCATAGTGAAAAATACTACATTGAATTCTTATATATCAAATCAGTTAAGTCGTATAGTTAGTTTGTTTTTTAAATTAGTTCATTACCTTACAAATTACCCAAACGATCCTGCTACTTAAGACCATTACTACGCCCATTAGTTCCATGAAATCTTCGAAAAACTAATATTTATATAGCACAACATATTACACGCATTTGTATGCCAAACTTTAACACAGGACACAACAAATGTAGTAAAGGATCAAGTATTATTAACAAACCGATTAAAATGGCAGCGAAATAAATCGAAATTTCTTGCTTAAACACCTGGAACACGCAGAATAACCAACAAGGATAATTGAATTGCAATGAAATGGAACGAATCAATTTTGTGTAAAACGAAAAAGCAGCCGAGGAACAATAAAGTCAGATATCGTCAGGCGTAACAAATTTTAAAATCATGTGAGTAGGATAATCAGCAATCTGGCTTAAAAATCAGAGTGACAGCAAATGAGTAGCGTAACAAATGCAAGCATTGATCGAACGCATGAAGGAAAACGTATATCAATGGAGCAGCAGCAGGATCAAATCATATGATGAGCGTTACTAATTCACTGGCGTGCGAGTTGTTAAGCGATGCACATGTGTTGCATTTTTTAAGGATGACGTTTCAAGATTTTTTTTTCATGAATATTCTTTAACTTGTTGGCACATAAAATATGGCCAGTTTTCCATTTTAAAGAAACGGAATTCAAATTTTTGCAATTTTTTGATCCAAATTTACAACTTTCAAAGGTAGAAAGATATATGTCTCCTATTCAAAACACAAAATATTATTGCACGTTCTTTTTTTCTACATTGAACAAAATTTATATCGATCTCCAACAATAAAGGACATTTGCCGCCAGCCACACTCACAAACAGTCATTGTCCTGCTGTCTTGTTATATTCCACAGCTATGGTGTCAAATACGTACGTGAGCGTCACCTGGTGCGATTAGGGTAGACAATATAAGGCGCTCGTTACGGCAGCATCAAAGCGGAAAATGCATTCCGTTCCGTGGTGGTCTATGCAAGAAAAATAAGAGAAGAAAAAACCTAAACTACAATACTTTTGTCAGCATAATCACTCAACAATAATAAGGATGCTTATAGTGTCCTGTTAGAAATCATGCGATTTGGTGTTCAATTTCACTCATCTTTTAGATTTTTTCCAACTAATTGTCACAGGATATTGGACCTTTTCCTACTACTTCTTCTTTAACTACTTTGATATAAGCCGCAAGAGCGAAGCCAACAACGGCAAGACTTTTTTATTTTTACTGCCCACATAATCATGTAGGTGGGCCACAAAAGTCTGTAATTTTTTTTATTTTTTCTTAAACTCATCATATGAGTCCTTTATCCTGTTTATGATAGAAAACACGATTCCATTAACACGTGTTCGTTAACAGTCATCTGTCAGTTAAATATTAAAGTAGGTATCCTTTAATTGCCCTCCACTGAAGGTTAGTGTTGCCATATTACTGATGTCAGCTTGGAATTCTTAAGCTGACAGACTGTTTTAAAGCTGTGTATCAGTTTAAGTGAAAACTTAAGGAAATGACATATACATATGAGCTATGGGCTTTTTGGCAGCTTACAATTTCCATGTCCTTATCAATATGATGGGAATAATTGTGAGAAATATCTATCATTATTTACTTTAAAGGCGGTTTCGCAATACCTAGTGATTTGTAAAAAAAAGTGCGGTAATTTTAATAAGCCTTCAACGAAAATTGATATGCGCCACAGATCAAACTGAACCTATCCTTTGTCAGACTAAATTGGTTACAAATATTCTCCAGCTCATCATAACATGAAGCTTTTCGTACAGACCTTGTCAACAAAACAGTAAAGGTCTTTTGCGGTAGATCAAACTGCATTTTTCTTGAGATTTGCATAGGTGTGCTGTGCTCAAATCCTTGCAGCAAAATTTCTCTAACAATTGAAAAAAAAATTTGATATAATGATCAATCAAAATCCCACCCTTCGAAATGGCCAAAAACATCCTCATAGGGTTTTTGGCCATTTTGGTTGGGTGTGGTCAACTCCAAAATAGTTTTAAACACCGCCATCGAGTTCAGCATCCTTGAAAACTGGGGTAGGAGGTGGTTCGGTTGCTGCTTTAAAATATTTGTGTTTTTCGAGGTTTTTTCAGACTCACAGAATCCAGTTAATGGTTACTGTGAGAGTTACCATTTTGATTGATCATCATATCAAAACGATAGGCGTTATGAACTACATTAAGTCTCTATACTGCGATTTCGTTGTCAAGAGCAACTGGGACTGGGAGTTATGGTCAACTGTGGAAAAGAATAAGACGAATAAGACAATAGAGTTCAAAAACTTTTTCCTTTCACGGGAGTTGTAACGTTTCGCTGCGCAATCGGTATACTTGCTGTAAAGGTTGATATGACTTACCGAAACTACTGCAAGTGCTACGACGATGACGAAGTAGAATCAGTGCAACACCAATTCTGTAAATTTTCTGCTTAGCAAACGTTATCGTTAATGGTGTGATCATTGTGGGAATCAGAGCACCATTAGAGGTTAAATTTTTTTTGTTAATATCACGCTTCCTTTTCCTATTGGCACACACTTATGTTCAAAAATTTAAGTTTTATTTAAATTTGGAATCTGGCAGCACTAAAATTTTGTCAAATTTTTGATACAGCGTTAGCCTTTATTATGCGTCGCTGCTTTTTAGCTGCTAATTTGATTTTGGGCTAAATGCAATGCCTGCTGTCAGTTTTCTTTAAAAGTTTTTTTAATTTTTTTTTCTAAACCTTTTGTTTATTTTTTTAAAATTAGCGTCGTCATTAGCATTTAATGGCGGCTTCTAAAAGGATCTCTTAGTTTTAAGTATTTGACTTTGATTTGACCGCTGTTAAAACAAGCGCCGCGCTTGTGAGTCAGTTACTTTGATGTCTACTGTCAATATTTGTGCAGGTCATTCTTTTGTTTCGTATTGAAAAGTAAATCGCTTTTGATTTTCTCAAGTGACCATAAAAATGGTATTAAGTCTTGTATTTTAAATTCATGAAGGAGTGTCGAACTTATCATTAAATAAAGATTAGAAATTTTAACGTGATCACAATTAAAATGTGATTAGTTTTAAAGAAGTGGTGATTATATTTTAAAGTTTTGTTATCTTTGGCTTTGGTTTCATTTGAATTGGTATAGGAAAAGTTCGTTAAATATTCTTGCTGAAAATACTAATCGGAATGTTTTGTTCAGAAAATATTGCAAAATCTGCGTTTAACTTTTGTTAATCTTCTAACATTTATTGCTTATATTTTGTTATATTTGCTCGCTTTATTCTTTTAGTTTCTTGGCTGTTGTTAAATACGCTAAGCTTATTTCTAGTTGACTTTAATACAACGCTTATATATTATGTAAGTACATACTTATAAGTGTTTCTCCATTCGTCCTTTATACGTTTCCAAACAAAAGAGTTACGCTCTGACAGCTGTATATTGACATTTGTGGTAAGAATTAATATTATAAAAAATCAGTCGCTAAAACCAATTTTCGTAAGAATTTTATCAATAAGCTGCTTGATCAGATTTTACATACAATAACTAAGTATTTTCCCAATACACTTAAATGCAATAATGTCAACTTTTATTCAAGTTCCGTAAAGCTTACAATTTATGGATATTATAGAAGTTTTTTTCTCAATCTTGCCACATTTTGTGCTTGTTTTGTTTTTTTATATCGATTTTCTATATAACGTCTTGGTTTTATAAATTATAATTGACATATATAATTATTTTCTAATCTTTTGTACGTATGTTGCTCCTAAATTTCATGTCCGTTTGATGTTCGTTTTTTTTTTATCAATTTTGCTCTGTTTATTTGTATATTTCACCAATTTTCATAAACTTGCGCATAAGTAGTTGCTTATCTTTGTGTCTTATTTTTATCCGTTTTAATCTTTTTCTTATAACTTTATTTTCAGTTGCCATTTTAAATTTAGCTGCTGAAATATTGTGCTCAGTGGGTAATTTTTTATCTTAAAGAAAGTATTTCTGAAGAGCGGATGTTGTAGCTCACAACAGAATTCTGAATGACGTTACCTCCGCTTATGCAATTGTTAAGTATTTGATTTTTTTTTTCATTGTTCGGTAACTGTTTGTGGGTCAGTAGTTTAAGTTTTGCCGCTTTCAATTAAATTGTTTAATAATGGCCACCAGCATTACACTTGGTTAATTGTCTAAGGACCACCCAATCGATTTGTTACGCATGCGCAAAGAATAACAAAATGACTAAAACAAATCTACTTTGTATCCATTCCTGAAACTTGAAAAATCGTGGAAAAATATCTTCGTCTCTATGAAGGCTACAAAACGTAATTTTCTGGATAGATAAGCTAGGAACTTTTAAACTGTAGTCTTCTTATTTAAAGAGAAATATTCAATTGCTTTAAGATTTTCGTTCAGTTATTCGAATTTCGATATAATAATAATAATAATAATAATAATAATAATAATAATAATAATAATAATAATAATAATAATAATAATAATAATAATAATAATAATAATAATAATAATAATAATAATAATAATAATAATAATAATAATAATAATAATAATAATAATAATAATAATAATAATAATAATAATAATAATAATAATAATAATAATAATAATAATAATAATAATAATAATAATAATAATAATAATAATAATAATAATAATAATAATAATAATAATAATAATAATAATGATAATAATAATAATAATAATAATAATAATAATAATAATAATAATAATAATAATAATGAGCATATGTTAGGTACATACATATATGTATAAAGATATATATTTTAGTAAGCCGATGTCTTCGAAATACATAGTATGATTCAGATTGGGAAGCAGATATTTCAGTTGATTTCATGACAATTTTTAATTATAACATTGTACGAGAAGTGGGCTCTATCTTAAACATCCTCCGAGGTACATTGTGTTTAAAAAAGTTCAACTACATGGAGCAAATGCGGCAATACTGAAAAATGTTTTTGTTAATCTGACTCATTCAGTTTCTCTAGTTGCTTTGCGCTAAACGGTATGAAATTATATCTATTGCTTAGTACTACTCTAAAGGAACATCCTGTAGTATTTAAAATCTTAAGGTGGACCGCCCCGTATTTCAAATTTATGCTCCTAGAACGATATTTATATTATCAACACATAGATATAAATACAAAAATGGAGGTGGATAGGGCATATATCGCACTAAAAAGGAGCAGTATTGGAAGTAAGAGATGGAATGGAATTCTTAAGTGAAGATAGAAAGTCTTTTATTGCTACTCCGCGAGTCTTATAGAAGAATGGCTGATATGTAAGTGAAAAACGCCGCGTTAAACTAAAAGAAAGTAAAATGTACATATAAAAAAATCGTATAATATGGGACGTTGGTGTAGTTGATGTCTCTAGTCCCGATTGTGATAAATGAAACAAAACAATAAAAATAATTTTGCGGCACTAAAACCGCAGTGTTATAAGAAGATCCACGCGAAATCAATCCTTTCACCCTTCTGTTGCATTAAGCGTCTGTCATTCCAGAAGATTTTATGACGGATTTCCATAAGTTCTCATAAGAGTACGTTAAACAACATAACTTTGCGAATAGACTAATTATTTTATTTTTATCGGACTAAAAAATATTGCTCCTGGAAATTTATTTGAAGCAAATGACAAAAATATTGAGTTATATGAGTCATTTCGTAGTTGACAATACTCAAAATACTTCTTCTAGTGTCCTTAATCTCCTAACGAAGTATAGGATCGCCACAAAACTCTTCCAATGTGCACGATCAGTAGCGAGTACCTTTAATTCTATTCAGCGTTTCCCTGCTTCACGTATTTCCTGCTCTAGTGAACGTTTTCCCGTTTCTGCTACACTGTGGGTTCCACTCCAACGCTTGCCGGCAGACTTCAGTTGCTTATTTCCGCAACGTGTGCATAATACATTTTCACGTTCGCCTTTTGATCTGAATGGCATTTGTAACTTCACGGCATGTGGTTCCTTATTCAACATTCGAAAAAATGTCATATTTTCAGAATTCAAAAATACCATCACTTATTAATTTTTACCAACAAAAGCGAATATTCTTAGTAATTTTTACTTTGTTAACTATGCGCCGAGAAAATTCTGTATTACGATCAGATTAAAAACCGGAATTGATGGGAGTGTAAACATACAAAATTATCGGCTCTAACATATCTTTTGCTACTGTTTTTGATGTGGTTGGACAAGTAAGCAATTTATGTGTGTAGATACTCCAAGAAGCAGCTATGTGGGTGTTTCTTTTGAAATTGATTTTAAGACAATCGTCTTACAACAACTCCCTTAATTTTGCGATTATCATAGGTGGTCTAAATTGACTCGAAAAGTAAAAAAAATCGATTTGCACTAACGATAAAATAGAAAAAGTGAAGGTCATAATTAAAAAAATAAATAAAAAATCTAGATTTTCCGGAAACTTATAAATTTTGATCTTAAATTGAATTAAATCTTAATGAGCTAGTTTTTATGCAAAATGCGTTTCAATTTATCGCTAATATTTATTATTTTTTTTTTTTAAATATTAACTCAAAGGATACCACCGCATTGGTGTATGGAAGTCATCACTGTCATGATTCATCGTCAACTTAACTGATAATTTAGTATGAAATACGCAGCTAATATCCTTTTGATCAAAAATCTGTATAATAATGAGTGTGGAAGATCAAAAATGTAATATACGACTAATGTACATGGATTGTGTTGATTTACTTTACCTTCTCACGTTGGTCTTGTGCTCACATAGACATTTCGCCAAAACGCTTAGTACAGCGTACTTTATGACACCAACTTTTACAAATATCACTTTCCAGGTCGTGTAGTATTTTTTCAAAACTCTGCAATTTGAAGCAAATTTTCAAAAAATTGTTTATGATGGGTACTAACTTTTGTTTTATCCAAATTATTAAACTGAAATTTGAAAGAATGAATTTTAGTTCATTCTTTTTATTTGTAATATTTTTAATGCACGAATCATAGAATATCCGAAAATAAAGTCCTCTTCTTTGCTTTGAGTAAAAGCTGTTGGCGCCATCGCAAAAAGCAGATAAAAAAGCAGATTCCCTGCGATTATGAGCGAGTTGAGCACAGCGCACTCAGTCGAAAAAGTTACAGCACGCAACATGTAGCTTGCTCTCAGTGGACGCTCTTCAGTCATTAGCGCTTTCTTAGTAATGCAAGTTTTACTCAAAACTGAAAATAATTTTGTTATGCTAAACGGTACTTTGACAATATAAGCTGTGATATCGCTACGATTAATACTGATACATAATTTAGTTTTTACACAACACTCATTTTTTTCCAAGTTCAATCACTGCTGCGATCAAGAACGCAATTTTTGGGTTTCTAAAAATAAAATCTTTAGGTATTACTCAAAATAAATCACAAGTTTAACCAAAGCTATTCACAGCATTCCACTTCATTGTACATAATATTCATAGACTCAAATATTTTTACCCGGACAACCCTAAAATTTCATGCCAAAACCGGAGGCCTGGTAGGAATTGATGACATCTGCTTATATTTTTTGTTAACGAACAAAACCAAAAAAAGGTGACGAACTTTTTACCAAAATAATTTTTTATAATATATGAGGAAATTTAGTTTTTTGAAACATCCTGAATTATTTCTTTTCCACTTGGTAGCCGTCATTGTATGTGTAAGATAAATAAAAATTAATTTAGTAATTTATCTGTACCTCCAGCTTAAGATTCCAAAAAAAATTAAAATATAGCCAAGAACTTTCGTCTCCATAAATGAACTTGTAGGTATAGATGATTTTTGTTTCTAAAATATGCCGCGCCATTTGGAAGTGTGGAAGAATAAGTGATCAAACCCATAGCTTGCATAGTGCGAAATGACACCACTAAATTTATGCTCCATAATTTCATTTTGAGGACTTCATTTTGTCATCACATATTTGACTCATTAGAGTCTCTCGGAATGAACTTTAGCTGAATTGCTCAGAGCACCATTTTAGCCATAATCTCAAAACAAAAAGAATAAGAATATAAGAAATGTTTCAAATTAATAGCATATTGATTTCTTAAAATACAGAATAAAATGCAACACAAATAAAAATCGATTTTGTGCAGCAGCATTTGCCATTCAATTCTAAGTATAGTACGGGTAAAATAAATTTTATGAAATGCTGCGTGAAAAGGATTTATATCTGTTTGAAAAAAGTCACAAACAATAGACCACTTTAGTTAAGGATATCACATTAATTATCCTTAAAAGTGTTTCCAATGTTATTCTGAATGAATAGCGTTAAAAGAATGCAGCATTAAAACGAACAATTAAGTGAACAACAAATGAATGAAATTATCTGTATGTATTCTATGTTAAAGTTCCATTTGTCACACAAAAATAGGATACGTGAAGTATCAAAGTATATTGGACATACAGTTCCTGCTGCTCATTTGTTACAAAAGTGTGTAGTTAATAAAATAAAAAACAAAAACGAAATCAACTTTTTAGCAAATCATTCGCCAATAGGGCTTAAAGGACCTTTGAATGTCAAATGGATTTGAAACGCGGCTTTAAGTGGAAAAATCCATTTCACAAGAGCATACAAAATTTTCGAAATCATCTAACAATACCTGTAGTGTTAATGTAAAAGCGTACAAAAGGACATAAGGACAAATGCAATACAAAGGATTCTTTATGAGATTTAATTTTTGAAGTTTTGAAAAATTTTGAAATTGATTTTTGATTGTTGTTCTGTTCGATTTCTTTGTGAGCTAATATCGTTATTTTTGTATTGAAAATGAGAATTTTGCGTTCTTTAATTGTGTTCATTAGCCATCATTGAAAAATGTTCCTCTTTTTTATTATTTGGAAAAAATTAATCAATATAAATGCTAATGCATTGTGAAGAAGGGTCCTGTTTTTAAGGGTCTTAAAGTCTGCAACCAATAAATTTCAACTTTGAACTTTTCATATTAGTTGACGACAATTAAAATCGTTTTGTACAATTTAGCAATGGGCCAAAACAGCTGCTCTTTTCAATTGTTACAAGATTTAATTGACTGATTTATGCTGTTTTTTTCACGAATATCTCTTCATTTTTATCTGCCATTATTTTGTAGATATACGTACACACCACCTATGAGAGCAGAGTACTGGCGACCAAGCTCTGCAAGGTTGGAAAATATTTTTAAGTCGAATAAAATTGAAACATGCAGAAATAAATTTTGAAATTTAGGACACAGCTACTCCAGTCCATTTTCGATCCAGTGGGAGCTTTTTACAACCAACTTCATTCACTTATAACAAATTTCACTATGATTTCTGACATAATTAATTATATATATATATAAATATGTATATATATATATATATATATAGATAAATAAACATGAAACATTTAAGGTATATCACTTGTATGAAAGGCCGACTGATGCTATTTTTTCAACTTCTGGTTCAGCGAGTAGACTTCCAAAAGTAAAGTTTATAATAGTTGATGAAATACGTCATTTAAAATCAGTTTTAAATTTTTATGTATATGAGAGCTGCCACGCCCACTCATGCAATACTGTCGAATTTAATTTATTTTAAAAGTAAAGTACTCGAAATCAGCACACACAATTTCATTAAGATCGCTATCATAGCTCAAAAAATAAAGCATTTAACGTATTTTGTTTCTATGAGAGATGCCGCGCCCAGTGTCACTAATTCACAAACTCTTGGTTTAGAAATAACTAATAACACGTAGATTTGCTATATTGAAATTCATTTTGATTTCTTTATTAGCTCTCTTATTATGTCGTATTTAATTATAATCTGTGGAGGCAGTGGCACGCCTTTCTACGAATTTTCCCAAAGATGGGGCTATCACAACTAATTTTCTGAGGCCAAAAAAAAAAAAATCGTTGAAGCCGTTTCCGAGAAAAAAATCACAGACACACAGAGACAAGCAATTATCTCTCAGTGAATTATATTAGATAAAGTTTGTAACGGGTAGTCCATCTAGAGTTTGGAGTTTGAACTACTTTTTTTTTTTTTTTTCAGTGTAGCAACTGAAATGTCTTTCGCATTGTGAAAGAAGTTAGGTTTGTATCTCCGGTTAAGGAAATAAGTCGATATATGCTTGCTTGAACAACGTTGGGAAATTGGTATGTGGACCGCTTGGAAGAAGATGAGCATTTTAATCGAAAAATAACCTTTTCTGTCGAAGATGCTTTACCCTAAATGGTGAGCACTACCGCATAATGGTAACTGATTATTTGTGGAATGTTTTCGAAGATATGGACTTGGACAACAAACGATTTCAACAGAATAGCTCGCCGTGGCACGCAAGCCATATAACCTTTTGCTTGGGAAGCTTAAAAATCGCGTTGTTAGTCGATTTGGTGATGTGTATTGTGTATTGGTCTCAGCGCGATCTGACTCCATTGGACTATCATTTGTAGGAGCTATCAAAAACTATTGTTACTCTAATCATCATATACCGAAAAATCGGTTTATGGTATGGGCTACTGCAACGACAGCCGAGGAAATTTGAATAATAAAGTTTAATAAAAAATCACAATGAAAAATAATAATTAATTTTTTATTAATATTAATAAATTCATATAAAAATTAAATTTCAAATAATAAATGGTCCACCCTATATAAGTAACCAGTGACCAATTATTTTGGAGCAAAAATAATTATAAATCGAATTGGAAAAAAGTTCAGTATATATCTGAAATTTTACCAAAAAAACTATTCGTAATCAAATACTAGGTTGACCAACAAAAAAAAAGTGATTCAAATAAAATATAAATTTTTTTTCTACTTATTATTTCTTAATGTATGCACTTCCGATTTCGCAGTACAAGGCGCCAAAAAGAACTACTCTACTCCCAGAAGAAGTGCGATTGGTCACGCTATGTATTTATAAGTAAAGCTTTAATGCTAAAAAAAAAATCACATTGAGCCCAGGTGTTTGCAGCAATGCGCTTGAATGAAATAATTTCAAGGACCTACTTGTTGAATGAAAACAATTCATTAGGATTTTGAAACTTGTCCTACTGTTATTCATAACTTAAATGTGCAAGATTGAAATTCTAAATGAATGAAAACAATATGACACTCTTAGATTAAAAACAATATGCGCCAAAGACAAAAGTGTAGGTTAAAATTTTACACATGAACAGCTGCACTCTAAACAAGTTAAAACGTGCTCTTCATTCATTTAAGAGCAATTGGAAAACTCTAATGAATAACTTGCTTTTCTTTTATCTAAAAAACACAAATAACAATTCGTTACACTACCTAAAAATATGTGGGAAAAAAAGTTCGCATTCATTGTTTTAACAATTTGGCATGCAATTCAAACTCAAGTTGAAAATAACTCGAAAACTGGTACCTACACAAGTAGTTACACTCCTACGCACAATAACAGACAGAAACACCGCATGAATACCTTCCTATAATTTGAAGGTCCTTGCACAACAATTGTCTGGGGAATTCTAACAAACGTGTAAGTGTATATTTTATTTTGAAAAGCGTTCAAGCGTACCTCCACAGTGTACAGTGAAATAAAAGAATCTTATTGAAAATCCTTATGGAGTATTCAATACACTTCAAATCCTAATTCAATTGTTGCATTCTTCTGTACAAATTTCAATTGTAAGGACAGGAAATGACTCGAATGGCATTCCAATATATTTTTTTAAGATTGCGGCATGTTACTGTGTTGTGTTTGACCGTCACACACCTTGATTTACAAGGATATTGGCAAATAAAAGTAAGAATTACATTATCGTTACAAATAGTTATGCGGATATACACTTTGTTTTCCTTTTCAAAACATTCTTATAAAAAAATAACTGGGCCCTTTCACTTAAGTTCTTCGAGGATGAGCGTGTTATGATACAAAACTTAAATTTTAGTTTTAAAATAATAATATTTCTTAGTATCTTCAAAAAAAACTATGCGGTATGGACGTTCCATGATGTGTATATAGACATCATATCTAAATTTGTGGCAAAAATCGCAAATTGAGAATGAGCGATTTTTTGCTCAAACCTCAGATTTGACTAAATCAACTAATTGGAAACATAAAAGTAATACGCAAAAAGTAAAATAAAACTTGGCAAAAGTTTCTGGAAAAGATATTGCGATATTTTTATTGCTTATAAGAACAAGTTTTAACCGAATTTGCTTATTGGCATATCCTTAATCATTTGTAATTGCAAAAGTTAAACACCGGCCATGGTAAGTCAGTTGAGCTTCGAAAGACGGGCATGAGATATCAGGCAATTGCGATACAGGGACAATGCTCCAAACAGATGGTGTTCAATGTACTTGATAATTTCAATATATATGACCCAACAGAAAATGTTGCACATAAAAAAAACCGCGTTAAACTTCTGAGAACACGGATCGCCAATCGCTCACCGATTGGATGAGCTGGACTCCATTAACGAATCTCAGCAAGAAATCATTGCTGACAGTTAAGCAGTGGAAAAGCCGCATACAATTCGCTAAGACACATGCCGGTAGGGCTCTCAATAAATAGAAGCATGTGCTCTGGAGTGACGAAAAGAAGGTCAACTGCCTTGGCCCATATGGAATAAGACATGTAAGATGGCCAAAAGGGGTAGGATATGTGTCAACTGTATCAATTTTCTGGCTACCAATACTAAAACTAAACTAAACTACCAATAGGTCGAGTATCTTCGATTCAACAACTCAAGCTGTCAACAGCTGTATGTTAGGTGCATCGCCATCTATTAAACAGTCGTTAACTTTTTTTCTAATTTATCTCTAATGTATATTATAGTTTGGTTGCATTACCTTAAGTAAATTACTCAGTACAGCGCTATAAAGTTTTTGTTCTTATGAAGGTCTCACGACATTTTGTTCGAACTTGCCCACTTTGTCTCCTATAATTGCTTAAATCATTTCAAGTAATGTAACAAGCTAAGTTACAAATTAAATAAATCACAAGGTTTAGCTTTTTGAAGATTTGGCTATTGTCGAGGTAAAATTATGGAGGTAGTCATGGCACCTAACTTTATTGCATTAATCCGCTTTTTATTCTGGAAACCATAATTACCACAGACGAATAGAGGGGCATGACTACATAGACTCTGAATGAGTTTGGCTAAGAGTTTATATTCTTAATACCTACCACACCTCTCTTAAGCACTACAAATGAATGGACTCCATATCTTATGTATGGTATAACAATATTATTTTATTTGTTACTAATCGCACAAAATATCAAAATTTTAAATAAAAGAGATAGGGTCATTCATACGAAACTTAAAGATCTCCAGATTTTTGAATAAAACGACCAAAAAAATTTAAACTTTATTCTCTAAATTCTGATAACTCATTTAAGTAAAGTCTGCAACTAGATTTAATTGATAAACCTATGTAGCCATGAGATATTTTTTGCGTATCAACTTAACTTCCTATTTAACAGTATACTTAACAAAACTAACAGAGCAAAGTCAAAAAACTCCTAACTGAAATTTCTGATTATATCTCTTTTAAATTGGTTATAACTTGGTTTGATCTTTTTGCCGATCTACATCGTGCAACATAATAAGTTTTTTCATTTGCTTGCATTAAGGCTAATGAAATCCTAACAAAAATTTATAATATCTAAATTAACTGATCAACAACTACTGGTGTACCAAACTATAAACGACAAAAAGATCAATGCAGCTATTAAACTGCTCATACATAAAGCAAAAACAGATTTAATCAAAGCAGGTGCAAATCAATCCAAAAGTAATTCTTGCATCTTTTCCAAGTAGACATTTTTTTAAATTTTTTTACCTCAAAGGAATGGCAAAGAAATAACAGAAATATTCTACAATGTTCAGCTTCCATTCAAAGCCAGATTATCCTTTTTACGTATTGCATTCTTTCACAAGCAACTGTTTAGATTGCGATCTAAATCCAAACGATATCACAGCAGATCAATCTCAATATTTTCAAAATACACCTAAATTTTGCCAAATCTACAAGCACTTAATGCTGTTCAGTTGAATGAGTGAATCCTGTCTGCTAAGGCTCAATGATTACTCTGTATTTGGCTTAAGATCATGCAGTGTAGAAAAGCATTGCAAGTAGCGACTGTACATAATCAACGAGAGAAGATACCATGTTGCAATTATTGTGCCAAGCCATGATAAATCCTTGCTGATAAGGATTCTTTTTGTAGAGCAAATGTAAGTTTTTGAAGATCAACTGAAATGCAAACATTATGAACAATCGTGTGTCACATTAGTACTATGAGATAGGTCTTTAGGTTACTATTGATTTGGAAATGTTTTCAATACTTTGTAGATTTAAAATTTGACATTTGTTAAGATATTCGATATTATTGAGTGTTAAAAATATTTTAAGGAAGTAGTAAAGTGAAAGGATTTATATGTTCATGATGTCGCTCTTTCTCCTATTCCCAAAAACGAAATAAGAAACTGACCCCATTATTATCACACGATGATGATTTAACGTGCTGAGGCGGAATTCAGCTAAGAAAGTGCACCTAGACTCCCAAAAGTTATTAAACCGCATAAGAGCTTCGAAATCTGAATTAAGAAATAAAAGAATATCTGGGGTTTTAAAAAAAATGGGTTGAGTTGGTACAGCTGTACGAATTGGTTCGAGTAAATAGGAAAAAGAATCTTCCGAATCCAACCGAATTCGTGACCCAGTTTTTATATATCATAAGATATTAAGTAAATCAAAGTACTAAATTTCGCCACAGCTACAGCCATAGGTGCCAAGATGTAGTGTTCGTAAGTGTTTTTTAGTATCGGAGGTACCACGCTCTGTTGTATAATTTCATCCACATATTTCAAGCTGTGTTTTACACACATGTGTCACATTTCACAACTGTAACTGACATTCATATGTGCCAGGATGTAGCGTTTAAATTGTTTTCATTCTATGACTGGTGTCAGCCCTTTATCCCGTTCCCACTCACATTTTGAATGGTGATACATCCATGCATGAAATCTTAGACCCATTGCTGCTGCAGGTGCCAGGTTATAGTCTTATTTATTTGTTCTCTAAGTCCCGATTCCCTGAGCACATCGCTTCTCACCGGCTCGATGATTCAAGGATGTACAAAAATCCATGATAATTCTGGAAATACATGTACATATGTACGTGATGCTTTGCATTTTATGAAGCAGATTTTATTTATGTGGGCCTCAGAAGGTGTTACCACCTCGACCCCTCAAACGTGTCACTACGCCACTGTCATCAAGTAGTCTATGGGGCTATAAATATTTTATGTGCAATGTCTGTGCTAACACGTGTGCTTATGTTTATCTAATACATACTAATATATTATTATATACATAATATATAATGTGTTTTTATTTTAGTTGTATTAATTAAGTTAAAATTGTTCTTATTGATAGTTTATCTTAATGCGTGTGGATAAAAAATGTTTTTGATTTTTCCATTTGGTGCATAAATGAGCAATTGATTTGGTGGAAATCATCGTAAGGTGTGGAATCAGCACGTTTGAATCAGTTTAATTTTTTTATAGCACTTGGCTTCATATATGTACCGAGTCTCATTCATAGCTGCAGAGATATATAAAGTTTTGGGTTTTTTCATTTTGGAGGCGTGGTACGAAAAATTTTTTCATTAAACCTTACTTTTGTCTCTCTTTTAAATATATACACCAAGTTCCATTTGTCTGCGTCATATAGTATATGAGATATGATGGATTTAATTCTTTGATTATATGGGAGGGCGTGACATTACCCACTTTTCCAAACCAAAGTATGCTGAGAGCTTATTACAAACTATAAGAAAACTACGTTCCAAATCTTATTCATCTGCGTCAAATTGTTGCAGAGATGTATAAAAGTTGATATTTTCGAATATAGAGGCATATCACCTTCCATTTTTTCAATAAATCTTATTTGCGTCTCTCCTTTATATAAGGACTGTCCCAGAAAAAACTTGCGCTTTACTTTTTAGTTATAAAAAAATACCCAGTAATTTTTTTTTTTTTTTTTTTGTTTTTTATTAATAATGACATTTTTTTTTTTAAAAATTTCTTACTTTTTTCGTAAGGCCCTTCATTAAATTTTGTCCAGTCGTTTCATCGAAAGCATGGTACGATTTTTTCCACTTAAGTCTGAAGTCTTGTAAATTTTTTTGCAGTCTTACCACTCCTTCGAAAATTTATTTTCATACGAGCCCAATATCTTTTAATTGGGCAGTTAGGCGGATTTGCTATTTTTGGTACGAAATTGATCTTTTTACTTGCATACCATTCCATCATAGCTTTAGAGTAATGAGAGGTTGATAAATCTGGCCAGAACATCACGTTACCCTGAAGGCACTCGTCTATATAAACTTTGGAATTGATTGTACCATGCGTAACAAAAAATATACTTCTGAGACCACAGCTGCATATGGCCTGCCAAACCATTTATTGCTTCGGAAATTTCAAAATTTTTTTTTCTCGAATTTACTATAATATTTGTGCCCAGGTAGCTGCTTAAAATCTGCTTTGACGTAAGTTTCGTCGTCCATAACACAGCAATCAAATTTAGTCAGGTACCTTTCATACAATTTTCGGGCTCGCATCCGAGCCATCAACTGCTTTTCATCAGAACGGTCAGGTACTTTTTGAAGTCTATATGTCTTTAGCTTACTTTTCTCCTTTATTCTTTGTACAGTAGATTGTGATGTACCTGCTCTAGCCACCATATCTCGCACTGAGGTGTTGGTATTCTGCACAAAAAGCCTTTCACCTTCGCCGCTACCTTTGTATTAGAAAATTTTAGTTTTTTGCCTGACTTTTTTTTTCAGGAAACAGGTAGGCCCTTCCTATATTTAAAAATATCCGTAAAGACACTTCTTTGTGATGCACCAACTATTTTTGCTATAGCTGAATATTTTAATTCTGGTTTTTCCAGGTATGTGGACAAAATCATTTCGCGGACTTTTTGTTGCTTGTTAGATATCTTTGTCGTTAAAAGTGCTATTTTCAAGTGTTATACATCATATTAAACGTCACTTTATATAGAACAAATATTGTGTATTTTTAGACCTATAAGATTATCAGGTAGACCATAATACAAAAAATAAAAAGCGTAAGTTTTTTCTGGGACAGTCCTTATATACACCAAATTTCATTTATCTGCATCAAATAGTTGATAAGAAATGATGAATTTTATTTCTTTTATGTATGGAAGGCGTGGTAGTGCCCATTTTATCCAAACTAAACATTTTATACGAACATTCTACAGACCATAAGAATCATGTGCCAAATCTTTCGGCAATATGTTTTACGGCTTAGAAGTCCATAAGCAACATACATACATACACATATTGAGCTTTATACATATATATGTATTGTTTACAACACCAATATCAATACTGAGCAAAAATTAAGAAGTGTACCAATATATTGCTATTTGGGATATTTATCACCATTTTTCATGCCTATGCATTATGTACAAGACATAAAAATTAGTCTTTAAATTTCTACTTAAGCCCAACTTGTCTCTGATGATTTTCATTTTAAGTCCAAGTCATCAATTTATTTTCTTTTATTGTATTAGTTACTTGACAGCAAACAGACAAGCACGTAGCATTGTTTTGCTTATCATGACTGTTACTACATTGGCCAGATCCCTTCTTAATATCATATATTATTTTATGCTATGGAGCAAACATTTATTTTATTTACACAGTAAATATTTATAAAGGACTACAACAACAGTAGTATACTCCTGCAGCGACTAATTCGCTTATCCTGCGTTCAAGATCACACAGCGTAAGTCGACACACTGCACCACACATGCCAACGCAAATGATAACAAGTGTTGGGTTCATAAAAATATTTACCCATTCTCTTACATATTTTTGGATTTTTGTCCTTAACAACTTTTTCATATTCATGTTGAGTGAAGAAAAATCGTCCTTTCTTTTGGATTTAGTTGACATTCATACTTGGAACTCTATTCCCTGTGTGTTGTTATTTTATTTATGTGCATCTTCTTATCTTTTGCTCAAGGTAGTGACAACGCAGTCTGTGGCAACACTTGTGGCGCTGATTTTAATTATTTATTTATTTCTTTTTTATCTCAATCGCTACTCTTATGGCGTGGTTGATAAGTTCCCGCATATATGTATCATATTGTTATCCTTTTAGAACATTTGTTTTGGATAGTTCTTTTAAGTGTAAAAAAAAGTGAATAATTTTCATTTGATCACTTAACGATAGTCACAGCAATATTCATATGAAATTAATACAAAAGGACCATTTGTTAAGGTTTTGATGAACTAAGTTAGAATTACAAAGTATGTAAGTTTTCGAAATTCATTTCTTAAAAAATGCTAGCGCGAATAAGTGGTCTATGGACAGAGTCGAGCGTTGAGTTGAGTATCGTTACTTTTTTAAGTCTCATCATATGAGATATAACATAGATAGATACCTTATTATGATTTTTCTGAGCCCCGAGATTATTTTTTAACTCGCCTCTTTCAATGACTCATTTGTTCATTGATTTTATTAATTACTCACACTTTAAAAAAAAAACTAATTGAAAAATCAGATTTCTAAATTTTTTAAAATGATTTCTTCTGAAAACAAAATTATTAAAATATCCAACAAACAATGAAATCCTAAGTCCCAAGAAATTTTTCGAATATTAACACGAAATGGCTCTAAATAATGAAAATGTCCAACTGCTATTTAGTAAATTATGTTATTTTAATAAATGAAATGTTATTTTAACGAAAATGTCAAAATCAGAATGAAAAATTATTTTCTACATAAACATTTCAAAAGAATTACAATTACATGTCTATGCATTTTATTGAAAATTCAAAAATAACAAATTCATTTTCTTAAATAAACAACACAAATATCCTGAGGGATCATTTCTATACAGAAGTAAATTTATAAAAAAAAAATAAAGGATACAAAAGGAACCAAAAAATGTGTTGAACTTGACAGCACATAATGTCATATCAGGATATATATATGTATGTACTCGTGTGTGTGAAAGTACAGTTTGTTTATAAATGCATACCTACATGTCGCCCCTAATACGCCCACATATGTATGAAGATTGAACACAAAAACTCAACCAACCATGAGGTTGACCATAAAACCCTAAGACCTTTGCTTGTTGTATGTAGAGCACAATGTAAAATAATCATTCATTGTATTATTGCGCAGGATCATCTTCGGATTCATGCTTGAATTACGCTCGTTTGTTTGCTTCTTTCGCTTTAAAAAAACATTCAATATGCATTCAGAAATAAACAGAGACTTTTTACTTTTAAGGACATCCTTACAAAATTCATCTTTAAGACTCTTAAAATTTTTTCAGTGCTTCGCTTCCAAGGAATTATATTCATTTTATAACTAATTCTTTTAGAAAATTTTCTTATCTCACCAGTAAGATCAACAGCATGGTTTTAATGTTGCACTTTTGGACATTTAAAGTATTGGGCTTAAGAGTTGTTATTATTTTTCTTACCATGTCTATAGCTATTTGCTGCAAGAAGAAAATTCTTTGTTTAACACTCTAACTTGCCGAAATGATGATGATCAGAGCTTCCTTTCAAAAATCATTGATTTTTAAGAAATTTAACAAAATTTATTCGGATTTGAATTAACAGGCTAGTGATATAGAAATGTTGGTACTTGTAGCAGTTAGAGGCATTCCATTAACTACTTGAGATGTGTTTTTCAAAATTTGGTTTCCCCACATTTCCATGGTGATATTTGGTGAGATATTCGTGTTCGTCATGCTCCGGCGTGGTCGGTTCTCTGCTCACTTGGAGAATTTGATAAGGTGGAGACATAAAGCATCCGCGAACCACAGTTTGGTCCGTAGCAGTCGCACAGATGCACGATGCATGCATGTTTTTTATGTATTTCTGCCTTAAACCGATGTTATTGTGTTCAGCACGAATTGCCGGCATGTCGAACATATCGAATTGATATGATACAAAATGTAATGTGCTATAGTAATTTATGCTCTGCATTAAAAAGTTGATGTGAGATTTTCATTGACTCGTGAGATTGTGCCGGACACTTCCCCCCAATTTTGACTCAGTTAAACTGCAGCATTAAGCCCCGCATTATCTATCATATAAAATTCAGTTTTTGACTGTCTATCTAGTGGATTTTGTGAGTCGGAAAAATCATCGAAAAATACAAATATTTTAAGCATCAACCAGAATAACACCCCCCCCCCCCGTTCACGAGTATGTTGAGCAAAATGGTGGTTTGAAATTATTTTCGACTTGGCCCCACCTCCCAAAATGGCCATAAACCGCCACCAAAATGGAGAAATCGCATATTCCACGTCTTCCAACGGTAAAATATTTGCCACCCCCCCGTTTTGAGGATGCTGAGTATGATGGCGGTGTTTAAAAATCATTTGGAGCTGACCTCACCCCCAATTAGCCAAAACTTAATTTTTCACCTATCTATTGGTTTTTGGCCGTTTTTGGGTTGGAGTACTCAAGTATTTTTAAATAGAGTTTTCATGAAAAAATCTAATTCATCATATAAAAAGTACGTTCAAAAGTAAATTCTAATAAAAGAATGGGTGGCGCAACGTCTCTCAAATGAGAAAAATTTAAATTTTTGTATCAGCAACTATGTAACACAGCTGGATAACACATAGTTCATACGCTCCCTTTAAAGGGGAGCAGATGAGAAAAACTTTTTTATACAGGGACTTTTACCAAATCAAACTCATCGGTCTATCTACCGGAAAAGGCTAAGCAACGTCTGCCGGGACAGCTAGTGTGTAATATTAACCACATTATCATTTTTATCGAACCATTTTTTGTGCCAGGTTGCATTTATAATAAATAAACCCAAAATAATCGAAGAAAAGGTGAGGTTAAATTACATGAAGATCGCAATATCCGCGCGCATTTTTGTGTGGTAACCATGAACTAAAAGCGCTGCATAAATACCCGTTCACGGTAGCCTTGAACTCGAAAAATACAATCTACTACTACTACTAATACAATCTTCGCGTACAGGGCCAAATATGCAGCTTGATATATTGTTCTTAAAAGACACCAGATCTGTTCCGCGAATCTGCTCATTGTCCAAAATTCGTATTTATAACGAACAACTGGTAAAATTTGTATTTTAAACAGTATTATTTTGGCATTTAAAATGCTTATATTCCGGTTGCCTAGTGTTATTGTTTTTCGGATATTCACCATGATTCCGTTTGGGAAATTGACTCTTCGCTATGGTAATGTTTTATCGTAAACGGTGGACACATGGTGGCTTGTTTCTGGACAACGTGGACTTGGATTTTTCTGAATGCCTTTAGGCATGCAGGCCGAACAATGTCGTTATGTCATTTTTCTAGATTTTGCATTGCACTCAAAACTTCATATCAAAATTTCATGATCATGCCTTCATTAGTGCTATAATTTTCTTTGACAGCTTATTCTCAGTAATAGTGTACAGGAGCGACTACAGCTTAAGCCCCGTACCAATAGTTCCTTCTAAGTATAATCCTTGAAAATTTCTGGAGCATTTTTTCGCACTTTGAAAGACTTGAGCAACCTATTTCGATATTTCATTCGGCTTTTATTTATCCTTTGATATTCTAACAAATTCTTGGGTACGTCGATTGAATTATATAAAATTGGTTTCCTGTATCACTCTACAACGAAGTACATTATGGGATCCTGATTTTTGACATGGTGCTCTATTCTGTCAGCTGTAGCGAACGCGAATTAGAGAGAATTATATTATATGTAATCTAAGGTCCTTACCAGAAATCTAAAGAGCAAACGGTTTATAAGTCTCATTCTGAAAATTTATTAAAAATTAAATTAAGAAGAAAATTACAAAATAACACACCCTTCGAGCTCACTGGTGGCAACCACGTTCCTCTGGCCAAAATCAAGCAAATATTAAAAAGAAAACATTTCACTTCCAAAAAAACTCTATTCAATGTGAATGTCACAATACAATGTACTATTCATAAATCCTGGCTCGAGGCTCAAAGGATACGTGCTTGCATAAAAGGATACTATTTTCGAAATTTTTACTTTGTGCTACAGAAGCCAATGCTACTAATGCAGCGTAAGGTATATGAAATCGTTTTGAAAGATTTAAAAGATTATTATATTAGTTTTGGCACAAAAGCAGCAGAAATCTTTTCTTCTTCAAAATTTTATTGTTTACTGCCCTTAGGTGAACAGGACATAATAAGACGGGTAAAAATAGTTCAATAATTTGTGTAGGTGAAAAGAAAAACTAGAAAGCAACGCTGAATAATCCCAAAATGCCTTTTCGTTGCCCTTGGGCAAGTTGATCCTTTTGTTTGATTCACTTTGGTTTTATTTTATTTTCTGTCGTTACAATTACCCTGTCAGTATATGAAGTATTACTATATTCATTGTATGAAAACTCATTGTAATTAAGATCTTTTGATCTTAAAACCAATTTATTGTTAAGAAGTTTTTTCCTTTTCTGATTTTATTATAAATTTTCTGCTAAGTTGGGTGAATTTGTTGAGAAAGTAATGATTTTTAGAAGAGTTACAGTGGAATGATTTTATAAAAAATTGCACTTATATAAAAATCCACTAATTATGAGTTAATCAGCATGTAATCTAACAGTTCAAATGAACATCCTGACTAAAATATTCTTTAGGCATGCTTAAAAAGTTGTTTAGGCCTAACTGGGAATGAACAAGATAAGCCTAATTTATGAATGTATACCAGCTGCCTACTTAAGCAATTCCAAGGAATGGTTAAATTTAGTTGACCTAGTAACTGCCTATATAGGCCTTACTACGGGTAGTAAAATATGTGCCAAAGTTTGGTTTGCGCAGCAGGTCATAGTAATAAACTATCAAATGCCAAAATTTCATAAATCTTGGTAAGCAGTAATGTGGTAGACTTCACAAAGACCAAATTTACTCTTTAATATTTTAATTAAAAAAAAAAACCTGACCGACAAAATTTCAGACCAGAAAACGTGACTATACATTTTGTACTTTGAGATAGGATATTTCGAAAACCAGAGTTGATGGGTTAAATCGAAATTCAAATTCGGATTCAGCGTGTCAAAACCTTTCGAAAAGCGTAGTCTTTTTTCTGGGTCTGATGTTAGTGGAAATTTTGTCGGCCAGTGCAATTGTTCGAAGTGATTCGAACCGATGTTAGATAGTGAAATATTACAAGTTCATTCTGAGAGCTCAAAAGCCATGGAGCTGAGCGTAGCTACAGTGCAATTAACAAAAATTAGATCAACTTTAAAATTCCTCTGTTATCATTGTAAGTAGGAGTAGTTTTGACGAATCTAGCCAGCAGTTTTTAGTACTTTTGCTGATCCCTTGAGGTTAAAAAACTGAAAAACATCAGAGGAAACAAAATATCTAACATTTGCTTACTTATGGAACATTATTTAAATATTTACTCAAAGATTTTTCAAATAATAGATCACAACCTGACAGTAGATAGAGCTACTAACCTCCCGGAAAGAAAGAAATTGATCAAAAATATAGCTATACACTTCCCAGTGCTTGCAAAGGCTATATTCGCTTTAAGCTTTTAAATCGATTTTTTGGGCATTAAATCGATGTGTTTTTTTTTGCTCTACAACATTGGTCCTGACATATTTTTCTAACAGTGGCTCAGTTTCCGAGATATTGCGAAAAGTTTTTAGTGTCGGCTTCTCATAACCAGGCCCACCACTATTCTGACGGCTGACGCTTATTTCGATTTTAAGCTATACCTAAACTATCATTTACTAACAAAATTAAGTGGAAGGAAATAGCTACGAAAAATGCAACGTTACCTGCTGGACTATATAGATAATTTGATATGAGTTTAAAGTTTTAAAACTTTTAAACGGTAATGTTTTTTTTTTTTGATTTTCCGACAAGAAACTCATTCCGACTTACAAATTTGAACTTAAATAACATTATTTTAAAAAAAATTTCGATTCAGGATTACACACACTCATTTTGTTTTCACCTTACATAATACGAGAGTTAGAACATAAATTCTATGACTCGATAGACCAGATTTAGTTCTACCGTAACATCCTTTCTAATCCAAATGCAACAATTGGAAATTAGCGCTTCGTTAAAAAAGCAAATTTTAATTCTTGTCAAGATTTTTGAGCAAAAACTATTGAAATTTTAACAACAATATGTCCACACGAATTAAAAAAAATGGTCCCTTTCAAACATTAAAGCCTCTACAAATTACAATTCGTACATGCAGAAACATGTTTAGAAATGTATTTAGAACCGCTGTTGACAACAAGAAGGAATACCTGCAGCAGTGACAACGTGCGAGACACTTTGATATCTAATTTTGAACCATGTATATCAGCTCTATTGTTTCGCATATTCAAAGGATGCACAGAAACGTCACTTTGTAGGAGCCTTAACACAGCACACAGTCGGTGGTGGTGGCTGTCGAAAAGACAACACAAGGGTTTTGCTCATGTTTACAGATAAATACAAAACAAAAGAATATAAAGCTCTATGGTAGTTAAACAATTTTTTCTATTATGATTTAATGTTGTCCTTTTATAAATTGACAAATATTTTTTCTAAAATCTTAACTATACGATGCATTGTCATGTCGTCAACACGCTAGCAATTTTACTTTGTCACCATGGTATTATGTGGTTTAAGGATATATATCGTTATGCCACAGATTTTGGATTAATTTTGGATGAAATGGTACATGTACTTGGTTAAACGTAAAATTGGAGATGAAAATTTCAAGCGATTACTTTCAAATATTCCTTTAAAACTTAGATGCCTAGTTGGTTTACGCTCGAAAATCTAAAAGAAATGGAAGGACTTTTAGTTTGAGAAAGATTTTGACATTACATCTCTAAGGAAAAATCAATCCATATCATCTGCACTGCCTTTCCTGCCCTGTAGAGAACAAAAATAAAATATCCGTAAATTGTAAATTACAAGGCGCTTAAGGCATTGCTTACAAGAGCCACATGCTGACAACAAAAATATGTTAAGTAATAAAAGAAAATGAGCGCTAAATAAATATCTTTACGAAATCCTGTCAACCAAGAAAACCCATATCAATTAACAAACAACCACTTCAAATATTTTTTTTTTTTGTAAAATCCGCTTTTTTAACTTGAATAATTTAAATAAATTTTCAGTTCTGCTTAAGTAAAACTCTACTCAAAAACTGCTCGTATAGCCATATGGGTTGCAGATTATAGGGATCATATTGCATACCGCACTGTGTTACTTGTAACCCACGAGTAAGTGGTAAAAGAGACCCCCACAGACTTAACACTGTCTTAGGTTGAACACTTGTTTCAATTCCATTATCTGGTTTTACTTAGTTTTATCGATCAATAGTCCTTGTCAACTAATTGTGGAGCATATAAAACTGATGTAACATGCTAAGAGGTCAAAAATGCAACAGTTGTAACACTTTTTCTGTTAGCGACAAAGGATATTTTTACAGCAGCTGCTATTAATTTGAAAGGATGTAGTGCTGTATTATGTAAGAAGTCGGTAATTGAAGCATTAAAGTCAACTTCTTAATAGAAAAGAATAACAACTTAGCCTGGTCTTGTTCACATGAAATGCAAAGCACGACAGGCATTAACTTCCAAAGCAAAATATAACTGTGACTTCAGCATAAGACAGGCCCCATTGATGCATAAGACATTTTGAATCTGCAAGGCTTATAATTCAAATACTCTAATGAGCACAGCGTAACCCCAACCCCGCTCCACCTAAAATTATCACTTCAATTGTGACTCATGCTTTCTTCATATATTTTACCATTAATTGAAAATATTTGCCTAGAAATGCTACGAATCTATGGACAGGTTTATACTAAACTTGAATGACTGTCTATCGCTGCAATATGCACCAATAACATGGCACCAGACCAAAGTGGTGTCTATCCCGAATAAAAGCGTATTCACTCGTTTGGAACTTGTCAGCTTTTAAATTAAGACTATTAAGATAGCATCAGTGATCAGTGATAGTTTTATCAGCGCTAGCGGCCCCCATAGGAATTTGTTATCCACAAAGCACAAAACTAATCAAGTACAAACAATTGAAAGATTGCTTCATTAGAAATATTGCATTAAGAGGCATTTCTTGATATTGAACAGGGTAAGAACAGGGTGGGTCAGAAAAATCAAAATTTTTTTTTTCGGATCCGACAAACGAAAACTAGTTCCTCGGTACCTCTAGAAAGTACTTACCAAATCTGAGCTCTTAATATTAACGGGAAGAATATGCTCATCATAGTTTTCCATATTTAATTTAGTCTCATATTAAAATGGTCATATCTTATCACCAATAGATTGTTAAACCAGTTGCATTGTCAATATTTATAGGAAATTAAACGCTCTACAAAAATTATTTCAAACACTTTTTTCATTAATCTTACTATTTGAAAAATATTCAAGGTCAAAGATTGAAGTATTTTAAGGAAAATAATTTTTTTGTTTTGAATTTTGTAATTTACTAAAAAATAATTGTTGTCAAATGAGCTTCAATTATTTCTATAGAAAATTGAACGCTCTACAAAGAAGGCCTCACATGGTTAATCAATTACTCTAACCATTTTGAAGATATTTGCAGTAGAATCCCAATGACAATGTTCATTGAACAACATACCGAATGAGTCTCTAACAAAAAATATTTACAACTGGCAGACGTCTGTTTGGGTTTACGTAGTATATTAACTTCAACACACGGAATTGTACCAGGTTGGTGTGCTACTCGTATCGCCTCTTTTCGGAGTAGGTACTATTTTAAAATTCATTAATGATAAATGAAAAATTTCATAGCAAAAAAGTGATCTTCTAGCGGTTAAAATACTTAAGCAGTTTTCAAAAAAAGATCTTCGCATAAGTTCACTGAAATTTGAGACTGTCTTCTTTTGCATTTGTCGCTGTTTATCCAGGACATTGGAAAAATATCTGGCACTGATCTCAAATCGTAAAGGAATTTTTAATAACGATCCAAGGCTTTCACATTCAAATAGGATGTGAACTAGCGCTCAACTAATGACACGTAACATGCCCAAACCCATCTCATCACAACCTAACCTAACCTAACATAACCTACACCAGCTAACCTGACCTTATCAAACCTAACTTAACCTTACCTAACCTAACCTAGCCTAACCTAACCTAACCTTACCTAGCCTATCCTAACCTAACCTATCCTAGGATAAACTATAGCTTATAAGTATAAGAATTCGAGCAAGTACTGAATTTCCGGTATCTATATCTTCACTGATTAATATCGTAACACATAAATAATTGCATTCATTAGACTTTACTAAATCTGAAGCATTCATAGGATGGTTTTAATGCGGTATGTTCTGTAGAAAGTAAACGAGCTCCAAATCGATATCTACAAGTTTTTCAGAGATTTTATAGTCTTAGTATATTGCATACTACAACGAATTTTAAAAATATGGAGAACTTAACTCAAATGAATATGTAGCGCAATGCTTCAAAATAGCTAGTGAACTTTGCGGTACAGCAACAGTTCGTCCAAACTTGCATTCAATGTAGTGGAGGTGATGTAGTGCCAAACACTAAAAGATATTTCCGTGAAGATTTTTTCTCCCCATGGCATTTAATGTTCTCGCCTAATAAGTCAGTAAGTGTTAGAGATAATTAAAAGGATGCTACTGCTTGCGCGTTTATTTTCTTTACCTTTAGACTTTTTTGTGTTAAGACATTTTGTGCCTCAGCCAATTCTGCTGCCGTTATCACCACATTTATTCCTAACAAAAATCGAAAATTCAACTTCCTCTTTAGATTGTTAGGCTTTTCATGTCTTTCTAAAATGATCATGTTGTTGCATCAGATATAATAGTTAGTTATCCTGTTGTGTAATTATTTTGTTTGAAAGGATCTTTTTGTTTGAAGTCTTTTTAGGTCTTCTTTGAAATGCTATATAATTTTGGCATCCCACGTAAACCTACAAAATCGCTTTGCGTGGTTTTTCGTCCTTTCTTTACATTACTGTGTGCACAATATTTTGTATTTGTTGTCCTCTTGTGTATACAAACAGAAATCCTTACAAATCTTTAGCAATCATTGTTGTCAACAGTTGACAGCAACAAATAAGGATTAGCTTAGGTTGCTCAATATTCTAAGGAATGTTAACATATTGTTCTCATTTGAAATTGAAATTTGTAAGCCAGCTGATTTGAAATAAAATCTACTATCAAAGGCATTTATGAACTTCAGCAATAAATTGATGTTTACATGGATAACAATGTGTGTACTCTACTGTAGATGGTTCGGCTGAGTTGATAGCTTACTTGAGCACTGAAATTTTATTACAGATCTGGAGCATACTCGTATTAGAGACTTGAGTCATGCAGTATGAATAGCTACTTAGCTGCACTTATTGATTTTTATTTAGGAATAATAAAAATCTTTGAATAGCATAGTTTTTGGCGCTTAATGAAATTCAAGCCAAGTTTTTTTGTACTTGTAAGGCTCTCATTACATTTTTGGCAATTGCTCATTGCTGCCTTCTATCTTCCTTTATGCCCTGCTAGAAGTTCTCTTATATGTGTATCCCAGCAAACTTTCCGACTCTTTTTAGAGTCGGATATGTTTTACCTCATGATTTTATCAAAAATTTTAATCATTTCAAACTTGCATATTCTGAACGCTCAGAAATTTGTTTGAAGGGATACAACAAAATAGCGCCTGTCAAAGTCGGATTGGCTTACTTCTCACTCACAATGTTGATGTTTTATTGCAGCCACTCGCACATATGTTGTAAATATTTCGACATACATAATCAGGATATTGATGCAAGTTCAAATTACTGCATGATCAATCAACAAAAATTAAAGAAAGCAGGTAGCTTAGGTCTTCAATTATTGAATTGAGTTTGATATCTATTTAGAGATGTTTTTTTTTCCAATTATATGTGTTTGTTTCCTTGAATATCCTTTTGTGCAAGCTAATTCTATTGAATCCTTATATCATTTTACTCATAACCTATTTCTGTTGTTTACTGCTAGAGATCTTTTTATGATTTTTCACTTTTTTATTGTTATTGTTATATGACTCACTTCATCACAATGTTGCGTGACATCAAATAATACACCATTTACTGGGGTACAGTCATCTACATTTGGTGGACTATAATTAAGAACTTGCAACTGCAGCAATATAAAAATTTATTGTATCATTAAATTGAGTGCTATTACGTTGTTATCCTTTGAAAGTAACATATGATATTTTTACGTAGCCGCTTAATAGCTCGAGTAAAGTGGTTTTTTTAGTTTTTAGGGTGAAAAACATAGAAATTGTTTATTAATAATTATCAAAAAAGACACTTCGATATCATAGACATCAACTAAATAGGGGAATAATAATTGAATATATTGCATAGATACACTTATGCAGCGCTAAATTAAGCCAGAGCAAGGGCAGCTATAGTCCCAGACCCCAAGTTCGAGTGGGGTTCCCATCATGTTATCATGATTTTTGAAAAGCGGTAAATAAAATGCAAATGCCCAACGGTCTTGGGGCGGCAAAATTGGTTCTTGGTTTTTAGCATAGATGAATAATTTTTGTGGATTTTTTGGACATTTTCCCTGGGTAAAGGGGCACATTGCGTCACTGTCGATTAGTTCGTGTTTTGAAAACAAAGAACCCATTCGAGAAGAGATGTTATAATAGAAGAAACTTTCTGCCAGAAAGCCTTAAAAATTACGACTTTGAGCTTTGGTGCCAAACTCTTTTGATATAGGGGAGAGAGCCCGTTCGGTCCTTTGACTTACTGCTATTGTTCGAAAGTTATGTTTCAATTCTTAAGATCATCTGGATGGCACGCGACTACAATAGAAATGTTTTCAAAAACTACTTAAATAAGGTTCATAAATGCCTTTAATAGTATGTATAGGGTAATCTCTGGAACTACTGTTCGGATCTAAAAACTCTTCTACTACTAGAAAGCTACACTACCCCTGAGTATCCTAGGCTACATTTTATTTTGAAAAAATAAGGGGCGTGGCACTTTCTATGCAACAAAAATACTTCAAAGCCAACATCTTCGTACCTATGATAGCTAACGTCTTAAAACTTTGTGATAAGGTGTAAATAGTCAATGTCAAGCGCCTCACAAAATATGGACAGCACTAGATAAGGGGGCGTGGCATTTTTCATATGATATGAGCACTTAAAACGCTAACTCTTGGCTCCTATTGCAGCAATAGTTTTTAAATTTGGTGTAAGAATGCTTATAGGTTATACTAAGCACCTCATGAAATATGGACGGGAATACGCAACGGGGCCTGAGACTTTCCATACGAGAAAAGACTTAATTCGCTATATCTTTGCTCCTATGATAGCAAGAATCTTAGAATTTGGTTTTAGGATTCGCATGGTCTAGGCTTAGCACCTCGCAATGGAATTAGATGACGGAGCGTGGCACCTTCCTTGAGATAAAAACAATAAAAGCCCTATATCTGGTACCAAGAGTCTTAAATTTGGATCAAAAGTGTATAAAGTCTATTTAACGAATATCATGTGTGGTGGGAGCGATAAAACAACAAAGCGTGGAACCTTCCTTGCAACAAAAACACTTTAAACGCTATATCTTGACATCTATAACAGCTACAGTTGTGAAACTTGATACTTGGATGGATGCACATTGATTGTGCCAAGCGTGGGGCGTGGCACTCCCTATACAAGAAAAGCACTTAAATTGGTATTCTTCTTACTTATACCAAGTTGTGAGCAGTAAGGACTGCGTAAAATGTAAACGAGATTAAACAACGGCTAGTGAGCGGGCATAGCCGCAGGAATAGCTAGTAATAGTAAAAAAGAAAATTTTATTTTATCAATTTCTGATTGTAACATGTAATTAAGAAATATGATTATTGAAAATACCAAGCTGCTCAATATACACTTTAATTAGCATTTTTCTTAAACCACTAGATATTCTTACTCAAAATTCTACTGAAGCTGAGTTCAATTTAAAAAAAGGTATTATAAGAATAAATAGTAAACACCTACTAAAATTTGGAGTGAATTTAGTGTCAAGAATTAACACCATGCAGTATAAAGAACAGACAGAATACAAGATTAATGGATTAAACTAATTTAACCGAACTTCAACATACATATTAGTTTAGTGTTAAAAAAACGCCCTGTTTATCTTAATTTTTTCCAATTACCAAGAACACTGACGAAATGTTATAAAAAATATTAAATTTTTTTTTCTGTTTTACTTTGAATACACTCTAGGGGGCATTTACGACCATCACTCCGCTTGATATCCTATATAATCCTACATGAAAGCAACAACAGTGCGGAGCATGATAATTTCTTGTGCACACGTGTTCACAAAAGTGTTGCCTTGAAAATTGAAACCTTAAAAGGGTCAGTAAAAAATCTTGACAAAGCAAAAGAATCTTGAACGTCCATCTATATGTTGTTCAAACTAAAATAACAAAGAAATTATTTTCAATACTTGTCAAAAGATAAAATCGACCTTCTTGCTATTTGGTCACTATGTTGGTTGTTTTTAAGGGTAACCAAAGTAATCAGAGTATCTTGGGTACATTGGTTGCAATATAAAAAGATATAAAAAATCAAATCCAAAATAACAAGTTTTTAGCAAGCGAACCTCAATATGTTAAGTACAAAAGTGATGTGTGCCAAAGTATTGTGAAGTGCTTAAAATGGGTCATATTCTTATAGGTAATTGTTTGCGCCGTTACCATCAACTATGAAACATTAATATCTAATGATTCCAAAAAAAAAAATTTATCACTTCCCATGTAAAATATACGTTGAACTCGAATGAAGTATTATTTTTCTATCACATCGGCTATGGCTCTATATCGTTAGCGTTTATGGTTGAATAAAACAAAAAATGCTTGACTTTTTCCCTGAGTATACTGATACTGTACGAAATACAGTAACCATAACTCTAAGGACAGCAAAATTGTTTAAATTTTAAACAAAAATATTTATTCTTGTGCACTTTAAATTCTTCGAAGTCTGTGTTTTTGACACCTTTGGCACCGGGCAAGACCAATAGAATCAAATGAGTCTCCTAACAGGACTTATCAAGATTTACATAGAAAATAGTTTGAGAAATTATGTAAATAAAATTATGTTTCAAAGGTTTTTCAAAACATTTCTGAAATAAAAAAAGTATTTCTGTTTTATATTAAGTCTTCTATTTGAACATAATGTACAAGAATCGGTGCAGGAATCTCCAAAAAACTGAGTGTATTATGGAAATCTAATCTGACTTTATAAATTACTTACTGTTCCCATAGATTTGCCTGCTCACTACTCGCTGTACTCGCTTACATTTTACGCAGTCCTTACTGCAGACAATTGGGTGCATGCACCAATTTTCACAACTTGGTATAAAGAATGACAAGTGCTTTTCTTGTATGGGAGGTGCCGTGCCCCAATATACAATGCCGTTCACATTTCGCCAATAGCTTGGCACAATCAATGTACATCCATGTATCAAGTTTCACAACTGTAGCTGTTATAGATGCCAAGATATAGCGCTTAAAGTAGTTTTGTTGTAAGGAAGGTTCCACGCCCCGTTACTTTTTTGCGTCCACATTACATGAAGTTCTTAAAATAGACAATATACACTTTTGTTCCAAATTTTAAGGCTCTTGCTACCAGAAGTTACCAAAAATAGCGTTTTAATTGTTTTTATCGCAAGGAAGGTGCCACGTTCCGTCTTCTTATTCCATTGCGAGGTGCTTAGCATAGATCATTCCAAGAATCTTGTTATCATAGGAGCGAGGATATAGCGTTTAAAGTCTCATAACATATGAAAAATGACACGCCCCTTTGTCTAATCTCGTTTTTCCGAGGTGCTTGGCATTGACCTTTTGTACCCTATCACAATATTTTAAGACTCTTGCTGTAATAGGAGCAAAGATATAGCATTTTAAGTGTTTTATCTTATGGTAAGTATCACGCCCCGAATTCCCGTTCATATTTCATGAGGTGCTTACCATATCCCATAAGCATCCTAACACCAAATTTCAAAATTATTGCTGCCATAGCAGCCAAGGCTTAGCGTTTTAAGTGTTTTTGTTGCATGGAAGGTGCCACGTCCCTTATTTTTATCAAAATAAAACGTAGTCTATGTTCCTCAGAGAAAGTGTAGCTTTCCATATGTAGAAGAACTTTTAGAATTGGAGCAGTATTTCCAGAGTTTAACCTCAACATACAAAAAAAAAAACAAAAATACAAAAAAACAAACTGGTCCTCTCTATATATAAGAGTATAGACTATAGCTTCGAAACTAGATCAGACCAATCTTCTACTGTAAAAATATTTTGTCGTGACTATATGTAATACTCAAATACTTCAAACAAGACAAAATTATTTATTTTATCAAAATATCAACACAAAAAGTAACTAGACGCGGCCGGAGACTATTTTTGGGTGAACGGAAAAATATTACCTTTCCACCTTAAGACTAAGCTCACGTCATTTAAACAAAGGAAATTTTATCCGCAGATTGTTAAGCGTCGGCTAACAAAGCTTTCTGATGATATGACGTAGCGGTCATTGAAACTAGTATAAGCAGCTTGTTGCCCATTTTTATTCCTTTACATTTGTTGGAGTTATTCTCTTACATTTAATACATTTTGAGATTTGAATTTTTTTGTTGTTTTTGCACTAAAAGTACTAAACATAAAGCTCTGTAAAATACATATTGAATTTTTATTTTGCTTATAATTATTATTTGTGTTTTGTATTTGTTAAAAAAGGATCTATTAAAAATAGAATATTGAATTTCAATATAATGTAAAATTTTATCAAAGATGCGCATCAGCACAAACAACAAGCGATAAAGTGCTGATATACTTCAGATACGATTGAAAATTTATTTAAATCCATAAATAGAGAGATCGTTTTCCTCTTTAACTGTAAAGAAGATAAATTTCCTAAGTTAAGGAGTTGCCGCTACGCATTAAGTAAAGTGTAAGCTGCACAAAATTTTATGTTGAAAGCCTAAAAAAAATGCAACTCAGATTTCAAACGAAGGGCGATAATGTCAGCGTTAGCAGCAACACTTGACAATTAAGACGCACACAATGACAAACAGACAAACCGAATTTTTTGGAAAATTATAAAAAATAATTCCCAGAAATTTGATATTTTAAAATGATGCTTTGTTAAATCCTAAGCAATATCAGCTGCTCTTGAAAACTAGAGCTAAGTGATGAGGTTAAATTTTAGATTAATTGATGTTCCACAACAAATACTCATATTGTGTTGCATTAACGAAACTTAATTAACTGTAGTAAACAACAAATATTGATGATTAGATAGAAAAATTATTTGAAAAATTAGAACAAAATTTGGTGCTATTTAAGATTTGAAGAATATACAAAGAGAAACGACAGAATAGATTTATTTTTTACTAAGCTGTCAGACAAAGCGGCTTTGTGATGGGTTTTTTTTTTGCAGGAAATGTTCTTAAAATTTTGATCAAATAATCACAAGTTTGATCTAGAAATCTGAAATTTTGGGAGTATTTTCGTTAGGTCCAATGCTAAAGCATAGGCCTATGAGACCACAGAAAAGAAGAGAAAAAATAAACTACATTCGGATATATATATATTAGGGTGTGCCATTTTTGAGCAACTAAAAAACAGGCTTAAAACTTTCAGAAAGGTGTAAAAAGAAGTCTCTAAAAATTTGAGCTCTTAATATTAACATTAAGAGGTGCCTGTTTCTAACTTTCCATTTTCCATATAAATTACATGGATAAAAAAATATTTTTTTTTTATTTTTGTAGCTTGACAGATGAAAGATGATTTTAGTAGAAAATTGAACGCTCTATAAAAAAAAAATTTAATATTTTATTATGCATTAGTTTCAGCAAAATTATTATTTTATATAAAAAATTATTATATTATGTACTAAAAAAAATATTTTTTTTTTTGTAGAGCGTTCAATTTTCTACTAAAATCATCTTTCAGTTCATTTTTACAATGCTCTCCTTTCAAGCTACAAAAATAAAAAAAAAAATATTTTTTTTTCCATGTAATTTACATGGAAAATGGAAAGTTAGAAACAGGCACCTCTTAATGTTAATATTAAGAGCTCAAATTTTTAGAGACTTCTTTTTTCACCTTTCTGAAAGTTTTAAGCCTGTTTTTTAGTTGAAAAGAAAAAAGTTGCTCAAAAATGGCACACCCTTATATATATATATTCAATTGCAGTCACACGAAAGTTTTAGGCGAGGTCTGCAAATTGAGTGTGGCATTTCCCACACAACTAAAATTCCTAAATCACTATATCTTGGCGTCTAAAGCAAATTGTATATGTCAAATTTCAATGAATTCGGACACAAACTATGTTTGTGCCGTTTAAGCCCAGTTCTAAAACATAGCTAAAAAAGAAATATCAATGATACAGAGTGTTCAAAATAAACACCGCTATCCCAAATGTACATACGTAGGGAAGGCGGGGCAAAGCAGTAAAAAGGGTATATTTATCCTTACGTTACAACGCCTTCAAATGTAATTATAAGGAATTTGTGTTTGAGGTTCATCAAAATGAGTCCGGTCGATGTAAAGTTCGAGGATTTTCATTCATTCATTTCATACCAAGGTAAAAAAGCAAAGTATTACGTCGTAGTGTATATTAGTTTTATTCACTTTTGTTGACAATGATTTGTTCATGTTGATAAGTTTTTGTTTCACGCGTCTGTATGTTTACTTACGTCATGGCGTCCCAAGGTAGGAACGTATTTTTTTTATGCATTGCAAGGATAAACATCTTCTCTTGAGAAAATAATGAGCCTAATAAATTTGATTCAACATAGATCGATCTAATAACCTTCATGTTAGTTGTGCGAAAAAGAAATTTTTTTTTTGGTGAACACTAAGCTAACCCATTAAGTATACCGCTTTTCACCGCCTCTCTTTATATCGGTCCTTCTCTATATAGCTCCACACCTTTTTTTAAAATTTTTTTCGGACATTTTTGGATTTTTATATGTATGTTTGTACATACATATATTGTCTAGCGATTGTCTAATGTTGAACGTTGAAATTAAATATTAAAATTTCAAAAAAGCTTAGAGTATTTCAAAATTTTACGGAAAAGCTTTTGCAATCGGATTATCTCAAAAACTTTGAAAAATAAGGCTTTTAAATAAATTGATTTAAAGGTTAATTTTTTTATTTACAAAATTAATATTCTTATTTATAAAACTATTTCTCAAAATGTCTTCGACATAACACCCTGTTTTGGTTTTGTTATGTTATTCTTCTTATTCAATCCTACACCGAAAAAAAAATGTATGTTAAAATAACAAAAAAAGCATGTTAGCATAACAAAAAATTTCGTTATTTTTGATCCAACCTAGTGTTTTGTTATCGTAACAAAATTGATAACGTTAAAATAACGTTGTGATAGGATAACAAAAAATTGTGTGTATTTAACAACATTTTTTGTTGTTTTAACAAAAATTTAGATTCACTCAGATTAACAAAAATATATCTTAACTTTTGTTAATTTAACAATGTGAATCAAACATTTTCCAGTGTTAAGTCAACAAAAATTTTTGTTATTTTACACCAAAGATCACTTTGTTGTCGTAAAGAAAATTTTGTTAAACTTACATAAATGACATTCAGAAGCAATCATGTTAATTTAACAATGTCTTTGATAAATTTTAAGGGTAGCTTGTGGTTGGCGTAACAAAGCTTTTGTTATTTCTACAAAGTTCTTTGTTATTTTTGAAAAATATTTTAACAAAAAGATTTTTGTTGAATTAACAAAAACTTTTGTTACGCGGAAATTTTTTGTAAAAATATTTTTGTTGGTATAACAAAATTTTCGTTAAGTGCACAAAATTTTTGTTGTTCTAACAAAAAATTTGTACCTAAAAGTTAACAAAAAATTTTTGTTAAAAAAATCGTCATTATTTTTTTCGGTGTAAGAATGTATCTGCTTGCAAATCCAAGTTCCCAACATAACATTGGGATACGAGTATATCGTACAATTCACACAATTAGACTAGTGCGCCTTCAATAAATAATTCATATGCAGCATACGCCAAAATAACGCTCTGTTCACTGATTGCCGACCGTTCGAACAGGTTTGCTGTTTAAAGGCATAAGGTCAATTTTAAAAGATCTTAAAAATGTCTAAACAAAAGCGTCAAAGATGCCAACCATTGAGCTTTCCCTAACTGGTGGTAGCTTACGTAAATATCTTCAAATAGCTTTGAAAAAAACTAAATTTTTGAAGGGATTTTTCTTATCCAATTAATAATGGATTTGTGCATAACGTGGACTGCACTATGTCAGCACAGAGTCCAACACACATATTTTGTCCTAAAAGCTTTTATTGGATGTCACCTCTCAAGGAATGGGACTATAAAATAATATATCATTTGCAATCAGTTTTCTGAGAGGCCAAGCACAATCCTACATCGCTGGATCACTTCTATTGGAGTTTAACTAAGGCTGCCGTTCAAATTTGAGGTTAATATTTTGATGATTGCTGCAACCAGAAGTTCTGTTCTTTACTTTTGAACTTTCCACGCCTATCTTAGTCGCATTTTTTCTACCTGTTTAGAAATCGCTTTTTTAATTTGTGCACTTATAGCAAGGTGTTTTATAATTAATTTTTAAGTGACAAGTGTGAATAATAACACAATAATTCGCTCCTTTGCATGATATAGCGACAAAAAAAAATTAGATGTTTTACAATGAGGGAACTGCTCTGAATTGATGTACCGTCTTACTGGCGCCGTTATCCCGCATAGTTTGTATTGTTCTAGTGTTAACTTGTCTGGCTTGTGATATTGTAACAATAAATAGCAAACACTTCAAACAATGCAAACTGCGCCCATGTATTGTTTGCAATTTGCGCCGCACGCTACAGGTGAACGCCATGGTAATAACAGGTAGATTAAATAAGGATATTAAATCTTTAGCTCCCATTATTTTGTAGGAGATTTCTGCGAAAAATTAAATAAGAGCACAAGAATTATTTTTATTTAAATAAAGTATTAGTAAACAGATGCTTGGAGTAATATAGGCTGGATAGCTTTAAAATATTTCTTACTTTACATGTTTATGTAAAGCTCATAATATTTTCTTAGCATTAAGCCCAGGCTCAAGATATACGCCCTCTTAATACGTGTTGGTTTATAAGGAAATTAGATCGGCTTGAACCAAGTTTTAATGGCAAGTTGAGTTACAACAAAAACTTTAATGAGGAGTTATATGAGATGTTTATGTACAGTCGAGATATATCAAAAGAATAAAAATCCATAGAGCTTTTTTTTAATTCCATACATACTGTTTTTAACGTACACTCAGAAAATAAATTTGGTTAATGCAACCAAATTTTTACCAAATCTCAGGTTAAAATTTTCTAACCTGATGGCCCTTGTTGTTAAGTTTACCTAACCTGATTCTCAGGTTAGCTACAGAAATTTCTCAAAAAACGAAACCGAATGTTTTTTTCGCGTTTTCTCTATCATTATTCCTTTCCTCACTGCTTATTAATTGGAACTTCATTTATGTTACATTTTAAAAATTTCATAGAGAAATAAATCTTTTTATATTGTTTTCGACGAGATTCGAACCTACTCTTACTACATATTACATTGGCTGGAACTAAAATTATATGAGCATATCGCATGCAACAACAGGTTCGAACCCCACTGAATGCAAGAAAAAATGTTTTTTTTTAATTAAATAGAGTTCCATAGAACAATTTATCTGGTTAATCTGTTACCTGACGCAGGTTAGGCATTTTTGTCTGAGTGTATATCATTCGTATCAAATTTAAAAACTTTCTGATATTGCTCAAATTCAACTCAAAGTACCTTGAAAGATAACCGAACAGCAAAAATTTCAGCTCCCTAGGTATTTGAAGGTCGGAGTACTGTTAGGTCAAAGTTTGAAACAAAAACGCTATACTTGCAGAAACAGCCGAATTCAATGTCTAATATCTGTGAACTTGGCCAACCATTTTTACTCTCTGATATCTCACTTTGAAGGATAAGTTAACGACACAAAGTTTAATTTAAATATTATGAGTAAGCTCTCGATTTGGGGCACTATTTTCAAAGCTGTCATATTTTACTAAGGCCTTTTTCACTTAATCTCGTCGCAAAGAACGGTCTTAAGGTCTAGAACCTAAAAACGGCTGTTTTCAGACCGAAATATGGTTCTTTCTCAGGACTCTGACCACCTAGAGAGTTGAAATTTTAACTGCGGGGCTATTTATCAAAGTGATATGATTTTTTAAGTCTCATACGTATGTTTGACGTATGTAATGTCATTGAAAACCAGTAAATATGAAATTAAAAAAAAAGCTCTAAGGATTTCTTTTGTTTTTCATAAATCGACTCCAAATTAATTCCAAAATTGTCCCCAATTCAGTAAAAGTTGGTTAAAGCCCAACGTGATCGGTTAAATGGAGTTGATTGAGTATTGCCGATTAACAATCAAAAGTGAGACTTGTACACAATATATGTATAATATATGTATTTGAGAAACACCTTCAAAGGTCAACTGGAGTAAATTATTTATTGCACCATATTAAGAATAAAGACAATTTATCTATTTATTCGACACACCTGCTTGCCTCATCCGATTGTTCTACTCTAGTGCTACCAATTAAATCAAACCGATTAGCGTGACAACATTAAAAAAGTTTTTGATGTCATATAACTGCACAACGTTGGGGTCGTGCAGCATACATAATTTTAGACAATGGAACGAATAGGTCAAACTCATTCAAATTCGACACACTTGCATTGAAAATGGTTTTAAATGCATTTAGCAAATGTCAAAAGTTAACAAGTGAACTCATGTATGAACATTATGAAATTTATCATGGCATAACTAGGTATATCCACGCCAATAATGGCCGAAACAATACCAGTGTGCGTGGCATCACCATGAACAAAATGTTAATGAAATTGCATAAGTAGCCGTTAAAGTTTTGATTTTAATTCGGACTCAAATCTTAATCATAGAATCAAAACGAAGAACCGAACCAGGGTCGGCCACCCACTTATAAAGATTTTGTAACCAATGAAATAATTATATAATCAGAAAGATATATTTGAATACTTTATTTCACAAAGATAGTTTTGAGTATATCGCTCTTCAACATTTTTTTTTTAATTGAAAATTCCTCGAAATGAATGAATTGCAAAAAAAAAACCAAAAGTTGGTACACATTTCTTTGAGTTATTCGCCCAGAGAACTATTTTGCTTTATTCTTTTGCGCACAAAATATAAGATATTGAGGATCTAATTCAGGATCATAATAATGGTAGTAGATATAATGAGTTGGCTGTAAAATATATTTATTTTCACCAATATCTGATGCAGCGCAAATTGTTAAGTCATATAAAATTTCTGAAGCAATTGGAAGTTTGAAAGGGTCGTGCGGAAGAAATCGCAAAACTGCAGCACCTAATGGCACACAAATTGTAGTCCTGGACAAAAAATGTCTTTTGAATTCATCAAAAGCTATAAAGAAATCATTGAATATGGATATTCATATCGAATAATTTGGTCGGATCAATTAGTCTCAATTACAGTTGAAAAACTCAAAGACGGTGTGTACCGTCGCAAAGGATAAAATCAAAAAAGCCTGGCTCACATCGGTAATCACGGAGAAGGCTTTTCGATGATGGTGCGGGGATGCTTTACGATGTAGGATAACTTCAACTTTGAAAAATGACTGTGATGAACCTAGAAATAAATGCTGAAAAAATAATATTGCAGGGTTTTATATTCCAGCAGGGCAATAACGTCGGGACACAAATTTTGTTCCTTGTAATTATATTTTAAAGACTGAATTACTGCTATGTGTTTTTTTGTAATAGTTTCCAAAGCTATGTTGTAGTTTTGAATAAAAAGTACAAGCAAAAAACGTTCAGCCATTTCGAATTTTTTGATTTGATTTTAGACTTAATTTCATCCGACAGTCTATATTAAGGTGGTTCAAAAATGCCGTACTGCAAACTCTTGTTCCTTTTTGAAAATATGAAATTTTGTAGAAAATTATAATACAATCAAATGATGTCTTGCACTGCCTCGTCGTTTTTAATGGATAAGTGGCAGAAACGGGTTGTTTCCATGTGGAAAACATTATATATATTCATTTATCTTAGATCAGTCTGCAAAACCATTTGTCTGAGCGAATATAGTACCTTAATCTACAATTTGCAAAATTCACACCAGAACCAAAATAACTCTAAAGAAGTGAACTAGGGCGCTAATGAGTAGTTGCTGATGGCAAGGACCTTGTGGCAAAAACTTTGAATATCAATTAATACGTCATACTTAACACGGGTCTTTCGGAATTTGGGACCGATTTTTGCCACTACTTAATGATTGCTTATGTGTAACAATAGGATATTTTTTTGGGCATAGTTGGTGAAATAGTATACGCAACATCAGTCCGGTCATCACCAACTCAGTGTTCCGAGCTCCCGTGGTGGTATACTGACTAAAGCACCTCTCTTATTCGCGAATGCCGCCCCCTGTCGAGCATTACTTCAGGAAAGTCTCTCTTTACTTTGGCCTTCATTGCCATCATCTGTTTCCCTAACCTGCATGCGGGCTCCGTTTCATTAATTTCTATGTATTTGGTAAGCATCAAAGTCTCTCTTCATTGCAAGTACGCTTGCTACATATTGTGCTATCAACATCCAGTTCGTATATCAGCATAGTCGGTATTATATTTTTGGATGTTAGTGGACTGATGCGTTTTCCTTCAAATCTACTTTATACACAGTTTCTACAATTAAAGAGCGTATATTCCGCCTCTCAGATGTCCCCATCTTATTAAGTCATTTCTGGAAATATCCATGTCCCGATAAAATAGTTTACTTCCTGAAACTTTTCTCTAACCAGCTGTTTAACGGAGGTACATGCACGGTACAGCGCTCCAAATTTTCATTTTGCCATTTCTCTTACCAACTTTGTATGGTGTGAACTTTGGCATCTTGATTTGTCAATCGATTTTCAGTTTTGCTTTTCTGCTTCCATAGTCAGTTAGTTGATTGGTATCATTCCGCTAATTAGTAGCACCGCAACAGTACGCCGAAGCTACCTATAATGATGCTGTTTTTTGCACCGAGCTTAGAGCTTTTCGGTGCCGTTGTTATTTTTACTAAGTCTAGGCGTATGTAACCGGAGTATTGACTTCATTTAACTCAAGGTTACTTGTGCATATTTGGTATGCTAGAAAAAAACACGAAGTTTCAAATCGAATTTTTCAATGAAATTAAGTTTTAATAAGTTTTTTATCTTTTAAAAAATTATCTTAATTTAATTTTAAATGCAAGTGTGAAAAATTCCAATATATTCGTTACATTTTCCCCTTAATTTGTTCTATTGACTTATTACAGTCGTACTTAAAGAAAGTATTGGCTGGGATGAATTCTCTAAATTTACTTATCTACTTATTTGATTATCAATAGTATTTGCAAATATATTCGGAACATGGTTGATCTTAAACATTTTTTTGAGAATCAAAATTCCTGAGAAATTGATTTTAAGTTAAAAAAATATCCAAGTAATGTCAAGTTAATGCCCAAATTTTGCTTAAAAGTCATATGCACCATGAAGAGCCTTGCACAACTTACTTTCCCGTCAAAACAAACTCATAAAAAATATCATTCGAATTGTTGTTGAAAATGTTAAAGCTCTAGAGCGAATAACTTGTCTATGACTTTTGCTCATGCTTAAAATTAAATTAAACCGTTCAATTTAAATTATGATAACAATTTCGCAGTTCGTTAAGAGAATTTCGATTCATATTCTATAAATATAACCTCCAGTTAAAGTTAATTTCAGTTCAATTCTCCATTTATACTTGCAGTTTTTTAACAAATTGAGTGTTTTGAAAATTTGCATATTCAAAAGGTGAGTCAACAGGACAAATACAAATAAATTGGTAATAAAGACAGGGTATTTATATTCAAAATGTAAGGATCTCAATCCATAGATTAACACTCGCTGAAGTATTGCAGCCAAGCGATAATCTCTGAATTCTAAAGCGAAAACTTATACGGCCTTTTGTTTTTGAATCTCACAGCTTTGTGATGTCTCTCAAACACTTTATTTTAAATGGAGAAGCTTCTTTGGAAGTAGTTGAATTCTATATTTTCCTTGAGAATGAGGATCAAAATTCGAAAAAAAATTTAAAAATATATTTTGATAGTAATAAAAATTAACTTCAGATCTCAAAATTTTAGCGCTGTGGGAAAATGTTGATCCTGAATTCAGTTGCATACACTACAACAAAGAACTCTAACAAAAAAAAAATAAAAACTTTATTTTAATTAAATTTGGTTTTGAATGTGTATTGTACTTAAATATCGCAAAATTTAATAATTTTAAAATGGCGAGCTTAAAATTTCTTAAAATGTGCGACTTATTCGGATTTGTCAACCACTTTATGTGCAGCTTACAATCAAATCAAACACAAAAGTAAGACTTCAGAAATTTTCCTATAACTTATTTTTTAAATAAAACTTACCTAGTAGCAGGGCCGTATCTAGGGGGGATGCTAGGGAATAGAACCGCCCCCCCCCACGAAATATTTTGACGGACACTATATAGAAACGATTTTGCAAAGAATATACACTACGTACATAGAAAAAATCTCAAATCCACAACCCCCTCCGCCCGAAATAAAATCCTAGATACGGCCTTGCCTAATGGAGTACAAATAATGCTGAATGCAAATTCAGCGCTACTAAATCTATGGCTTTACTTCTTCGGAATCAGGCAAACAAACCCTGTAGGCAAGGGCAGGATCTTGCAGGCCTTCTAGCAGGCCTTCCTTGGTAAGATGACTAAAGCCTTGCCACACCTCCTTTCAAATTTACTTTCTTTTTTGTATGAAACGTCCCGATAAAATAGGCCTTCTTTAGCAGGCCTGATAGAAATACTCTTCAAGCAGGTCTTCCTACATCGCTTGCGTCAAGAGCCTTTCTAAGAGCGCTCTTACTGTAGAAGGGGTCACAAAAGTACTTTGAAAAAATTAAATCTTAATACGTCGTGAGACTCTTAGTTAAATGTTTTTTTTTATCTGCGTCAGTCAACCTCCCCTTGCGTTGATATTTTTAATGTTTATTTTTTATGACGTTTTTTTAATTTATAATTTGACATTGAATACACAATACTCTATTTACTACTTTAACATAACATGAAACAGAAGACCAGCCTAGCAACATGCTCCTTCCTTACTTCTAACAATGTATTAACTTTTGATGTCGTAAAGGGTGATTTTTTTAGAGGTATAAAGCTTCGAACTGAAATAAAACACAAGAAAATCGTTTTAATGTCCATCAATTTGGCTTTATTGGAAGGATAATTTTATGCCATTAATGTTTAAATATGATTTCGGGCTGGCACGAATAAAGCCAATTCTACAGGTCCAATTTTGAACCACTTTTTCGAGCATATGGGGCCGTATGTCGGCAATAACGCCACGAATGTTGGCTTCCAAGTCCCCTAACGTTTCTGGTTTGTTGGAGTAGACGAGCGACTTCACATATCCCCAAAGATATATATAATCCAATGGTGTCAAATCACACGTTCTTGGTGGCCAATTGACAGGTCCATTCCGCGAAATTATGCGCTCATCGAATGTTTCCTTCAATAAATCGATTGTGACGTGCGCTGTGTGGCATGTAGCGCCGTCTTGTTGGAACCACAACTCATCCACATTCATGCCGTCCAATTCGGGAACAAAATAGTCGGTTATCATGGCTCTATACCGGTCTCCATTAACGGTAACTGACTCTCCAGCATTATTTCGGAAGAAGTATGGCCCAATGACTCCACCAGCCCATAGAGCACACCAAACAGTCAGTTTTTGTGGATGTAATGGCGTCTCAAGGGTCTCATGTGGATTCTCTTCACTCCAAATGCGGCAATTTTGCTTGTTGACGTAGCCATTCAACCAAAAATGAGCCTCATCACTGAACAAAATTTTGCGAAGAAAATCAGCATCGAGATCAATCTCATTTTCGGCCCATACACCAAAATCACGACGCATTGCATGGTCTCGCGGCTTTAATTCTTGCACAAGCTGGATCTTGTAAGGTCGCAAGCCAAGATCTTTGCGCAAAATCTTCCATAAAGTTGATGGACAAAGCTCCAATTGCTGTGCACGGTGGCGAATCGATTCATTCGGGTCCTCTTCAACATTTTGCTCTACAGCGGCAATTGTTTCTTCGGTGCGCACTGTTCGACGTCTCTGCGGATGCGTATTATCACATAGAGTAAACGTAGTGCGAAAACGATCCATGGTTAACCGAATTAATTGCTCTGATGGACGATTATGTCGACCATAAAATGGACGGAGCTTGCGGTAAACTTCGCGAACTGAACCCTTATTTTCGAAATAAATTTGCACGATTTGCAAGCGTAGTTCTTTTGTCAACCTCTTCATGATGAAATGGCAAACCAAAGTGAACATAAATGACATTAGAGTTGCCAGATTTGACCATAAAATGCCAGTTTTATCTCTATTCAAAAAACAAACCTCTAAAAAAAACACTCTTTATAAGTACAATCCAATCACAAAAAAGTAATGTCGAATCATAAAACATGCAATACATGAAATAAAAAAATACATGAAGTCCTTCTTCTTCGCCTTCTAATATCAGGCCTTATAGCACTGCTGCTGTGGGAAGCCCTTAAAGCACTGCTGCTGTGGCAAGGCCTTATAGCACTGCTGCTGGGGGAAGGCATAATAGCACGCCTGCTGTGGCAAGGCATAATAGCATTTCATGAGTGCAACTTTTCTGCTAATTAAAATTTCAATACTTATAAAATTTACTTATTGTTAATATTGACGGATTGTAAATAAATCAAAAATCATAATAAAAAAAAAAAATTACCATACTTGTTTTTATTTGCATGACAATTTTGTTTTGAGGAGGCCTCTTACCATCGCAGTAGTGCTAGCAGGCCTTCTCCGGGGAAGGCCTTGTTCAATTGCCTGCTGGGAATTTCAATACTTTAACGCAGTGTGCGGGACAAAAAGAATTTATTTTTTTGAGGACTTTGAGCAGCTGAATACAAATATGAAGCTTTTTTTTTCAAGCACAGTTTTTATAAAATTACATAAAGTGTTTTTAATCATAAGCCCGGTAGACACTGGTTAACGTTGATTTTGAAGCTAAAATTGTTAGCATATTGTTTTTGTTTTGGTAGCCAGACCTAAGCTTGTATATCCAACACTGCATGCAAGTACAGTTTATATATATAAGAATAATGTGGTTTGTCCATTTTTTTATCCGGAGCTTATCCGAATCAGTCTTAGTGTTTGTATGAAATTTGGTTTGATTACCTTAAATATATCTCTCAGTACAGCGTTTTAAAGTTCTTGCTTGTCTGGAAGGTGCCACACACTCGAAATCCATAATTTTGTTTGTTCAGAGTTTGTAGGAATTATTCCTAGGAAAGAGCATTCAAAAATCTTAGGAAGATTTGAATTTAGCGTCTTGCTTACTTAGTTTTCATAATTTATCTCTCTGGTGTGCTCTGTAGCAAAAAACTTCATCTACATTGACAATCATTTACTTAAAAATGTGAGCTTAATTTTAACTTTTTTTTTCTCTTCATTCATTTTCGTTGCAGTTCCTTCAAATGAAAGCTCAATCAGTTCATTTTGCTTTGTCCTTCGGCAATTTTTTGCTTATGATTTTAATATTACAACAACAGTTTTGTAGCATGCCAGTATTTGCCAAAAAATTAACCGCATCACCAGTACTTACACTAAAAGACAGCGCTTTTACAATTTTGGGCAAAACGCACGCCACCAGAGTGATAATATATACCCAGAGTAGTTTAGATAGTTATTTTATGAAATACGTGTTCAAGGGATTTGCACATGGCAATTATGATTTAGAAAAGGCGGAGAAACAGATCCAGTACGAGCTAAGGGCAGTAAAGAAATCAAAAAATACTATAAGATTGCGCATACATAATAAAAAGTAACAAACATAAATCTGTATTTATACCTTTTCATCGGTGTTTATTCAAAATAAATTTTTGAACTAAAAATAAAAACTTCTTTTTTTCAAATGTTTTAGGATTTTTATTGAACCCAAAATGCTTCTTGATTCAGTATTTTTTTTTTTTGTTACATTTGTGTGTTCCCAAATAGCATATAAGCACTTATTTTTTGTCAAAGAAAGAATATACATATAGTATATCTACATCTATATAATAGGATATAAGCTAAATCGGTCAGCAAGAAAATCAATACGGGTCAAATCAATGGGGAAAAATAACAAATAAACAAAAACCCGAAAACGAAACATTTGCCAAAACAAATGGAGTCGAGCAGTCGAGTAGTCTAAAAAAGCATCATGTAGTTTCTTTAGGAAATAATTTCAAAAATTGGTTTGGTGGTGGTATGCATTAGAGGGCTAATTTACAAAAAACACAATTAATCGGCCTAGACGAAATACAGCATCAACGTGATAAAATCGAGGCAATAGATATTTCTCCAAAAGAATAGATGCCAAAGAAGGCCAAAGTGTGTCTGCCGGCCAACAGGGCGATGTCGACTGACAAAATTATACCAATAGCACTACAAATTGGCAGAGGCGTACCGTGCACATTGGGCGCCCGGGGCAAAAAAAAAATATTTGCCACCCTTACCGAACACAATTTTCGTGTTTTTTAAGAAAAATTATATTTACATCACCAAAAAAAAAGGGCCTCAATCTTAACATTCAAGAACTCTTTCAAAATTAAGTATATTTCACTAACACTGTGAAAATTTCAAAATAAAGAATTTCATTTTTGACTTTCACAAACCCTCGCAAATGGAAGTATATTTCACGAGCATTTTTCCGCCCTCTCAAGCCTTACGCCCGGAGCGCTCGCCCCTTAGGCATGCTACCACGAATTGGCTCCTTATACCCCATATTTGCGAAAAGCTAACGTTATTATAATGTGCAAATCGTAGACATACACTCTAAATATCTATCGTTTTATATATAAAATTATGTTTAATATTACTAAATGCTGCTTTACCTTCAAAAACTCTCTTTACAGCTCAATTAAAAAGAAACACAAATCAGATAATGAAATCTCAAACTTTGCTTGTTATCCTTTCGAGCAATTTATTGGCTCTTTCTCTATTACAACAATTTGCCGTTCCTTATGTGACTGCATTCGAAGAAGCGCAACAAGAAGAGAAACTTTCATATAATGACACAATTTATTCAATATTTTTGAAAAAAAATATTGATGAATTAGTTCTATACACTGAAAACGGTAACCAAACTAAACAAAGTTACAGGTTTTTCGGATATGCGTGGGGCAAATTTACAGCAACAATGCATGAAGAAGATTACATAGATGACATGAAATAAAACAAAATTCAGTAAATGTATACAATGACTTAGAAATATTGCGAAATGTGATTTTATGAATTCAAAATATAGTACACTTTTGGAATGACTCCTTTTGGTTCATTTGTTATTTTAAGAATACAAAATTTTGTGGCCGTAAAACAAAACTAATTTGGTTTGAGGTGAAAAATTGCAAAATTTGTGGAAAACATGTTTGAAGTGGAATCTTAAACGTGTAGTTCAGCTTTAACCATAACTTGAAAGTGGCACAAAGCATTAAAATAAATCATTCAAGGAACAATTTTAAAATTTGTTTTCTTATTTTGCAAATGATAAAATAATACATTTTCTCAATATCCACAAGGAGCATTGGGTTTCCAAAAAGCCCTTCCAACGTTCATGCTCAGAGGGGAGTACCTTCAGCATATTTCAATATTTCCCTAAATCAATTTTTGCTCTACAGATTATTTGCACGATTTAGTAATCCATCTCAGTGCTCGCCAGCATCATGTATTTGTTGATTTCCACAACAATTCGCTTCCATTTTCAGTATTTAATTTAAGCATAAATCGTTTCTTATTGGCTTCTGGTGATAATTTTGACATTGGAGTAATTTCCGAGCCACCAAAGTTTTAGAATGCGGTAAAGAGTGCTCTTGGTTAACCAAGTTTAAAAACCATCTAGAAGAACTAGCTTCACATTTGGCAATAAGATTATAAGCTTCGTTGTTCTTGATAAGAACTATGAGATTATGCCTTCCATTTGTTAATTCTAGCATACATGTCCTTGTTGGTACCATCCATAGGTGTTGTTACACTACCCAAATAATTGTGTCAATCCACTTCTCCTATATTGAATCTGCATACAAGTATCATGAACCTACTGCTGGACCTATTTAGGTGGATGAACTTGCTCTGTGTTTTATTTTTGTTTAGTTTTGCTTGCATGTCAAAGGTGGCGAAGAGTAAACGTTTTCTCCCATGTGTTCGCTAAAAGTTCACTGAATGCAACTACTTGGAGAGTATAAAGCTCTGCTGAAATCATCTTTCAGTACTATCAAAATCAAAATTGGTGACAGTAGATAACCTAAGCGCACACGGGGCAAGAACTCAAAAGACTCAGAAAGTTTTTCTTTATGTACTACCCTACATTTATAATATTCGCGTTGCATCTTGCAAATGCACCCAGTCCTTTCAATGCACCGCAGATGGAATTTGGTTATGGTCGACAAATGTTAGATGTTAACAGACCGTCCACTAACATGTGAATATATTGTTTAATGATCTATTGGGTGAAAATCGGCTTACTGTTTTGGGACTAGTGAATCTATTTGATCGCAGCCTATTCTGAAGGAAATTTTCTTCCAAACCTTGTATGGTAATACCAGTATCATTTTGCTCATGTAAGTCTTGCATAGCTTAATTAAGTCCCTTTTTTGAAAGAGCTAGTTTGCACTTATCTTCCCAAAGAGTGGCTGGAGAAACCGCCACATGATGAAATTAAAATATTAATGACCGTTGAATTAAATTACGACTTTTTTATAACTTGCAATATTTTTTATTTTTATATATCAATGTTTTTGCCAAGCGAGTTGCCTTAGAATTAAAATGTTTCACTTCCATGATTTCAGCATAAGTTTGTGTGAACGTAACTATTAAAAGGATATAACTTTAGAATTATTTTTTAAAAATTGCTGTTGCAACTTTTTACTCTTTTCTTGCGTCCTTTAACTCTTCGCAAAACTCTTCGAACGAGCACGATTAGTAGCAAATTTTTTCAATGCTCCCCAGCACTTCCCCGATTGACGTATTTTTTGCTCCAGCAATGTTTTCCACGATAATTTGGGATGGCCATGTTTTCTGCAACACTAAAGATTTATTTTGCTCAATTACAAACAAATCATTACGTGATATCGTTCATATTGAGTCAAACACCAATTGGTAACGATGGTGGTTAAGCAAAATGCTCAGAATTATTAACTTGCATTCCTTACAAACGTCACATGTCGCTTAGGGTTAATAGATCATATGCAATTAAATACAAACAAGTGACACGCTACTTAATATTATCATAATTGGTTACTCATTGGGTAAGGTTTTGAGCGCATCTAATTGGGACAATGATTTTATTTTAAAAGGATCTATTGTCACAAATGATATTTTCTTTAAGGTTGCTCTTTAATTTTTAGATAAATCTAATCCTTTTCGGCAACCACAAAGCAGAGTCTTAACGAAAATTACGCCTTCTGCCAATTAACGTCATTACTGATTAAAGGACGTGTCTGTATATGCGGCAAAATAACAAAGAGATAAAACTGAATCCTTTCTTATAAATGCGAGCAACACCAGAGTATGCTCATTTGGAATTCATTCATGTTAGTGGCGCTGACTTCTTTTTTGTTTCAGGTCGTGCGTATTAACACGAATAACCCATTAGGTTTTTTTTTAAAGATAAATGGTGTTTGTAGCATCCTTTTTAGATTTCCCGAAAGGATGTATGCGGTTAGTTTTTTATCTAAAGTATATCCTTATGCAATTAAATTTTAAAATTGATTGTGGGCTACCATTTATTACTTAAAAATGTAGCAGCGAACTGGAACAGCAGTTCGACAAGCATCCACACTTTATATATCTGCTTTATCAAGTTGCTGTTAATTTTGGATTATTTTTGAAACATCAAGTACTTATATTTTACCTAAGAAGTCAAAGAATTTCACATCGTGACATCGTTGAAAAATCTCTGAAATGGGAATAAAATGTAGCTTTATTTGGCTACGTACGCATTTTTCGCTTCGGATTTTTTTATTTTTATTAAACTTAAGCCAACGCTTAGAAGATAACCCTCATAAATGCTATGCACCATGTTGACTTGTAAGAAAAGAGATAGGTAGTGGGAAGGTGGATGATATGAGCAGTGTTGGTGAATACTTTTTTTTAATCTATCAATATCAGAACGGTCAAGAAAATCACTCGCAGGGAGCTTGCTCCACAACTTAATTGTATGGCCACAAAATGAATTATCACGATAATACAACGTTCTATCAAACCCAAACAGAGGGGATCAACTCATAAATTTCTACAGAGCACATCTCAATATGAAATAGGGTCTAACACCTTACGTTACGACGGTGTTCCAGAGAGTCTGCAAATGAGATGGTTCCACATCCCTTATTAATTTTATCCCACGTCGGCGAAACCTATCTAGTAGCTATAAAGTAGATTTTCGAAAACAGTTCAAAGGTCAACCGGTGTGAAGTATTTCTTACACCGTTTTAGAAAAACTAGACTCTACCTCAGATCTTACTGAATCGATATTCTCAGAACATCAAGAGTTGCTGATATCAAAATGCCTACGCTAGCCATATTGAGGAGTGGAGAAGAATAATTCTTTTGCCTGTGAGACAACTTGCTTTAAGACTTTCTATCTCAATCTCCACAGAGCTAGCGAGCTCTTCAAAAAAATATGAATGACAAATGTTGCTGTCATCTGCAATGGGATGAATTGGGTTAGTGGTCAATGACAGAAGGTCATAAATATAGAGATTTGCTTATTTGTCCTGCTAAAGTGTCATCGCGTAGAACTGTTCTAGAAGAGTAATAAAGTCATCGTAATAAATGTTTGCCGGGATGTCATCATTCGAATCAGTATGCGCATGTTCAACAGCTTTTGGATACGTCAAGCATATACATACACATTATATATACGCATTTAGAACTTCTATTCCGTAAACAAAGTTTTTTAACAAGAACTTAGCAAACACCTACGAATATGCCCTATTGAGTCCCCAGACAAAAATTCCATCAATTGTCACTTTCACAAAAGTCACGTACCAAAAATATAAACAATAAAACATCCAATATCGAAAGCAAGCAATACATTTTTTAATCCTAAAAAAGGTTAAAAAAAGGGATATGCATACATATGTACATTCAAATACCAGACAATTCTAAATAACTATAACGACAATATGACGCGACAGTTAGACGGCGGCATACATATAGTTGAGAGTTTGAAGACAAAAAAAAAAGTACTAATAATTGTAACACGATGCGATATTGCGCTAGAAAGGACACACAATGCACGAGCAGCAAACAGGAATGAACACGTACACTGCAAGGGATCACACAACGGATGGATCGGATTAAGCAAGGTTGTCGATTTGTCTTTTGCTACCTGTTCCTTATATATTTCACTATAGATTTTTTGTGTTTTTGTTATATTTGTTATTATAAATCATTGGAAGAAGAAAAGTGAAAATGAAACTCAAAAGTAAGGCTTAAGAAAGGATTTTATATGCATTAAATGAAATTGTAGATAAATTCCATGGTCCGATATAACGCTTCATCATGTTTTTGTTATCTTGAAAAAATGAAGCGAAGCAATAGCAGCAAAAAATCGGCATTGTTAATCGATCTAATGATTTCCATTAAATATGTGTACGGCAAATGATCTATATACATAAATGTATCTCGTAAAATATGTTTCAGCGTTGGAGTGACTTAAGTGATATAGAGGCAACCATATTACGGGGTAGACTTTACTTTATGGCTGCATCCATCATATGCAAGTATATGTAAGAAATATTCTGGTGCAACGGCCATTTCCATTGGACCTACATAGCAAAGAATACTTTACTGGACGGCTTTGTCTATATCTCGTGAAACACGAACGTTACCAAGCCCATTATGTTAGCTTGGGTTAGGTAGGAGTGACAGTCAGCTACGAACCGACACACTTAGACCAAACTTGATCCATTGTGATACCAACGGGTGTCTGTCGTTATCTTCTAGTTGAACCAATCAGATTTCGTAATAAAACTATATAGCTGACCTATACTAACATGCAAGGCCGTATCCATGATTTTATTTCGGGGGGGGGGGGGGGAAGGTTGTGGATTTGAGATTTTTTCTACGTAGTGTATATTCTTTGCAAAATCCTTTCTATATAGTGTCCGTCAAAATATTTCGAGGGGTTCTATCCCCTAAAAGCCCCCCCTAGATACGGCCCTGCTAACATGTCTAAGGTCATGCAGGTTATCAAATAAAAACGAACCAAGCGTTTTGTGGCGTTTTATAGCGAGTGCGGGGCAGGAGCAGAGAAAGTGTTTAATGTTTTCCTCCTCCTCCACTACTTCTAAAGAACTCAAAAGACCTAATACCTAATCACTCCACATGTCTGCCAATGACGCAGTGGCCCGTTATAACTGCAACAATTGACGAGACACTATGTCTTCTTTAAGCAGTTACTTGCAGGTTGCAAGTGGCATACCAAAACCTTCCTTGTCCTGAGAAATTTGTGCAGTAGTCTCCTGCCTAGCATGCTCATCAGCTTTGCAATTACCGTCAATGTTCAATGATTACAACTTAATATTGCAGTACCCAGGCAAGTGAAGATCGATCATTTGGAATTTCACATTCATTAGAACTTCGCTTAGCTGAACGCATAATGGCGAATAGAACCACCAGTGGGTCTGTGTTCATTTTATTTAATTGCACTCCAAAAAACGCAAAATGCTTACAAGTCTTCATGATCCCTTAAAAATAATTTGAAAATACGTTACGAGAAAAATATTCTAAAATAAATGTTATATGTACTTTGTTTAACAATATACTAAAGACTCACTTTGCCTCTTGTCAAATGAAGGACATTGAAAAGTAACGTTTTTCGTTTACTTTTGTCCATCCTTCTAGAGCACTTAAGTTTTTAACGCTTTGCTCGACTGTATACCACACTGCCTACGCAAAAAAAAAGAATTGAAAAAATTGCCACAAAAAAAAAATTACAAAATGTAACGTATGTTTCAATGTCCTTTTTGTACAAACATTTTGTAACGTATTTTCCTTTTGTTATTTTTTTCAAAAAATCTACTGATTTTTTTGCTTTGTTTGTCTTTTTTTGTCCAGCTTTGCGTTACTGGACCATTTCGTTTGTATCCTTTTTCTTCCTGCCGACATTACGTTACTTTCAGTTGACCCTCGCACGTGTTCACGTTTAATTTAATGCGTTTTCGAAAACCATTTAAAATGCTCATTACAAAGTAAGCGAGATATATATTTTAGGCCTCCTAGTGTACGAGTATCTATAAAACCAAAATAAATTTCAAAATTTATAAGACTACAGCATTTTTGATGACAGTGATTGACGTGCTTAGCATTACATTAAATTGTGTTCCATAGCATTTCATAAAATTTGTCTTCACAGCACGAAGTGAAGCTTTAAGTGAAAAGTCCATTCATTTCTTAAACTTAAGCCATCACACCTTATTCTACACGGTGACCTTTCAAAGATTTCATATGCAATGACAAATATGACTCACATTTCAAGTCCGGGACATACCAGTATAGACTTCCTTCAAAATATTCGCAGTATCGACTTTCGTTCCCGACGTGGTCAAATCGATATACAAAATCCACATGGAATGAAGTTAATGTTTCAGATAAGACACCGACATTTCTAAATAACATACTCAAGGCTAAAGGCGCGATTTGTCAGATTTATTGTCGTCTTTTGCTTTGATTCTTCTTGACAGCGATGGTGCAAGTTTCAAGGTTGCATAATTTGAATTTGGCAAGATAATTCTACCTTGTTAACACACCAATCTGGGACACACCAACATATGTATGCATGTATATTGATTTTAACGTTTTCGACGACATTTTGTGAAGTTAATCAGCTTGGCTTCCAAAAAGACTCATTTAAATCAGCGTAAGCATTTCGTTAGCTCTCAGAAATTTTGTGTCAAATCAAAATAAATATTAAATTGGAAAAATAAGAACATGTGCTTTAAAAATTTAAATAACTATGACAAAATTACATAAAAAGTGACTGGAACAGAAAGTAAGTAGGTTTGATATATTCTTATATTAATTTTGAAATATGTTCCAAAGAAGGTTTAAGAAGAATTATAAAAAAATAACAAAAATGACTTTGAAGTTTAATGCTTTGATAGATCGTTTATGTTATTATTATTCATAATTTTTTTTTTTAAGGAAAACTCAGCACCTAAGGCAAATATAAATACTATTTTATTTTGTGACCAATATTTTAGTATGGAAATGTAAATTTTAAAGTTTTCAAGCAAGTTTGGTGAAATATGTTGTGTATACATAAATAAATGAGAGGTAGGCCTTGATGACCAATTTCAGAATTTACGAAGGAAATCGTATTGAGAAAGGGAGTGATTAAAATGATTCGCAAGCAACCAGTTTTTGTTTAGGGAATCGTATCGATATAGAATTAATCGAAAGAGAACTTACGTCCTATGAATTTATGACACCTTTTTTTCTCTAAATGACGTTCTTATAATTTTATACATACACATAGTTTACATTTTCAGTACAAACAAAAACCTATGGCGGGACATTCATACATCAACGTATTGGACAAATTAAGCAAGACAACCGAAAAACCGAACGGCAGGACCTACATATCGCTCCTTGTGTGCAAGAGCGCATAACTCAAAAAAACCATAAGTTGGAGAAAAACATACTTATTTAAAGTTTGCAATAAATTACTTTTTATATGAAAATTCAAAAAAGTATGTTTACATAAACTCTTCTCTGAAGGCAAATTCATTGGATACCTTTCTGATTTTTCCACACAAAATAATAAGTACATAAATACTGGCTGCTTCTGCATAATTAACTCGAACAATTTTTTTTTTAGTTACGCCGTTCTTGCACGCAAGGAGTGATATGTGTATCAACTTATTGGACAGATTATGAAAACTTATAAAACAGACCAAAAGCAGGCATTTTAAAGAATATTCCCTTAAAAAAATGGAAATGGTGAGTCTAAAATTTATTATCTTAACTATTTACTTTATTCTATTTTTGATTTCTTTGCAACGTTTGTTTCATTACATGCATTACTTTTACATTATTTGCTATTATAAAACACCTACACATGTTTCATTAGATTATGGATATGATCTTGAAATATAACATTTTTTTTAATTTTTTGTAATTAATTTGAAACATAGTTCTGAATAATTTAATACTTGTAATACATACAAATACACCGGAGCAACGTATTGCGTCGTTTCGAATTGAAAATCACATAAAAAAGTGATTTTATTCGCATCGTTTCGGTTTGCGTCGCTTTTCCCCGGTCCCTATTAACGACGCAAATTGGGGCTCCGATGTATTACAAAGCTGCTGATGAGCAATTTATTAGCAAAGTCAACGTTTATACGAGGAAAGTCGGTGAAATAAATTCTTGTCAATTCTCTTTTGTGAATTTGTTTTGCGTTTACACACGAAAACTAGAATATTTTTGTGCAAGAAAATGTCAAAGCAATTACACGTAACGAATAGAACGAAAGGGAATTTGCGTGTACGACAAATTCTGTACACCACCCTTTCGTTTTTCCCTTCTTGCCAACAAACAGGAAAACTTTTTCTCAAGAGCTTCCTCGCGTAAACGTTGACAAATCAGCTACTTTGTAAAAATTTCTGTGAGAATACAAGCACTGATTCGTAGTTCAATGCGAACCCCTATACATACATACGTACATTAAGCGTACATTTCTCAAGTTTTTTTAGTCTTTCAGGTCATTACTTATATGAATGTTTTTTTAAGATATATAGTTTTCGACTATATGAAAAAATTATTCGTTTAAGTGGTAGTTACATTCAGTTATGTTAGATCGGTTCAGGAAAAAAACTTTTTGTTTTTTTATGATGTGTCAGCGAATTACAATAGCCTTATATGTCTAGACAATTCATTAATATTGAAAACAGGAGTAGGTATTTGAAAAAATATTGATTTAAGAAATGGTGTAAGTTAAAGAGGCTATCAAATTGTCCAACAAAGTGGGTATAGTTTTCGGGCTATTATCGATCGAAGAAATCAGTGATAAGTTCTTCTTCTTCTTCTTTTTTTCTGATAAAAAAATTGGAAAATTGACCGGAAAAAATTAAAAAAATACCGATTCTCATCTTCTGATGGCAAAATCGCCTCATATTATTTCATCGTCGATTTCGTGGCACCTTTTATTTCAAAATTTTAAAAATTGTTTCATTTTCCCGGTAAAACTGCAGAAAGGCAGTTTTTTTATGCCGATTTATTGGGAATTGCAGATGGAAAAACGTACTATGTACATATCAGAGGTGTAAAAGAGTTCATTCATTTTCAATTGAAATGCATTGAATTCACTGCCAAAAATGCTGCACTCAGAGTGCAGCTTTTGCAAAATGAAATCGACTGAAGACTCCAATGCCATAATTTCCATCGTAAATGAATGTTATTATTCTGGTGATGTCACATTTTTGATTGGATTCATAATTGAAAGAATTGTGATTGCATTGAAGTCACCCCAAATCACTTTGAAGTCGCTGCAGTTACTTGAATTCGTTAAAGTCATTTGAAGTCAGCTAAGCATGATACTACTATGTCTTGGGGTTGCACATCTGCTGTTAGATGGATTTTTTGAAACCAATTAATTTTACGGTCCAAAATTAAAATTTTGTGCAGAAAAAATTGACAATCTTTCCATGATGATTATTCAATCGCCAGCTTTTCCTGAAATTTTTCAATTCCTACAGAAACCTTTGACCTTCAATTCCTGGCTGGGTCGTGTTAAAACTAGCTACTTGGCAACTCTGGTAACATAAATTAATTTCAGACGAGTGAAAAGTCACAACGACCACCAAAAAATCATTTTAGCTTCTGAATGAGCTATGAGATCAGATCAGTAAATCTTGTGTGAAAAGAATATGGCATAGATGAAAATTGCTGGTAACGTTTATTTAGTATCAAGATGACAATTCAATTGAGAGAAGTTGAAGAATCTTAAGCCAAAGATATAGATAACATGGACATAGTTGTGGTCCATTGCATAATGAATTCATTTTTAAGTGTCTTAAATTCATTTTTCCTATATATCAACATTTTTTTAGCTCTTATTATGCCTCAAATCATAAGATTTATTAAGTTCAAAGTTATAGAGTAAGAAAAATGTTAATCGACTTACGCCCAAAAAAAAAACACACATACGATAAGTTCCATTTTAATTTGAGTACAGTCGCGGTCATTTTTTCTTCAGCGAGCTGGCACTTTTGTAAATTTTCCATTTTTTTGATACATTTGACTTTCACTAAAAAACTTTAAAAAACTTTATAATACAAATCAAAACTTGGGGCCTTGACATGTCTTCGAAAGCGTTTTTTCATATATTTATAAAATCAGTGAATGATCTTAATATTTCGCAGCAATTTGTTTTTTTTTTTGTGCTGCGTATTTTATTAAGCTTTTTATTTCTTCATGCAAAAGACTTTTGAATACATATTGTATAGCTGAAAGACGGCAAACAAGTGTCTCACTACTCGCTCCCTTCCCGTACTTTATTTGATATAGTAACATATTTGGAGTTAATAAATGCATGAACCTGTAATAAATGCAATTACTATTTTGGATACAAGAAAAATTTAAGTATCTCCACCCTCAATTCAGTTTGACAGAAGTGCGGAGTCCAAATGCCATCGCTAATGCAAATATTATCATAACTTTTTTATCATAAACTAATCCTGTGTTATAAACCCAAGACAAAAAATTGTTATTGTGCAATCTGTTATTTTATGTCAAGGTTGTTTTTGTTTTGAAATTCGATATCATAATATTTTGCAATATTGTGTAGACCACACATGATCGATGGTAACAGCTGTTAATTATTTTTAAATGCATATGCTTAAATGGTCTTTTTTTGACTAAGCTGATTTTAGAAATAGATTTATTTTGTATGTCAAAAAGAAACTTTTTGTATTGCAGAGTTTATTTATTGAAACCGCAAGTCCGAATCAGCAGACTAGAGCTTATAACAGAGATTAATGACAAATGGTGCTGGTTTACTTAGATTTAATGCCAGAAACTGAGTTTCATTCGATATCATTCCAGCGTCGTTGAAGTTGAAAATTTTGTGTCCGTGATTTACGCATAACCTTTTAGAATTCAAATTCCTTAAAACTATATATATAAGTTTGTTTAAGTAGTCAAAAGGTCATAGACTCTCCTGCCGCATACACCCAGCAAACGCCTTCTCACACAGCGCGTCAACTTAGATTTCAACTCAAAATTTATACAAATTTTAAAGAATTCTATTCCATGGGTACTTGCAACGAGTTACACATTTTGTACGCTATGCCATGGCGATTACTTAGTATACGCCTTTTCAAAATTTCTTTCAGAGATAAATTTTTTGTAACTGCTCGAAAAGGATCCAAGTGTATTTTTCCGACTTTCTGTGTACAGAAAAGAATAGATAATAAAACTCACCGCAGCAAATCATAACAGCAGCAACGCCTACACTTGCTGTGTGACCTAAACTGCTCTTGTAACAGTCTACCTGTTTCAATGTCAGACCAACAGGATTTCATTTTTTTTTTCTAAGAAAATGTTGCTTATCATTCTATAATAAATTAATAAAAAATTATATCCGCTTTCATAAAATGTTTCCTTTTTATCTTTCGGTTTTTATACGTTTATCTTCGCTTGTCTTCAAAAGAAATTGTCTCAATTTTTCAGGCAACGCCCTATAATTTAAGGGAACTCATCCTAAAAATGCCCATTGCTCCTTACTAATTAGGTTGATTTTTAATGATTCCTTCTTCTATGGTAATTATTATTTGATACTGACAGGGTTTGGCGTTCGAAACATCGAACACACATTCACTATTTTTATGAACCGAATTGAGACATATGACGACTCTTAGACCAGGGGCCTTACTCTGTAATGCGATTCGAAAAGCAATGACATTCGAAAGCTAAATGTTTTCCACTCAGTAACAAAAGTGATAGTGGTGGTGTACGATTTATTCTCCCAAATTTATTTGAATTATCAATGGTCGATGAAAGTTTTAAGTTGCATATATGCTGTGTTCCGCTGTGCTATTAGTAACACTATAGAACATTGCTTTTCATGGAGCACAGCGAATCCATACAGCTTTTTCATCAAGAACGCTCATTCGCAAATTCTTTCGATTCTCTCCAACAGTTCCTTGATTCATTTCTTATTTTTTCTAGCGATATTCTACGATGATTATAGATGGCCGCATTTCTTGCTACTCTGAGAGTTTCACTTCATTGATTATTGGCAGAGTTTTAGTCCTAAATACTATAAAATGTGTCCAACTAAATTCGCATAGAGAGCTGAATGATATATGGAAAAATTGAGTCCGTTTTATTTCATTGTTTCAGCAGAACCTTTCAATTGGTCACAGGTTGTTATTAATTTGATGAGATCATCAGCATTTTTGTCGTTTTACGAGGTTTGCTTTTTTTAATTATGCCGTCAAATCCAGTGGACGCATAGGCCAAATATAGCTGCCTATATTTGGCCTATTTTTAAATTATTGTTGAACATTAAGCGAAAGCATTTTAGTCTCCAAAGGATGCTTTTTAACCGTCAAAAAAGATTGTAAAAGAAGAAGATATAACTTTTGCTAATATTTCTTACCTCATCCTTCCCTTAATCTTTGTTTACCTTACCATACGAAATCTTTTGCTTTAAAAATTTTTTATAAAATTTAAATCTTTAACCACCTTACAAAATCTAAAAAAAAAATTTTAAGCGAGACAGTTTTGTTTAAAGCCACTTTCATGCCTTAGCACACCTCTTAAGTTTATAAAAGTATTCAAAAACAAAAATAAAAACAACCCTAAATTGAAAGAGCAGCGCACTTTGTACACGCGTTTAAAGGGAACCGGAAATAAAAACCAACCTGTTGTTGTTTTTTACAAAAGAAATAAAATCATAATAAAAGATAGCGCTAAAAGGGAACTCGAAACAAGTAAGCACACTTCATAGTGATCGGGGTCAGTAAACATAGCACCCTTAACAAATAAAAAGGAAGTTAAATTAGGGGAAATTGAGGAAGTTGTTCAACACCAAAGGTATGCAGCGTGTGATTGCTAATGGCGCCACACTTTATTGAGATAATTTGGTTAAGAGGATTAGATATGAGTAAATTGAAACTTTAAACCGCATTCTAATTAAGAAAATATAGAATTTTTCACTATTACTATTGATTGTTGCCAAATATTAAGCTCTTATATACGTTAGAAAATATGTATATGGCTCACAAATGAACTTAAAACTCAAGGCTTGCATTATACCAGACTTTATACCAGACAACCTGTTTTTAAGCTCTATGAGGGACTTTTTAAATTTCAGCATTGCTGTCAAGCTCAGACAATAAAAACTTTCTTATTAAACCTCGAACTTTGCCAAGGTCCTATATAAATCCAGTCGCTTGAAATTATCCTTAAAATCGGTAAAAATATGGTGTTTTTCGATTTCAAAATCGTTTATTCTATGCGAAATTTAAATAATTAAAAATATTTGACCTGTAGTCAAACTGATCAGAAACATTCCGATCAATGTGGTGCAGAAATGCTTAAGTCGTTATTATATATACGTAAATTTCCTAAAAAATTTGGGACAATTGACTTGCCAAATTAGAAGTTTTTCTGACCGAAACTGTATTGGCGTGGAATGACTGGATTGGACAACGTCACTATCTTTTTCACAGGTCAAAAACAGCGCTGAATTAAGAAAAAACGAAACAGGAGGACTTTTTATGAATCACACCTTCAATATACATACATGATAAAAACTTACTGAGGGCTCGTCATTTCGATGATTTTGCTGAATGGCAATGGGTGACACATTTAGACAAAGTACTTTTTTTTAAATAAAAAAAAAAAATAAAAAAACATGCAATGTAAAGGCCTCAGCCGATAGAGTCCGTCACGTCCGTTGCGTTAACGTATACAACTGACACAACGGAAGTAACGGATAGAAGCGACCCAATCAATTACATTTTCCATGTAGACTTTAAACTCTACGTTACCCTTTAGGAAAAAGTCTAGAGGTGTCATACCACATGATATAGGCGGCCAAGTCATTGATCCAAAACGTGAAATAAACTTATCACTGAATCGTTATCGCAATGCTATGGTTTCACGGGCTGTGTGACATGTAGCGCCATATTGTTGGAACTAAATCGAGACTATGGGCGTTCGTTATCATGGCACGATAATGGGCGCAATCCACGTTAACTTTCAAGCCAACCATATTTTTGAAGAAATATTGACCGATTACTCCAACGGCTTGGTATCATAACCGATACCAAGCCGTTGTTAAGTATTGATTTAATGGCTGCTCTTGCACCTTTTCGGGTTGCTCTTCAGTCGAAATACGCCAATATTGCATATTGTCGTTGCCAATAAGTTAGAAATGGGCCTTATCGATGAGCAAAATTTTAATCTAAGTGTTTAAGAACTGAAATGTTGACGTCTCGGAAGGTCAGCCGCCTTCAATTCTCGCACGATTTGTATTTTGTATGCTTCTAAATCAAGATCCTTACGTAAAATATTCCAAGTTGTTGCTTACGACAATACAAGCTGTTGAGAAGGACACCGAATCGATTCATCAGGATCATCGCGTACACTCTCAGCTATCGGTGCTTCAATTTCTGCACTGTGCGCTGGATGTTGGTAGTGAATTATCTAATGATGAAAAATTAATTTAAAATTTTTCGATGGTATAGCAAAATGTGCGTTCGGTAAGCTGATTAAGTGGACCATAAGTTGCTCTATGAGCACGAAACAAATTCCTCGTATAACGCTGATTTTCATAATACAGCTGAATAATTTGTGAACGCTGTGCCTTGCTAAGTCTTTTTATGATGAAATGTCAAACAGTACCGGACACAAATATCATCACAGTTTTTTTAATAATCAATATAATTTAATATTTATTAGAGGCCATTTTTAATTTTTGTTCAGAGCGCCGCAAAGTCTCAATCTGGAGCTGAGCAAAAAGACTGAAATATATTCAAAGTATGTAATTAAAATACAATAAGAATACCGCATCACACCCCATTTCCCTAATTAGTGTCTGGTTCTGTCCAAGAAGGTTCTTAACAAAAACTTACAGTTTACTTCAGGTGTTATTCACGAATTAAAACACTCAAACAGATATTACGGATATGCGTAACTTTTACTAAATGAATGTGTAATGAGATTTTTTTTTATACTGAATCAATTAGTAAGCAGAACATACCTTCCTAAAAAAGTACGTGAAATAAGTGATTTTTTTAAATCCTTTAATTTAAATAAAGAAATCAAATTGGAAAATGAATTCACCTACCTTGTGGCGCATGTGCGCCTAAGTGTCTCCGAAGCAACCTTTTAATTAATGGAAACAAGACCAAAATATTTATTACACCTTTTATGTATAAAAAAAATCGTTAGTGAGCAATATCTTGTTTTATTATGTAAGGTGTCCGCATTTCCGATTTTGTTTTTGCTCCTGAGTATGAGGGGAAATCTTTACTGGAGTAAATTGGCTTAAATGTGACAGTGACGTATCACGCTCGTGTTTCATGCTCATTTTTTAATCTTTTTAATTTATTATTCACTTGCTATTGTTTTTGTTCTTATTAAACATTCTACCAATAGCTCCGATTCCAACAATTTTATTTTTGACTTTTTTTAATACAAAATACATAAACTTTTTTGGTTTTACTTAACTGTACAAATGAAATCACGAAATATTTCTAAAAGTCCCAGGACCTTGGGATGCGTTTTTAGAAATGAAAATGTTTCGGGATTGAATGCCCTAATGCATACATCATGCAGTCTACCTAACCTGCTGTTTTGTAATTAAAAAAGACACATCAGTAAGTAATGGCGTTTTGTACTTCTTTCGGAACTTTTGCGTGTCGTCGGTACATTCGACATTTCTTAATTTTAGTAAAATTGGGTATTCAAGACAAAAAAGACAGGCTACTTAATACTACATTTCAAGTTTAGCTTCAGTACATTTTCACAAAACCCAAATGGCATCACTGACATCAGTACTTCGCAAATATTAAGAATTTAGGAAATTAGGTCTCATCAATCTAAATATCATAATGTTCTATGCAATATTAAAAAAAATTCCCATAAATAAAGATTTCTATTAGAGATCAGTCTACACAGAGGGTATATTCACTTTGTCATTCCGTTTGTAACGCATAGAAGGGGGCATGGCAGGTATGGAAAAGTATATATATTCTTGATCAGCGTCACCACCTGAGTCGATATAGCTGTGTCCGTCTGTCTGTCTGTCCGTCTGTCTGTCTGTCTGTCTGTCTGTCTGTCTGTCTGTCTGTCTGTCTGTCTGTCTGTCTGTCTGTCTGTCTGTCTGTCTGTCTGTCTGTCTGTCTGTCTGTCTGTCTGTCTGTCTGTCTGTCTGTCTGTCTGTCTGTCTGTCTGTCTGTCTGTCTGTCTGTCTGTCTGTTGAAATCAAGTTTACGCAAAAACTAAGCAAGCTGATTCAATGAAATTTGGCACGCAGGTCAAACCTTCTTGCAAGCTGATAGCATATAAAAATGGGCGAAATCGGTTAACGGCGACGCCTTCCGCCCATACTCTATGTAAATATACAGAAGTCCATTTTGGAAAAAAGTTGCTGCGATTTTGATGAAACTTGGTGATTTGGTGAAGATGAGAACAAAATTAAGATCAGGCTTGGTTTTAAGTTTGCAAGGGCTCTTAAACGGGCGTGGCACAGCCTTAAATTTTAACTTTTATACCGCCATTGCTCGTAAACCGTGCAAGATAGTGTGATGAAATTTGGTACACGAATACAGATCTTATAAATCTTGAATTGCGCATTAAGTGGCCGGAATTGGAAAAGTGGGCGTGGCACATTTTAGCAATTGAAAATTTGGATTTCGTATATCTCCAAATTAGCACATACGATTTTCATAAAAATTTTAGGGATGATACCACTGAAAGTAGTCAACAATACATGCCACGTCAATATACTGAAGAATATATTTTAGGGGTGTGGTATAGCCTGCAATATTTATAAACGTTATAAAAAGAGAACTAACCACGCAATCGCTATGAAATTTAATATGGCAGATATACTCGCTAAAATGTGTCTTCTTATAAAATTTTGGCACAATAGTGCCGGTGGGTGTGGCACCTCCCATATGAACAAAAAATACGTGTACTGTTATAGATAGTGTGCTGTGAGAGTAGTCTTCATAAAATTTTGAGTGGAGGTGTCGGTTACTATGAGCTTTGAAATCAAATGAAACATAACAAGATTGCATCAGTGGGCTTGGCACCTCCTTCACTAACATAAAGTTGTACTATTTTAAGTGAACTATTAGAACAATGGATCTGAAATTTGATGTAAGTGGCTTACTGGTACATATGAATCAAAAGGTTTTGAAATAGCAACAGTGAGCGTGGCACCACTCATGCAATTAAAATACCTTAAGTGGCATAACTATCGAAATATATAAGCAATCATACTGAAATTTGGTGCAAGAGGGTTGTTTATAAAAAGCTATTTCTGGATCAAAATCGGACTGGATTGCATCAGTGGGTGTGTCACCGCTCTAAATCTTAGGAATAATTACGGCACATATCGCAAACTATACAAGCTATTGTTCTAAAATTTGGTTTGTGCATGTCAATCACGAATATCATTTATTGAAACAAAAATGGGCGGAATTGGAGAGGTGGGCGTGGTATATTGCGTGTTTTTCATTTCTATTCTAATTATTTCAACATTACCCATATTCTTTTGACTTTCTCTTATTAAATTTTTCAGCATTATTCATATTTTTCGACTTATTCAATTTCTTTCAAATTTTTTCAATGGTTTTTATATATTTTCAGCATTTTAAGTTTTTTCTACAATTTTTAACATTTGTGAACCTTTTTACATTATTTTCGACTTATTCAACCTCGTCAACATTTTTTTAATATCTGTCTAAAAAGTACTTTCAATGCAGTGTAGGGTATGTTAGTTTCGGCCTGGCCGAAGGTAACACCTTTACTAGTTCTTATTAACATCTTTAGTAGTCAGCGTGCAAGAAAAGACAGGTACCAATTTAAGAAGATTTTATGTCAAAAAACAACGATGTTGGCAGTTTCAGTAACAATGAACTTTAAACTAGTAAAGGTGTTATCTTCGGCCAGGCGGAAACTCACATACCCTACACTGCATTAAAAGTACTTTTTTAATAAATGTTAAAAAATGTTGAAGAGGTTGAATAAGTCGAAAATAATGTAAAAAGGTTCAAAAATGTTAAAAAGTGTTAAAAAAAACTGAAATTATATGAAAACCATTAAAGAAAGTTGAAAGAAATTGAATAAGTCGAAACATATGAAAAATGCTGAAAAATTGATGAAAAAGTCGAAAGAGTAAAGAATATTTCGAATGAAATTGATGGGGAAATGTAAAAGATTGAAAATGCCAAAAGAATATGGGAAATGTTGGAAAAAATAGAATATAAATAAAAAACATTAAACATGCCACACCCACTTCTCCAATTCCGCTCACTTTTAGTTCAATAAACAAACCAAACATTAGCACAATAGCTTATATCGTTTGCGATATATACCGTAATTATTCCTGAAACTTAGGGCGGTGACACACCCACTGATGCAATCCAGTCCGATTTTGATCCAGAAATAGCTTTTTATAAACAACCCTCTTGCACCAAATTTCAGTATGATTGCTTATATATTTCGATAGTTATGCCACTTAAGGTATTTTAATTGCATGAGTGGTGCCACGCTCACTGTTGCTATTTCAAAACCTTTTGATTCATATGTACCAGTAAGCCACTTACATCA